>JARKIB010000153.1:0-299625 GCA_029378385.1 Mycena metata | reverse complement strand
AATCGAATCAGTGTTGTTGGATCCACGAGTAACTGTGTGAACTAATAAGCAAAGACTCGCGTTGGGAGCTTGTGAGCGGCAACGACCTCCACATATAAATCGGGACCGAGGGCACAAAGAGAAAGTTTGAGAGTTGTCGTTGACTTCGTGGTGGACTTCGCAAGGGCTACGCATTGGGTGACTAGGAAACACCTCCCGTAAAACGGACTACGACCAGCACAGCACTTTGGTAGAACTCCTTGGTCGATTCATTGGCCGATTAACGAAGCTTGA
Source organism: Mycena metata (assembly GCA_029378385.1). NCBI lineage: Eukaryota > Fungi > Basidiomycota > Agaricomycetes > Agaricales > Mycenaceae > Mycena > Mycena metata. The sequence continues at coordinate 299,352 of JARKIB010000153.1, read as the reverse complement.
GTGAACCCTCTAGGTCCAGTATAAGCCCAAGTGTTAAGGAAAATAGCTTAGATTCAAGGTTCTAAGTCGGCACCCAAATATCTGTTGATCTGGGATCGTCATAGAGGAGAGAATAGCTGGCGCAGCATAGTCCGTAACTGGAAGTTTTCAGAAGACGCTTTATCACCTCGCCTAGGACGACGTAGCAATCTACGTCCGCTTAGTAAAAACCCTTTTTACCCCAACCCGTTCATTCCAGTCCCTTGGAAAGACTTGTTTCGGTCAAACGGTTGAGCTAGCTCAGAGATTGAAGTGTTTGTTGGGATAGTTGAGGCCATAAATCATCGCTAGTGCACTAGGGATCAAACCAGCAGTCGCATACTACGACTCGGGACCCGAACTCACTAGGAAGACGCGCTAGTCTTAGTGTTATAATCATAAGGGGATTGGCGTGGTGTGTTAGGTTTTAGGTGTGGTGTGTTAGTGTTCAAACTAGCCCATACTTTAGCTTAGCTAGCCTCAATTCACTGTCAGCGCATCTTGCCCGTTTCAACGGCTTATCAGTGTTTGGGTATGTGTCTTCATATCTCTTTTTAAAACACTCTCTGAACCCTATCTATCAGCGTGCACACACGGTGTTTTCCTACTGCGGTCAGCCCTCCACCTGGAAGCGGAGAAGAAGACCCGTGAACTGGAGAAGGTTACTGCTGCCGCCGCCGCGGTGGAACCGTTTCTCCAGACCGCGAGTGAGTTATCTTCTGTTCGTAGCTGTTTTCAATGCAATAAATACCCTCAGTGGCCCCCCCTTGGCCACCGAATACCTCTCTGCTTGGCTAGATGTGCCCGGGTACCAGATCCACCGTCTCGGCACCTCTGAGCTGTGGTCAGCAGAATACATCGGCAAGGAGCGCATCGCTGAAGGTTGGGGGCAGTGGGGGGATGCCGGGAGCTACACGGGGTGGGACAACAGGTCGGGCTGGGGAACAGGAACAGCATGGGACAATGCGTCGGGCGGGGGCGATACCACTACGTGGGGTTGGGGTCCCGACAACACTTGGGTTGGTCCAGGTTGGGGCCCGCCAAGACGACGTCGCGGCCAACAGTTCCCAAAGAATCTGGGACGTCCCTTTCACCTATTGCGTCCCGGTGTATATCGTCGCTCTCCCATAATATCTTAATTTATTCTTTTTTGAAACCACTTCGAGCTCTGTGAAAAACAGATATATTTGTATGACTAAAACCCGCCCTGCGCGAGAATAATGTACTTGTTCGGGAGTTTTGCCCGCACCTCTATGTTGAGCTGCACAAGTCTCTCGGGTGTGTTCTTGGCCACAATGTCTCGATAATCTGCCAACTCCTCTCTCCATTCGGGAAACCGCTCCTGGCGCCGGTACAAGTATTCAACATAATCGTCATGATTGGGAGGCAAGTCCTCGAGGCAAGGGTTGCGGCTCACGAAGTCATCAAGCTCCTCCTGTCCCTCGGGCTCATACGACACGGTCCGCAGCGTCACTGACATGACTTTGTTACAGAACTCGTGAAACTCAGCAAAATCTGGGCTGGGGTCGATGATTTAGTTATTACTTCAGGATTAGGGCGGGACTTAACTGACATTGATCTATATTCCGCACGTTCGCATACCATAAACTCGCCATAGGTCTCGCCGGCGTCGTTGCGTTCCTCGAGCGGTGGTTGTTTGCGCACCTCACGAAGTCTGTGAGGATTAGATACTGAAGGGCGACACCGAAAACGAAAAAATTGCTCACCGACGCATTCGTAGTTTGGCCTTCTCTTTCAGTTTCATAGTGCCTAAGGAGAAGTGAGTGAGTTAATAGTAGTACCCAAGCTGCCCGTAGAAACTTACTTTACTCTGTACTTTGCTTGGGCTAAGGCATGGGCAGATTGACCAGTGGGAGTCTCTGTGAGTGATTCCATGTTCGTGATGATAACAACTGTGATCTCTTGTTCGTGATTCACTACAGCAAAAATCGACTACACCTGTTCGTGATTCATCAGCAATCTGTTGTTTGTTCGTGATGGCCTGCTTACCCTTTACCAGCTTTATTCTAAATCTCATGGAGTCTCTATGGGGGGGATTCAGTGTTCCTGGGTCTATGTCGGCGGAATTGACTGAACAGTCATGGGCCAATATTAATCCTTATCTCCAGTGGTCAGCTTGGAAAATGGATGTTTCGCTTTCGCACTTACTGATTATTGACAGGCCCGTCGGCGGCCCAGTCCTACAGCACCGCAGAAGGACAGAACACGCTATGGCCGCCACTCGGAGGCCCGTTCGCGAATGGTCGAACATGCGGTCACCCCGTATGATTAATCTAGCTGGACCTGCGCTGGCACGCGAGCGGCCAATCATTGAGTCGCACCTACGAGAGGGACTTGCTTTTGCTGCCCAGTTCAAGTGAGTATTTCACGTAGTAGCAAGAACTGATTATTACAAGATCTAACAAAACGATAATAGGGCTAACCTGCCGTTTTTCACTGAAGACGACGCGTTCGAACTGATCAAATACTTCAACGAGTTCCTTACCTTGACAGACAGGCTCCGTGAGTTCGGGCTTGAAGTCCATGAGCTCGGGCTTGAAGTGCCGCAGGTGACGATGCAGGTGGAAACGATCCTCGTGGACTAATTACGTACCATCGATCTTGTGGCTGTGCACTTGATCATCATGATGAAACTGCTCCCCTCGTTTTGTCCACCTGTCTTGTCCTCCCTCCTCAAGCAATGAGCCTCTGGGTCTTCGACTCAGTACTTCTTAAACTTTGATACATTCTCGAAGTCTCTCAAGCCCTCCCAGCTATCGCGCACCACGGTCCGAGGATCCAGCAAGACCGGCTAGTCGGAATCGACACGGAATCAAGCGCTCTAAGCGGTCACGCAGTTTACCTTGTGGGCAGGCCACCCATGACCTCCGCTTATCCCGATGGACCGCCTTGGCTTGCCTGGGCCTCTGTCGCTATCGCGGAATTGATGCAGAACCAAAACGGAAAATCAGCGCGCAATTGTATCCCGTCGGCGAAGGAGAAACTGGATAAGGACCCCGGGCGTTGGCGGCGTTACGTGCATTCGACACAATATGGGGCGTCTGAATGGCACAGGGGACTTACAGTTGGGGAGCGGTAAGTTTCTTTAATTGCTATTTCGTCGCACCGGGTCTGATCAAGGAAACAGGTACTGTGATATGGATTCCATCCTGTCCTCAGCACTTCCGAATGCAATCTTCTTCGAGAGCGAAGATGTTTCCGCCCAAGGCATGTGTAGTTATCTTTTTTGGCAACGGTATCGAAACTTTCGCTGACTTTGACATCCCCTCAGGCGGTCAAAACACTGACCCTCCGTCACCGAGCGATGTCGCTGACCCTGCCCCCGGTGTGTTTATTTCTTTTACCCTCAGCATTCTTATTGCAGTAATAATTCACATTTGGTTTTCAGGGCATATCTTCCCCGTTCCCACCATCGTCGGCCTGTCCAAGGTATTAGAAGGCCTCCACGCGATGCAGGAGCGCGACCACCGGCAGCGCATCCTCGATGCGACCTGAGCCCAGGTGGAAGCAGCGGCCCTGCAGCAGGAGCAGGAAGCCCAGGCTCAGGCGGCCGCCGCACACAGGCGATATCTCAGTCGGGAGTGTCCCTCATCACAAGAATACCAAGACCACGTGGAGCGCAGTTGCCAACGCCGTGTGGCGGCCAAGGACGCAGAGGCCGCTGCTGGGCGCCATGCATTCCAGGTCACTCGACGCGAGGGTGTTGGTGTCTCCGGTGCCCCGAGCTCTTTCATACGGTTGCAATGTTGTTTCACACAACGCCGCGCTGAGCGAAGAGTTGCGTGGAGCGCTGAGGAGGCAGCCATCAAGCACGCGCGGGATATTGCATGCTTCCAAGGCGTCGGAACGTCGACCACCCTCGGCGCTGTAATCCGCAAGAAGAAGTATCGTCTTTTGTCTCCCGCTCCCGATTCCAATGACGGGTATATGCCTATATTGCAGGACTTGTGATTGTTGCTAACTTTCTTTCCCTAGTCCCTCTGGAGACGAGCAGGACGAACAATTTTGAAAGGGGAGATGTTTGTGTTTTGCATCATACTCATAGTCGCCGCTTGTTTACTTCCCACTGAATATAATCTCTCTGCTTTATTGACCTGTTATTTCACCATTAAATGCTACACTTTTTTTGAGGTATTGTACCGACTGACAACCACGGCGCTAAAAACATTGGAAACTTGAAAATAAGCGCCTGCAGGAATAGGGGCTTTGTGTAACAGGAACAAACAAGCTTGCCTTCACCAAACTACACATCTAACGATGGTGGGTCGACGGGGCGGACGAGGTGGTTCGCGCAGGAGAGTCCCCACAATGTACACTCACGCGTCGAGGTCTTGTCCATTTCTGCCAATGGGCACAGGACCACCTCGACCCCAGCAATCATCTATACCCAGGCCGAAACTCCCTCATACCACCAGGACGACATTGCTACTAATGCTGCGCTGGAAGCTTTCGACTTCAGCTATTTAATGAGCCCTAGCAGTAATATATAGACTAAAGCACATGGTCCTAGCCAGGGGGCGTATTGCCTATTGACATGGAGCTAGCCATCCGCTGGCTGTATTCAGGTCTCGTTTCCACCGCCCCGCAGGGGGGAATTTTTTGGGCTAAAAAATGGGCCCATTTACGGCCTTTTGGCGCTGCTCTTATTTGCTTCCAAATGCGTTAATGATTGCCACTTTCTGTAGGGCACTCGGGTGCAATAGGGCATACCCATTTATTCTTGCCTCGGCTACCTGATTCAACCGGCTACACGGGTGTGTACGCCCTCCGATCCACACCGCTTGTCTCCGCGTTGCTCCGCCCTGATTTCTTTGGCCGTTTCAGTATTTCCCGCCATACTGTGTCACCGCCCTTTCAACCTGATATTGAATCTGCAGCCACGCAATTTTGTATTTGTTTCCCTACTGCTACCTTCACTTTTTGTCCCACTATTTTTTTTTCCTCCAGCGGCCATCAGCGCGTCACAAACCGCCGCGCCCGCCCCATCAAAACGGTGCTCACGAGCAATCTCTCCCGCTTCTCCGCGCTGCCGCGGCGCTCGGCTTACTGTCGCGCTGACGTGTGGCGACTTACTGCAGGTTCCTTTCTCCTACCCTGACTCCATCATATTACATAACTGACTTTCGTCTTTGCTTCAGTTGCATGAACCCCTTCTCTCTGTCATTGTATCACATGAAACCTTCAATTTAAATAAGAATGACTACTGAATATTAGGATCGTCAAGATATCACCACAGTAACTACTTCACGACCACAAAGATAAAGAATAAGTTCACGAGCCGAAATGTAACTACTGACGACCAGCAAACGGAGACCGTGTCACTAGAAGGATGCAGTTAAACCTTCAATCAACCACAAAACGTCCTGGACCGAGGCACCCCACTACTCCTGCGATCCCGCTTGCTCGGATACGCCCCAAAAGTACAGTGACGCCACCACCGTCAGCCAGCCGTTTGGCCCAGCGCAATCCAACACACCCCATTTGTCTGCCTTCCCGTACTTCATCGCGCCGCCCGCCATCAAATTGCCATCGTGATCCCGACAACGCCACCCAGGCTGCAAGGTATCCCACCATTGCTTCCACTTCTCCGCGTACTTCGACACATTTTTGACTACCGGCAGTTTGGGGTTCCTGTTGCGCCCACCCTTGATCCAGTCTCCAACTTCCTTCAGCCGATTGGTTGCTGGCAGTTTGCTGTAGGTGTCCTCGTCGAAGCCGTACATCGTCTCGAGTGTCACGAATGCCTTCAGCAACGTTGTGAAGTGCACTCTGAGGTCTTTGGCGCACAGCTGCGTGATACACCCGCTGAACCAGGAAGGAGCATCGTCGGGCATGGCGATCTCCACCTCCTGTGTCGCGGTCGGTGTCACCTCCGCTGCAGAGCCCGCGTTCTTCCTCTTGGGGTCCCGCGCGGTTGACACTGCTCTCCCCCACGCTGTTGTAGTTGGTTAGGCGGCAGGGGGGATGGCGACGGTGCTCGTGGTGCCTCTTGCGGTGGCGTCGGCGGAAGCGACCCTGGGCGTTGAGCAACGCCTTCGGGCAGGGCAGGAGCCACCTGCTGTGATGGGGCTAGCGGAGGCGATGCCCGGTGTGGGGCAGAATCTGGGGACCCGCGCTGCTCGGGCGTCTCCGATGGAATTGTCACTGTATGCGACACGGTCGTTGACCCCCCTGCCGCCCCCGTAGGCGCGGTCGTCGACAACCCCGCTGTGCCTGTCAATGCCCCTGCCGTTCCTGTCGATGTCCCCGCCGCTCCCGTAGACGAGGCCGGCACCTCCGTCAGTCGGCGCGCCTTGCGCGCTCCGTCTTCGCCCGTCACGTCTCGCCCCTGCTTACCCCACCCACCCACAGCCACGACCTTCTTCGGTTGTCCTGGCATGATATCCGCCAACTCGCTCCACGCATTCCCCACAAGTGCCGCCGACAGCATGCCGTTGCGCGCTTTGTTCCAAAGGCGTTCCTTGTCGTATGAAAGTCCAGGCGGCGGCATCGTGTCCATCGTTACGTCCTTCCCCGTAAGGGTGCGGGCGATGATCTCTTCGATGTGTAGCTCGTGCAGCTCTGGCTCCGCGTCGGGCAACGGGCTGGGGGAGGAGCGAGAGGCAGTCGCCTTCGCCTTCCCCTTAGCGTTGGCCTTCGGCTTCGACCTCGACTTCACCACCTTGGCCTTTTTCTTGGGAGGCGCTGAACCGTCGGAGTTGGCATTTGAGTCTGATCGGAGCCGGACGACGAGTCTGAGTCCGAGGCGGCGTCATCCTCGTCATCGCTTTTCTCCAGGGTGTACTTGGCGCCTTCGAGGACGTCACTCAGCACCGCCTCTGCAATCTCCTGACTATCTATAGAGAATGTCAGCACATGTTCGACAGATACTCAACGCATACTGAGACTCACTGAATGCGCTCTTCAAATATTCTTTCAGAAGAGAGGAAACCTGCGCGTCCCACCGGTCCCCTGCCCAGTCTGGGAAGTGCAGTTTTCCCGCCACTCGGCTGCGGCCATACGAACAGCTAGTTGAAGGAACTTAAGCCCCTCATTCCACTCGCAACGCACAAACCACTTACTAGACAGGCCTTAATTCCCCGCCGTACTTCGGAATGGGCCTGCCCATCAGCACTACCGAATGGAGCCCAGTATATTCGAGAATGCCCCGCTGGATTGGGCCAAGGAAGTTGCCTATTGCGTCGTTGCACCTACAGCTCGTTAGAGAACGTCTAAATCAAATATGTTGAATGTCTTACTTTTGTCTCACCTCCGGTGCCCTGGACAGCGGTGCCTTCATGGTAGCGTCGTACTTCCCCCTCGCCGTCGCAGCTGCTACTTTGGCGCGCTCCCCGAAGCGTGCTCGCTCATTCTCCGGAAGGGCTGCAAACAGTTCTCGTGTGACTTCAGCTCGGAAGGTAGCGGTGGGTTTGGAGCTTGTCTGGACGTTCCCTCCCGCTGATTGTTGGCTGAGCCAGCGTTCTGCTACCATAGATGTGATGTCGCTCTCATAGTGTTCGTGCATATATGGTTGATAGGCTTGGCGCGCCTTAGGCGGCGACTTGAGGCCAGAGAGCTGACTGAGGAGAACTGCCCATGGATCCTTGCGCGGATCCCCCTTGGAGCGTAGCCATTTTCTGAGTTTTCGCGCGTGGTATTCGTACCACCGACGAATGCGCTGAATTGAAGAGCGTAAGTCACGGTCATGACGTCCATCACTCACTTCATTCAGCAGCTCGATACATTTCCGTTTGTTATGCTTGTCGGCTTCGCCCAAGTTTTCTACGGGCACCAGCGCAAGGGGATCATAGTCGGGCAAGACATCCCGGTTCTTTGTGGTACTGGAGGCGCCAGTCGAATTTTGCGTGGAACTCATTGCAAATCTTCTGAAGACAATCTCGCTCGTCCCGCCAACCGCGCTCGAGCGCATCGGTGTATTCCTCGATGTGAGGGGTCAAGACTTCCTCCCGCTTGCCTTCTGCCCACAGGCGCAAATTCTTGCGGTCCTTTTTCGCTACGTGCTTGCGTTTTTTATTCCGCGCCATTTAATTTATTTCTGCGTCGCATCATCACCTCGGCCTCCAGCATTACACACGAAGACAGAGGAAGGGCCTACCTGGGGTACTCGCAACGTTCTCGGGCGACCATTTCCCAGTGGCGTAGCGACGACGGTCGACAAAGATGTGATGGATGGTCAAACTCCGTCCAAACAATCCTCGTCCGGGGTCACCCGTGCCCCGTTGGCTGCCAAGCACCACGTGCTCCCATCAACCGGAGTTTCAAATGTCTCCTTAAAAGGTTCGCCCTCCAGCAACTCGTGTCGAAACTCTCCTACTTCTCACCCACTTCATTGCACTTCTTAAACCCCACCTCGCCATGACCACCGACCACCAGCGCCCCGGTACGCAAATATCTCTTCTGCACACACCCCTCCCCTCACTGACTCCCTTCACTTCCCCAGTCAACGACACCCTCGTCGACTTCGGCGGCGCCGTTGACCTCATGGCTGCCCATGTCCACACTGCCCTCACCACACCGCTCTCCGACTGTACATCTTTCCTCCCCTCCTATATTCCTTTCATCGCACTCATTGTCATTGCCTGTTCAGTCCCCGACGCTCTCGGGGGTGTCATCACCGCTTGCGACGGGGTTCACAACGTGTTGGCCATTCTCCGGGGAAATATCTCGGTTGCTGCCGCTGCAGCGGCCGCTTCCCCCCTGCTACCCCGACCCCGGCCCCGGCGCCCCGTAAGCTCCTCCTTTTTCCTGGATCCTACAATCACTCATTGCCATTGCAGCCCTCCCTTCGTTCGTTCGTACCACAGCCCCGTGGGCCGCTGGTCTCCTCTTCGGCATTGTTCCTCCTGTCCCCTTCACTGCCGTCCCCGACAATGGGGGAAAATGGTTCGCGATTACTCGCGGCCACTACATTGGCCTCACCCAGAACTCCGCCATCTCGCTCAACGCTGTCACGGGCTTCAGCGAGAAGTTCAGCAACCAGGTCGACGCCCTCGCCCACTTCAACGGCGCTCTCGCCTCGGGGGCTTTGGCTGTGGTCTGAATAGCAAGGTGAATATTTGTCTCTTGCGTCCCTTCGTTTCCTCTTCTGACCCAGGGCCCACAGTTATTCCCCTTCTGTGGCCACTGTCCGGTTGTTACCTCTTAGTGTCACATATCTATGATTCTCGTTGTCCTTTCGCGTCCTTTTTTTGCAATCCATGTGTTCCGTACGTGTTTCCCAAAAAGTAAAGCCCAGAAACGGAAATCTCAAATCTTCCCCCTTTTGGAAGGCGATCTTTTCTAGTGCATCCGATAAATCTTCATGGGGGCGCTTTTTCCTCTGGTTTCCCAAAATCCCCCATGGCCCCCACTAACCTTCCCCCACCCTACAACGAATCCCCCGACGATAACGCGAGCTTGTTTGTCTCCTGTCGGAGCTCAACATCCACCCCAGCACACCACCTACGCCAGACCCACCGAGTCTTTCGTCGGCGCCTCCACAGGTGCCGCGAACACCGACACGTCCCCCACACACCTACAGTTACCGTACGCCCGACAGGTCCGGCCACACTTTGTCCTGGTAAGTGTACCTAATTTGCCCTTTGCCTTCCTGTTAACCACGACGCTCGTATCCCAGGGCTAAAGCTGGCGCTGAGACGCAAGGCGTTTCCAGCGCTTCGCCGCGCCGCCTCATTCCCAAGTCCAAGCCCCGCACCAAGAAAGGCGGTTATGTAGTGTTTTGCAATCTTCAAATTGGTGCATTTCGTCTCTGGTGCGTGTGTTATGTCTCTTGCTTGGGTCCCCTTGTATACCCCGCGCCACAGGGACGACGTCCTCCCCCTTGTCACCCGTGTTCCCAACAGCCTGTACCAAGGTTATCCAACATTGCTCGACGCTCAGGCCGCCTTTAAGGATGCCCAGGAGCGCGGCTGGACGCGAGCGCTCGCGCTCGCTCCCGACGGGTCTATGACGGCTCCCCTGGTGCCGCCTCCTTCCCCCGCCAATCCCCAGCAAGGATCCAATCCCCTCCATGCTGGGCGGGTGGCAGACAGCTTCTGGTACGTCGTATATCACGGGATCACACCCGGCGTGTACGCGTCAAGGTCAGTTTTCGGCCCTTCTCAACTTTCCACCCGCCGTTCACCCGCCCTTCACAGCTTGGAATGCAGCCTCAATACTCAGGGACTCAGCGGGGCCCTTTCGAGTCTTGCCGTGGGCGTGAGGGGGCCGCACTGCTCTTCCGCACTGCAGTCGCTCAGAATCGTGTTAGGGACCTGTACCCTATTTACACTTAAATATTCATTCAATGCGCGCGCGCGCCCAGACACGCCAAATCCCGCGAGATACCAAAGTTTGCATGTGGCACAGCCACTCCACTCTCTTCCCGCTCAATCACTGTCACTGTCAGGCCTTGTTTAGGTTCTCGACATAATCTGTCGACGTCGGCGCGTGTTACTCGCCGACCCCAACCAGAGCTAACGTTGCCGCCGGGCCTGCGGTTCAGTTACCGTGGTATTTAACCTCAGTATTTGGCTTGTTTCTATTGAATTCACATGAAAGGAGGATATAATGGGTGTTATTGCAAACATGAGACCACTGGAACATGTAGACTACAATGAATTTCTCTGTTTTACTAACGTTTGAGGCAGCAGAAATATTTGTTTCTTGTGGTCATGTGACCGGAAACTGATTTCCGGTTTGCAATCAGGGCAATACAGGGTCCAACTACCTCATATAAGACTATGGACAGGGTTTGGCACCTGTGACAGGCACCAGAAGCAGAGAAATGATTTTTTTCATCTCATTTATGCTTTAAAAACTTGAGTTTCTGTAAATAGAGGACCTCAAATTATATTAGGAGTATCAAATGTTACTTAATAGGTCCTAATCATAGTCATGTACCTCTCAAATCTTTCCTGGACTTTACATGTGCCATGGTGGTGAAGAACAGCTTAAATCAGCTGTTGTTTGCTAGTTAGCTGTCATCCCAAAAAGGAATCCTGTGGTTCAACCAACTGATTTAAACTTCTTTCTTGGGGATCATAGGATGATTAAGTCTTGAGACATCTCATCTGCTATCTCACAAGACCTACAACACAAGTGAAGTTAATGTTTCAGAAAACAGCAGACTCTTAGCATCACTCCCTGTCAACTCACTGTTGATTGAGGAGGACATCACTCAAAATGATTCAGTCCCAAGTATGCCTGTAGCCATCTCAGCTATGTGAGCCTGATGCAATGTCCCTTTAGTGTAACTGTAAAGTTGTCCTCACCAATATTAGCTGCGCTCTCGTGAGGTTCTGGGTTCAAATCTGTGAGGACTCTGTTTTTGGGCCACGGGTAAATTACCGCAGTATTACGGGTACGGTCTTGCCGCGGGTTGCGGTATTTACGGTGTTAAGAAACACAGCTACCGTACCCGCACCCGTGGCACCCGTACCCGTAATACCGCGGGTTGAGCCAACACCGTGTCATACACTACCGCCGGCTATGCCTCCTCCATCAGGCGTGTCACTCACCGAACTTTCACACCAACACGCTTCACTCTCCCCTTCATGTGGGCCGAGGACCACCACCACTTGCTGACCCAGTATCAACTTATGCACGTGCTCCTCTGTGGTGTCTGCTCTCGCTCTCTCATCCAGCAATTCCAGGCTCCTCAAGAAAGAAGAACAGCACACAAAAACGCGAGCCCGCATGGCCAGGCGCGTTGGGTCCCTCAAACTGTTGCTCGTGTCTCACGTGTGGTCTAGGTTTTGCTCACGTCTCAAAGGGCTGCCTTTGGAGGAACAGAAGACCTTCAAAGCTCGCGCGAGAGATGCCAGTGCTCGGTACCGAGCGACGTGAGCACCTTCTTCAATCTGTTCTCCTCAGCTCATCTTTGCCTCAGCCGCCGGCAACGAGAACGCGACTCACTGCGGCCCTCGGGGCCCCTCCACTGTTGCTGTATGCCCCCCCTTCGCAACGCCGATGCACACTCATTGTGCACATCAGTACCTACATGATAAACCTCTCCCCCGAGACTTGGAACCCACCCCACCGCCGACGGCGTGACTGATTCCCGACGATTTATTCTCCTTCGCACTTAATATCTCTAGCCCGTACTTGCCGTGTCCCCTGTGTATTTGAATGAAATGCCTCGATCCCTTTATTTCAGAGTCTGATCTATTGAAAACAGTCCACAACTACATGCGTGCAATTACGTCGGCGGGGTAGCGCGCTGATAAGCCAGCAATTGGGCCACGCGCGGAATTTGCCAATTTTGCTCATTCAGTGCCACTAGCTGTATTGTAATCGGCTATATAAATCACTCAGCAGGGGGCTAGTGTCAGTCCGGGCAGCCAGCTAGGAGACAGCAGCGTATATACTATACACTTTAAGGTGTGAACTCACTGGAAGGTCAATACTGGCTGGAAAGTCAAAATCACACTTAAAGCTTTAAGTCAAACCTTCTCTTTTAACAAACCCTCAGGGTTCGTAGGAGTTGGGTGTTCACTCTAATCAAGGACAGGAGGAAATACTATCCATCCGTGACCAGGGTTGAGGAATGGGGCTTTGCAGGGGCAACCTACACGGCCAAACGGAAACTTTGTGAAATCTTATGATTCCGGAATGTATGTTTTTCTTATGACATGTTTCCTGCTCTTTCATAACGCAACGACACCCGTCTTAAGACTTTCTTATTTCTGGCCAAACCTGACAGTTGTGTAAGATCCGGAGGACGCCAATTAAGTGTGCCGCACCGGCATGCTGTTGTGGTCCGTGCACGTTGATCAACCACGTGTATGTTGGTTGTGTGCCATCGTGTTGTGACAACGTTGTCGCTCTTTTCCTTCCCACATCTTGCCCACATCCAGCGCCACTCTCCTCTGTCCTCAAGCGCAACTGACCCTGGGGCCCTCCATGCAACCACTCCAACAGAAGCTCCATGTTGGCCACAACCTCCTTGAACGATTTTGCCATTCAAGCGGCCTCAAGTCTCAAACCTCCCTCAAACGGCCTCAAGTCTCTCAAACTTGCCTCAAACTGCCCTCAAGGAGTACCAAAAGATCTTTTAACCTCAGCCCTTCTGCAAAGCGGTCGCAAAATTTACTCAAACAAGTATCCTGCAATACAGCCTGCAATGTACCCTCAAGCAGAGATTCCATTCAAGTCCGCTCTGCGGTGATGACCTCAAAACAAAAGTGTTGCCTTCAATGTATTCATTTCTGTTGTGAAATCTCTTGCAAATATACCTTTCTATGTCCTAGAAATTGAATTAGCCTGGGTGCCCAGAACCAGAACGAGCGAGCGGCGCCCTCCGTTACTCTGCGGAATTATGCTCTAAAGGGGCACATCACCGCCATCATTCTTAAGATTTCCTTAAGAATCTGTTATTTTACGAATTCTTATGTCTGCCTAGTGCGTGATTTTGTTAAGAATATCGTACAAATCTCCTAAAACTTCAAAACTTATGAATTTCTTACGCCATCAGTGCAGCCGTGTATGTTGACTAGAACATTTGTCTGCGGTAGAGTTGGCATTTCCTGTCAATCAAGCCGAAGATCCAAGGACCGGAAAGGTCCGACAGGAACGGCACCTCAAAGGGAGCAGTAGCGGCAGCAGTCTTGCCGCCGGCTAAACCAAAATCGTGATGACAAGAAGCTATTAATAGTCTTGACTCGAACAGACTCACATGGCTATTCACGAATGACTCGAATTGACTCGAATGACTCGAGGCTGATTCACCAGGAGTCACACACACCGAATTGGGACGACATGACGAGGCTGGGATATTATTTGGACACGCCAGAAGCGGACATATATTATTTATTTTAATTATACCAACATCCATGCAGATTATTCTCCTTTTCAAGTCAAGATTCGTATGTAAATTAGTAGATTGTATTCAGTAGGAGTCTGTACCTTCACGGACTCAACGTTTGGACCATTATGTACATTACTGTTTCGAGTTTCCATGTTTTGTAGTATTTGGTATGTAGTATTTAGTATATAAGTAAAGGTAGAGCTTAGGTGGAAGCCAGTGGACCGTACCCTTGTTAGGAGCACAGCATAACGCGTGCCTCCGTCCGGGAAGTCTCACGGAATCCATTCAGTGTACATTTGAGTGTCTTAGAGATACTTTGGTGTCTATCAATATATTGGGATTGGATTATATTTGTTGTGCAGCGTCAGCGTCAGCGAATATTACAGCGGAACTTGTCAACTTTCAGTTACAGTTCAAACCCAGCATCGAACTAAGTTTAGTTCACCACACAACCACCCGGTGTATATCACCACAAACCTTTTTGAAAACCACAACTCTTCTAAGAACTATAAAGGTCGCATCACCGCCCAATAGGTCCGAGAAACCAAACGGTCAACTTAAAGCTTTAAGTCAAAACCTAGTTTTGAGCTATTGCAACAGCCGTAATACTTCGGTTGGAACCCCACGAACGCATATACAAGCGGAGAAGTGATCAGGTATTTGATTTGGAGTGTGTTTAGTGTGTGGTTTGGCCATACATCGAGACCCAGTATCCAGCTCGTTTCCCCCGGTTGTCCCGATCCGCGGCGTATCAGCGCCTCGAAAATCTTCCATTCTCGACGCTTCGCAGTCTCATTGCGGTGCATTTCCTGACATTCCGTGCGGTCACAGCTGCACATGCCCTCCGGGACCACCATCTTCTTGTTCTGCAGGGGGGGACACCAGCCCCACGGGTCAGTACTGCTGCCGCCTCAGCTGCTGCTGCCACGCGCCCATGCGCGTACGCAGTGTTGTCCTCGGCGCTTTCGCGATCTTGTTGCCGCAGCACTCTCGCGTAGGGACCCGCCAGAGCAGCCTCTCGTGCTGCCCTCGCGTGTGGCCGAGAGCTGACTATCGCAGAAGGGAGGCCTGCCCAGAGTTGTACGAGGCGACCTATCAAGTCGGTTGCCGTCAGCAAGCTGGGGTGGAGGTGTAGAACACGTACTCGTGGGCGACATGGGTTCCGGTCCACGGTGAGCTGGGCAAGGAGGTGAGAAAATCTGGAGCCGACCTGACATTCATTCGTCAGATTTGCAAACGGTCAGATGACAAACGATACTCACGACGACGGGGGGGGGGGGCTGGGGATCAAACTTTAGAGAGCATACAACGTAGAAGGAATGGTTGGCGTACTGAAGGTGTGCACAACCTGTCCGTTCTCGTCGACGAGGAGCGGATTGCTGGCATTGGTTCCGACATTACGCAGCAGCAGCCGACACGCGCCCGTGGAGATGCGAAAGGTGCTCCCAGGGACCCGGGGCATAATTTAAGGAGAGCTATAGTGCGGATATCAGTGGATACGTTCGAAGAGAAAAGGCGGGACACGCACAAATGTGTGGATTACCTTTTTTTGGGGGGGTTTGGACAGAGGCAGAACGAGCAACAGCCGGTCCTTATAACGCGGCGTCAAGCGAGAGATCGGGGCATCAGATTTGGCTGCCCAGATTGGTCAAACGCACCAACCTGTGAGGTCGACGATGCCAGTGTGAATCGAGAGAGGAAGAGGCAAGTCACGCGGTCACATCGGTGACACCTCCACTTGTTTCCTAATCCGGCAACTTCAGTACTTGCTCTGCGGGCGCCCTGGGGTATATTGTTCTACGGGAAGACTATCTACGGTAGCTTGCCGTACTCCGCTCGCGTCAAATATCTCTCTGCCGTCGCTTCCGCCTTCCGCATTAGCATCGCCTCGCCAGTGTCCGCCTCCAGTGGAACATAGAAGCCGTTTGCAACATAGTCTTCAAGCTGCCCGTCACAGGACTGTATCAAGATCATCTGGTATCCTGGCGCCTCGACCTCGGTGAAGGAGTAATGCATCCATTTAGGCAATAAAAACGTCGACCCGGAGCGAAAATTGACAACCTTCTTGTCCTCCCAGAGGATCAGCTCTCCCTCTGTGCCGGCATAATTGCCGAGAGCGGTCAGGGCACACATTCCACCCTCAGTCGATGCGCTCTCCCGCCCCGGGAAACATTCTGTGGTAAAGCGGTACTCGACGCGAGAGAAGGCAGTGGGTGGCGCGGTACGCCGGCTGGGGATGTAGAAGGGCAGGCGCAAAGATGAGTCGTGATAAAGAACGGCCTGAATCGCGTTCTTCGCGTGGGTCCACGCGCGCGGCGCTATTTGACGAAGCGCGGCTGGTACTAACAATGAATTCCTGGCCAACGATACTTCAATCACAGATATCTCACCGTCCTGGAATGACCCGATGGTTTGGACGGCAGGCGAGTCCCGGAGCACGGCTATGGCAACGATTTCCATCGACACTGGGCACCCCTGTACATTTTGCGGGCGCTGAAACCAAGGTCAGTATGCTGTGGTGTTTGGTTCACTCGTTGCGCTTACCCCTCCACGCATTCCGAATTCCTGCTGCAATTGATTCAGGCGAGGGACCGTGGCAATCCATCTGGACACATTTGAGGGCGTCACGCAGATCTTGGCTGGCCTAGGTAATGGCTCGTTGCCACTCGAGGGACTCGACCGGCGTACCTATGTATGCAGCGCCAATTCGGAGGTCCAAGTCCACAAAAGGTACTAGCTCGCTGGGAGGTTAGGTGAGTGCTTTTATTGTTATTTCGTGGCGATGAATGCTTACTCGTCTCGCTGTATGAAGTCGAACTTCATCGCTCTCATATGGCCGCGGGTGAAGCCATCAGGAAACGGCAACAACTGAATATCGAGCCGGGCGGGTTTGTTCTGTGTGTGGGGTACCATGTCCCTGATTACGGTGAGTGTTTGGTGCTGCTGAACAGCCAGGACAGAGTTGTCTGAAGTGTGCAGAACCACCGGAGCGGAGTCATGCGAGCGCAGGGCATAAGAGCAAGCGGTTTGGGCGGTTGTCGTGCGCGGGGGCACGCCTTTGAGGCGTTTAACGCGTCGCTAGAGGAGAAGGTGCCGGAGCTGGTAGCGAAGTGGAAGGCATGGGTGCATGACTGGGAGTCCCGACAGCACAAAGATGGAACGGAGTCGCCATTCGAAGTGACAGAGACAGGTAAGATTTATTTTCTCGGGATTGGGGCGCATAACTGATGGGGAAACTAGTCACGACAATGAAGGAGATACGGCTGCGGTTGGCCAAAGAGGAGCTGATCACGAGCGGTGAGGGTGTCGAGGTTGAGCGGGAGGATACCCCGAGCACATTCATCATGATGGGGCTCGAGATAGAAGAGTTTCGTCGCTTGACAGCTGAACACGACACTGACGAGTATACAGGTGACACCTAGCCATCGACGTCAAGGCCATCGCCGACCCGACTGGCCTGCAGCAGATCGAGTTCCTGAAAAGGCGCGCAGGGATAACAAAGCGCATCCGCGCATTCCGCAACCTCCAGTGCACGTACATGCCCCACGTGCGCAAGTACTTGACGCAGACGCAGTGTGCGCTCTGGGATTCCGACGGTGATCGAGATGCAGAGGCGATACGGCTGTTCCTGCCATCTGACATCTCAGACGGGAAGAAGCGGGAGAAAGCGTGCGCCGCGGGCCTAGCGGAGGTCGAGTCGAGTCTGTGTGAAGGCAAGGCCCACAACGCTCTCGAGGCGTTGCGGCAAGGGCTTCGGGTGCGGACCATGACGAACCGCTACCGGCTGCGGAATGCGACGGGGCAGCGAGCACTGACGCGAGGTCAGGGGGTACTGCGGCAGAATAATATCCGTATCCATAAGGCCAAGCTTCGCTACTGCTACGCCCGGAACGCGTTGAGCCGGTTGCGGGGCAATGGCGACTGGGAGCACGTGCTACGGGTGTTGCAGGATGGTGATGTGCACGCGCTGAACGAGCGCGCCTTAACGGCAGAAGAGGCGGCGCAGCGTGAGGCGATCCATGACCTGCGTGACGTAGAGGAGGGTGGTATGGCGGTGTACGGGGTTGTTGCGCTAGGGGAAGGGAGGCGCAGCCTATCGTGGATCTGGTATACGACAAAGACCGACGACCCCAGTGAGCAAGAGCTTGTAGAAGGTGAGCTCTACATCATCGATATCTCATTGACATGCTGATAATCCTCACTTCAGCGCTGTGTGTCAAATGGTGTAAGGCTTATGCGCGGATGTGGCGTTGGTACGAGGACGTAGTATTGGTGGAAGAGGAGATGCGTCGTACCATCCAGTACGGGTATTGGGAAGCGGGGGAATGGCTGAAGCGGAGTGTGGCGAGGGACAATTCGACAGGCGAGGTGCTGGTGGAAGGAATCAAGGCTTACGCGTTGGAGCAGGTGCATCGGGAAGCAAAGACGTGCACACTGCTGAAGGAGAAATGGGCACCGTGGCGGGAACGGGGCCAGCGGTATCTCGTGCGGGAGAGTGTACTAATCGCACCAGAGGTTGGCGGTGTAATATATAAAGCCCTCTCATCAGAGGTCCACACTTTATACATAAACGGCTCGAACCACAAAGGGCCCTTTATATATGTATTAGACAGACTCACGTGTGACCAGAACGACGACGACGATGGCACAGGCGACGAGCAGAAGATCAACGACGACTTACTCAACTTATCCAAATTAGGTGCACAGCGATCAAGAGTCGTTGCCTTCGCCATCAACGCGAACACGGAATTGCTCGTGTTTGCGCAGCTGACTCAGCTTATCCGAATTGGGTTCGCAGCGATCACGGCTTTTGGTCGCTGTCGGTCACGACGAAGACGATTCAGGCCGTAATTTTGCTGCGAAATAGAAGAAAATATAACACAGTAGGAGTACAGTAGTAATACCTCACGAGCCATGGAGTACAGCAGTAAAATGACCGAAAAAGGGAATTAAGCAAGCGACTCCTCCACAAACGATGCCACCGTCAATGGGTCCCTGGCGACTTCTGGAACAGGATCCTCCGGGTCCTCCTCCTCCTCCTCTTCCCCCTCCCCCTCCCCCTCCTCTGGGATCTCGCCAAGCCCATCTCGTCCAAGCTGAATGTACCGCGGCACGTCCGCCCAGTTCTCTTCGAAACGCGTGCGCAGATCCAGCTGCATCTGGGATTGGCGCCGCGCGTACGCTGTGAATCCCTCGCGAAGGATGTCGTCCTCCACCACCGTAGGTCGCTGGTCGATGAGTCCGAGCCACCACTCGGCCTTCCACGACAGGAACTGCAGCACGCGCCGCATTTCTTCCTCCACAAGGTCGACTTCTTCTGTCCATCTCCAAGCCCTTGCCCGCGTCTTTGCCCACTCAATCCGCAACGCCTCCACCATCCCCGCCTGCTCGCTCTCGCCCTGGGACAGCTCCGACAGCCAAATCCACGACGCCGGCCGTTCTTCATCCCTTTTCTTCTGAGCCTCGGCCGCCGCCTGCGCCGCCGTCTGCGTCTTCCGTCTCTTCTTTCGGGTCTTGTGCTGCGGATCGCTGAACGTCGCGCGCGGCCGCTGCCGCACGTCGTCGGGTGCGAGGACGCGCAGCTTCTGCTTCCACTCGGTCTCATTCAGCCGCGAACCTAGACCGACCAGAGCAGCACGCGCTGAGCGATATGTGCTCGCGGTGCGGCGGATGCGCTCGTCGACGGCCTTGATGGAGGTCTTGGCGCGGGTGTTCGCCGCCACACTATAGTCGTTGTCGTCCTTCACCTGGTACTGGTGTGTGCGCACCAGCAAGAGCCGCCGCACCTCCTCCAACGCCTCGTGCGCCTGACCCACTCGCAGCTCGAACTCGTACCGGGCGTGGCTCTCCTTGACGTCCACGCCGGCCACCGCTGTTAACCGCGAAGGCAGCCACAACTTGACTGCGTGGACGGGGACCCCCGGGGTGGGCTGCAGGCGAGCCCTGTCCGTCCGAGCCTTCTCCTCCGCCGCCCGCACCGACACCACGATTGGCGTGAAGGCCTCCCGAATTTTGAGCCACTCGGTGATCTTCCGCCCCAGCTTGTTTGACCGCTCACGCAGCACCGTATTCTGCCGATCTGTCGCGTGGGCGCTCAGGGCGGCGGCGTCGAAGGCCAACTCCCGCTGCTGTTCTTCTAACTGCATGCCCATCGTGATCATCTCGGTCGCATGCAGGTCCCCCCGCACGTCGTCCGCCTTGTCGCCGACCACAGCAGATGCCACCTCCTCCGCCAAACGCCCGCGGATTGCCTGGACGCTCTCGTGCTTCTCCGTCACCTTGAACGGGTTTGGGTTCGCTGGATCCGCCTCCCACAACTCCATCGCCTTCGTCCACTCCGCCACCACCTCCGCTGGAAGCCCCTGCTCCGCCTCCAAAAGCGCCAGGCGGCAACTCGACATATTCTCGACCGCCTTCTGCGCCCTCTTCAACAGGAACTCCCCCAAACCGACGATCTTCTTGTGGTTCCAATCGTTGAAATGATCATCGAGCGCGTCGCGTCGCGCGCCCGGGCCCATTTCCTTTGTACTGTTTGCTAGCGGGTTTGCATTGGCCCAGCCCCTCTCCGGCGCCTCGCCATCGGTCTGGCCAACGAAGGGAGTGAGGTTGAAGGAATATAAGATGTTGCACGCCTCGATGTGCGCGGGGAGGTGGAATTTCGGGATGAGCCATACGTATCCCCGGTTCACGCCGCAATTCCGTAGCTGGGGACCGTATTTTGCAAGGCGGCGCCAGATGTTTTTGTGCCACTGGCACACGATGTCGTACGAGACAAAGAGCTGGACAAGCTCATCGTAGTTGGCGAGGCCCTTCCACAGCATGTAGTCCATATTGATATATCTGCGCGATTGATTAGCTTCTCGATCTAACACACGAGCGTCCCGAATTACCTTTCTCCCTTCTGCAGGTCCCCGACGCCGTTCGGCCGCTTCATGTTGTGCCGCGCGCAGTCGACCGTCCCAATCCCAGATGACGCGGTACCGTAGGCCTCGCGATCTGGCTCGTTAACCGCGTCATGCGCCACACATGTACTTTTCTGTCCGGACCCGTCAGCGCAAGCACAAATTAAAATCACGGAGGCAATAATTCACCTCTTGCTCGTCATCCCAGTGCTCATCCAAATGCCTCATGTACTCATCCACACGCGAATAGAAAGCGATACCGTCGCCGAGCGAGGGATCCTCCTCCTCGCTCGAAACGTGCTTGCGTTTCATCCGAAAATTGGCGTCGAGCGCCAGAAACAACGCGTAGAGGAAATGTTTCGCTTTCGGCACCGATCTCCACGAGCCGTCAGCGGGGAGGTTCTTCCCCGGCTGCGGGCAGGCAGGGCACAGTAACGCGCATTGCCCTTCCTTCGTGCCCTTCACCCCGCTGGCAGCGTGCACACGGCCCATCCGCTTGAGCATCTGCAGGTGGCGCCACTCGCGAGTCATTCTACGAAATTCGTTGTATCGATTCTAAGATCAAATGTCAGTAAAGGGCAAATCGATGGTCAATGGTCTACGCACCCGAGGTTGGAACACTCCGCTGTTATTCGTCTCCCTTGCCAGACTGTTGTAGAAATGATGCGCAGAGCATTTCGCCTCGAGCGAAAGTAAGTGGAATTTTCGGAGCACTCGGAACGTCGCGGCGGAGGCGGGGTTCGTGGTGGTCGCCGGATAGAGGCGAGCTCGCAGGAGCTGGATATCGTGGTCTTGCGCCAAGGAGCAGCTGCAGAAATCCAAACCGACTTCGTGTATGCCATTGGAGTCGACAATACAGAAGTCATCACGCTTTTGCTTCTCCTCAGCCGTAGGTTGGTCCCCGTGATCTCCAGCGTCCCCTGGCGTTGCAGCTACCCTTGCGCGCGCCCCCTCCACGACCGCTCTCTTCGCCAGGGTACCGGGGCAGACACCGTTCCGGCCGTGGCCCAGTTGAATCCGAAGACCCAGAGACTTGAGGGGCAGGCCGGTGAAGAACATGCCGTCCCATCGCTAACAGTTGCGATTAGTTTTTACTTTGAAAAGTACACAGCAAAAAGGGGGCACTGACCTCGACGCGAT
Organism: Mycena metata; assembly: GCA_029378385.1. Classification (NCBI taxonomy): domain Eukaryota; kingdom Fungi; phylum Basidiomycota; class Agaricomycetes; order Agaricales; family Mycenaceae; genus Mycena; species Mycena metata. The sequence continues at coordinate 277,485 of JARKIB010000153.1, read as the reverse complement.
GCAGAGGGTTATCTTTGTGTATCGTCACGAGACAGCTCTTGCAGAATAGGGCGTCCATGAAGCAGTCTTTACAGCGGTAGATCGCGTCGGCGACACCGGCGGGACAGCCGGCACATTTGGTTTGGTGTCGATATTCGCTGCGTCCTTCCAAACGCACAAGTTCCTCCAAAAACCGTTCTCGACGCTCATCAACCCACTGAGCTAACGGGTAATCCTGGAATCAGTAACGGTGATCAGCGACTGTAAAGATATACGCGTAAGACGGGTACTCACTGACTTGCGCGCATTCCTTGGACCGGACTCGACTGGGTGTCCCTCGTCAAAGGCGAAAGACTCCTCGTTATCGAACGGGAATGGAGTATCTTCGGCGGGCGCCCAACTGGATGTGGAGGGAGCGGAATCGGGCGCGAGCAAATCGCGCTGTGGTCGGCGCGCTTTTGTCGGAGAAGCAGGTACGGCAAGAACAGTGGTGGAGATTGTGGTATGGCCCTCCCGGTTTGTCCGCAAAGCACGATGGAAGAGGTCCTCCTGCCGAGACTGCGGGTGTTCGGTGTCGCTCTCGTCCTCGCTGTCGGAAACCACAGTCATCTGCATGCTATCGTGTCGGCTGCGTTTACGGGACATCGCAATGCGGGGAGAGAGACGCCAGGGTTCGAAGGAGAGTGTGGAGTGAGTTTGAGACCAGCAAGCGGCCAAGCTGGAGGGGAGCTTGGCCGCTTGCTGGTCGTTGTTGATCAGGAGAATTGATTGGCACTGCCCCCCGATCAAAGATATCTCTTCCCAATTAGGACCAGCAGTCGAAAGGTTCTAATTTGCGACGAGAAAGAGGCAATGGAGACATATTATTCCCCTGCATCCACGACCTTGAAATCACACTCGCGCAAATTTTTATTCTGTGCATTTCGGCTCTGCAGGAATGACATCACAGCTCGCAGATATATTGATATTGATTGTAGCGAAGACTAGAGGGTTTTTTATACAACTGCATCAAAGAGCGAAGCGTAAACATTTTCAATGCCTATCGTGTCTACTGTGGAAGCATTGGTTGGTCTGGAAAATCGCACCGTCTTCCGAAAAAACGTCCAATATATCTGGCCACACCCTGCAATGATACCTCCCATGGAATATCAACATATCCATGTACGGAATGGTGCTGCAGTACCGAATTTCGCGGAAGAGATCGCGCGCTTCGGGCCCCCAGTACGTGGAAAATACAATGAGGGTGCGTAGCTTGCGGAGATGATTGATGTGCCGCACAAGATTCGTGACGACGTGTTCGGAGAAATCCCACTGCCAAAGAAAGTCAGCATTGCAATGGAATGAGGTGAGAGGCATACCCGGGGGGCGTCCCGTTCACCCCAGGATTTATCCTGGTGCACCGTCAATTTTCCAACCGACGGGAACAGTACCTCGAGATCTGCGGGACGCTCCATCTGAAGCTGCGATGCCTGCAGCTCCAGGCGCGTTATTGAGACGGTCGATGTAGTCAAAAAGCTTAGGGGAATGGTAGGCCGAAGGTCGTAATCCGCTGCGCGGTACCGAAATTTTATATGCTTAACGGGGCGCGATTCGAGGACGGACACCATGTCGTACGGAGACGCGATCACTGTAGTGAGATTTGGCAGGAGGGCAGGCGGCATGAATAAACGTGTGCCCTGAATTGCTTGGAGCCCAAGGTTTGTGATGTGCGGTTGCCGCCGCAGAAATTCCATAGTTTCGTCGTTGTCCGCCTCGCCCAGGCAGAATGTCCTCAGTGAGCCGCCAAAGCTATTAGTCAAAGCCGTTACGTCGGTTTCCGTCCAGAGGTAAAGCTCCTCGAGCGCCGTCAGACTCGCAAGAGCCATCTTGAAGTCGAGCCCACGAAGGGGAACAAAGCAGTGTCCCTCGATGCGCAAAATGCGGACCTGAGTCACCAACGCGTTAAGAACGTAAAATCGTTCAACTTCAAACTGACGCACTAGCTTTCCCAGTCCCTCTGTTGTTGCGAAAGAGCGCATGAGCTCTGGGGCCCGACTGCGTTGGATGGCAATATTACGATAGAGTTTGCGGCGGACTGACATGCACGATTGTACGAGAAACTTGGGCGAGGGCGGCAGCGGTGGGAGGGTCGGAGTAGGAGAGGATTTCGGTCAGCATATCGAAGCCGACAGAGAGAGCGATTGAGTCGACCATGGATGCTGAGATGGAGTGGTGATTCCTTAAAGGGGATAAAATTGCGGTCGTGGAAATGTGAATAAAATTATTTTGACTCCAGACTACGCTGTGTGCTAACGAAGTAATATTCCGTTCGCTTTCAGGAATCGCCGCCTCGCACGAGCCCTCTCCGCCGTCCCACGACAAAGACTATCGAACGATTCCACACGTTCCTTATGCACTCTAACATTTTCCTGCGTTTCCCTCTGCTCCCTCGCCAGACGCCTTTCTTCCTGACGCGAGAGCACAGGGAAGGGGTTGAGTCGACGTGGCATAGATGGAAGTCGGTACCCTAGGCGAGGAGCATTAAAAACAGTGTCCAGCTCGTCGCGTAGCTCCTTTCGGGCCTGTACACGTTTTTTCAGGGCCTTGAATCGGCACTGGATTTCTTCAGGAGTATAACGTGCTAGGGAGCGGGCCGTCAGGTACATAAATTGGCAGCGATATTTTCACTTACGCGTCGGCGCGGGGTTTGGTGCCTGCGCGGCGAGGGCTTCGCGTTCCTCCTTCCTGGACTGAACGCGCTTTTTCAGGTCTTGGAACCACCGCTCTCGCTCCTCTGGTGTTCGACTAGGTGGAGCGCGACATCCCTCCAGCCATACTTGGGTACTATCCGCATGAGGGAGATTGCTGCGCACATCAACCAATGCCTCTGAGATGTGTTAGTAAGTACTCTCGAGGTAAGAATAATTTAGGTTTGCTCACGACGTTTAATGTCGAGCCCATGCGTGTCGACGTGGGTGGTCATTGTGAAAGGATGGATATTGGTAGATGCTGGTCGCTTCTTATGAAGGTATCACACGGGGATTTGACGCGACAATCATATTGAATTCGGAACAACAGGCATAATTTAAATCACCTCTAACGAAGATCAGTCCACCTGCGCATTCTCCATCTGGTGGTACCTCAATGCCGCGGTGGCCTCCTCAAACGACCGCACAACGCGAACCTCTGTGGCCCCGCAGCGACGCGATGCGCGGTGAGCTCTCTGCCTATAGAGAGCAACATGAGTGCGCAATCGGCCGAGTACTGTAGAAACTTACGCGTCGAAATATATTGTGGCTGTCTTGGGGATCACAAAGATGAAAGGAGCGAGTTCGCCGGCGCCGATGATGTTTGTGGATGAGGCGGCACTTGAACTTGAAGAAGTTTCAGTGGCACTCGATCGAGACCGTGTGGACGAGGAAGAGGGGCCCAGGCGCGCACGGACAGCGTGCACTGAGCGCGGCGGAAGAGCTGGCACACGCGGTGCCTCAGGTATGGCTGGGGTCAGAGGCGCAGCATCGGCGCGGGTGCGGAGGTCTTGGCATTGAGGGTGAGTGGCGTTACACATTTTCGCCCATTCTTGGCCAGCCTGCTCGAAAGTCGAGACCCGAACGATGGGAATGTCGTCAGTCCGGTTCGCAGAGCATTCAGGACTACAGTATTAGCTATCAGCATCAGTAATGCTGCTCAGGGACTGCCGACTTACAGTGTTGTATACACGCCGGCAGAAATCAAGTAGTAATACCGGGTGGGGTGTGCGCTATGGTAAACGTGGTTCTTGAAACCCTTTGCTGGGTGAAATGGGAGAACACAACTCTTCAGAGAGGCAGCAGGCACAGATTCAGACATGGAGGTCGAAGACAAGATTGATCAATATTATCTGCACAGGTTTCGGCTGAAGCGGGAACCGGGCCGTTGAAGGATCATTCGTCGACTACGCTTGAATCATCTATCTACGCAAGCCCGACAAACGTCCCCGTCGCAGACCATCCGGGCGCCCGCGTCGGACGCAATACGCGCATGGTGACGTCGGTTTGCGATATCATAAGAAAGCATCAACCGCAGCACGCGCGCCCGATTGAAGTAGTTCTGCGCAATATCGAGCGTTTGACCCCACTCCCGCCAGTTCCGTCGCAGCCGTACTCTGGCCAAAGCAAGTTGCCGCCGTGTCTCCGCACGTTGTTCTCTGTAGACGAGTAGGTGAAGGTAAGGCGAGGTGGATGTAACGACTTACCTGATAGACCATGCCAACACAGCTCTTTCGATGTAGGCAATGTAGTCGCGTATCGAATAGCGTGCTTGGCGCTCTTCCTCGGCGATTGCGTCCCGCCTTGCGCTTTTAGAATGGTGCGAAAAGGAAGATGTTCGTCACTTACAGGTATTCCAAACTCTCCGTTTGCCACAGCGCCAGGAAACTTGACATAGCTAATAACGTTGTAGAAGGTTGTGGAGGTTCTTTTTATTCAGTGCGGCGTGGCTCTTGGCGGTGAGTCGATCTACCTGCAAGAGGTTCATCAATGTTTATACAATTCTCCTCTAGACGCAACCTTTATACAATTCTCCTCTAATGACAGCAGGCGCGTTACAATGTCCCTCTAGTGGTTCAATCACACTCTTGTCTCTGCCCCCGATGAGCTCGCCTCAGTATTTGCACCAAGAGCGCGGCAAGCGCGCCCGGTCAGGTAGGCGTTGGTCCCGCCCTAAGACTTTGCTCACGTCTGATTCAAATAGTGTCACCGCAACTTACCCCGAAACGACAGCGGCGCGACAGTATGGAATCTACGGCCACAGTTTCGCTCAGCGAGAACACCGAAGACGACATCGAAACGAAATGGCAGCAAGGCTGGGCTGATTTCGGGGTTTGGGCGCAGGACCCTGCCAACTGGGTGAGGTGAGCAATTTCCTACTGTGCCAGTATAGTCAAGCTAATGAATGTACCGCCAGTCCTGCCCGATGTTGAGCTCACAGGCGAGGAGTTAGCGGCGGCGGAGGTCCGCGAGGCCGCGCGCCGGAATTTCTACCGCCTGGCTTTCGACTCCATGCGCGCATACGAACAACAAGATATCCTCCAACAGGAAAGACTTGAAGAACAACGGGCGAAGAAGCGGGAAGTACAGGAGTGGAAGGGCACTCGGCACGACGTTCTCGAGGACAACAGTTGGTCGTGGAATCAGCTTCTGGGCGAACGCCGACGGGCGGCGGGTCTTCCTGTGCCGGTGGCGGGTATGCCTACGCCTTCTCGTATCCCTCCTCGTCATAACCAGCGGCAATTTACACGGTTATCGTCGTGGGTATTTACTGAGGAACTCGTCGACTAGAGTCTTCCGCCCGTCACTCAGAATTAAATTTATCGTGATTCATGCATCTTTCATTGCTCGTCAAGATTCACTAGCGTAAAAAGTACATTTGGATCACATCTTGGCCCTGAAGGCCGGCGCCGTGCGCTGTTTAGAATAATAATTGTCGTTGGCCAGTGGCTCAAGCGGGGGCATGTCGCTGAAGTCAACTTCCTCAGTCCCTGACGAAGGATGCAACACGTAGGAGGAATGCTCGCTGATATTAAAATCAGTACGTCGAGGGAGTAGACGAGAATAGAATAATGTACCCGACGTGTTTTCCAAGCAGCGAAAACTGGCATGGGTAATCATAGGAATAGAACACATAGGGGGAATCCACGCTGATATTAAAATTAGTACGTCGAGGGAGTAGAAGAGAATAGAATAATGTACCCGACGTGTTTTCCAATCAGCGAAACCTGGCATGTGCCGCGGTTCAAGTCTACAGAATCTATATGAGGAGAGACAGAACACCTTCTCAATCAACTTACCACTCGACGATGTTGGCATTTTTACAGAACGGGGTAGGATACTGGTAGGATTGCGGTTGAATTTGAGACTAAACTTGAATCCAGACGTCGTTGCATCATTTATACAATTCTCCTCCAAGTCGTGCATACCTTGACGGAACTTGAACATGTGGAGCTTCCTGTTCCGGGTTATACAATCCTCCTCTGAGCTCCGCGTCCCAGAATAGATTGCCCTGGCGTTGCCCTGGTGGTGTTATTTCCGGGTTATACAATTCTCCTCTGAGCTTCGCGTCCCAGAGATTGCGCTACCGGTGTTAAGTTCCTGGTTGTACAATTCCTCTCCAGGTGTGTTCGCCATTCGCATCCAACCGGAAATATTCTTGGGGCGGTGTTGAATATTCGGGTGCAAGCAGAAGACGGTTACAAGGACGGTTATACTGTTATCATTCAGATGCAACAAATGATTACACTCTCCGCGCTACCGACGTAAGTAAGGGATCCGTTGCCGCTGAGGAAGATGTCGTCGCTGTTAGTGAACAAATGAGACGGTGCTTAGTACAGGACAGTGAATGCTCACTTCATTTGGACGTATTCAAATCCCTGCGGCGCCGGGCCAATTTCTGCCTTCTCGCCGGACTTTTTGACTGCTCCAACTTCGATGAGCTGATTAAAAACCGGCGTGAACAGCGCCCGACGAGCGCGGCGACGATCGTCCAACAGCCGACGGCGTTCCTCGCGACGCTCTTCTCTGTCGCGCTTCGCCGCGGCCTCCTCTGGCGACAGCCTAAGGGAGAGCTCGAATATGGTGTTTGCACGTCGGCGGCTGATGTTCCAACGAGGGCAACGCGGGAGGCCACCAGCGGGGTTGTACTCGTCCTCCTCAGAGGCCTCCGACCATTCGGGTTCGCGGTGGAAAACGGGGGCGTCTACGTCGCTCTCGTGTATGAAAGAGTCGGGGTCATCGAAGTCGTACACAACACGCTTGGGCGGCGCTGTTTGAGCATCTGGTGAGTCTGTGTTGTAGGACACCGTGGCGTGAGGCGAATTTTGCCCCAGCGCGGTTCTGGTTTGCTTCGGCGCGGTTTTGGTTTGCTTCAGCGCGGTTTTGATTCGCCGCGGCGCGGTTTCGGTTTGCGGTGATGCGGTTTCGGTTTGCGGCCCATAGCGCAGGCGATCGAGGTACTCTGGGAAGAGCAGTCAGTTCAGTGATTATGCGAAACTCAATGAGTTATAAAGAAGAAACTAACGCCTGGCAGCTACCCTTGGCGCGGGTGCTTTGATGCGAGGTCCATAGCGCAAACGATCCAGATACTCTGAAAATAATTTTTACTTGAGTTTGAGTAGGGCGGGGGAAGGTACTTACCAGAGGTGGTCTCCTTGGCTTGATTCTTGGGGTTGAGGCCCCGCTCAGCATCTGGGAGGAAGGTTACACTGCAGCGGGCAGGAGCAAGGAGCGACACCTTACCCTTTGCTTGCCAGTGTTTCTTCTCTTCAGCAAAAGGAAGTTCAGCGGCAAGCCTATCTCTCGCGCGAAGGCGTTGTCCGGTGTCGTGTCTGTTGTTGCTCATGATGGAAGGCGGAGAAAGAAAAGCATGCCATCAAAATTAAAATCAAACCTCCCATCAAGTCTTGAACTCGATATGTTCAGTTGGCGGTCGGGTTTCACAATTTTTTGAAGCAAAGAGAGACGTCATTTCATTTTGTGCATATCCAGATAGATGTTTTTACAAGGATGCGTACCGAAAACAAAATCGAAGATGCAGGTCGTGGATTCTCAAGCCCATCCATCCATGTCCCACGCGTTGTCGTCGTCGTCCATGGCCCAGGCGTCCGGCTTTGGTTGGGCGGGATCGACGGGGACGTTCTGGAAGAACCGAACGTATGCATGCGGATCGCGGTCCACCGTCGCGGTCTCTCTTTTAAAAAAACCGCCTTTCAGCAGCGTTTCAATCGCGCGTTCGAGCTGGTAGTTATGCACGGGCGCCTGGGTGATCGGCTGTCTGCAACTCGGGCAGCTTGGGTGCCGGCTCGCTATGGGTGGAGTTGTAGGTGTGTTCTAAATTGAAGCAATAGTCTTTACCTCGGATGACTTGAAGAATACAGTCCTGACAGAAAGAATGGCCACAGCTTGTCGCCCTGCCTTCCTGTCAGTTTGAAAAGAAAAGAGATTTACGAGTGCGCGTACATGTCAGGGGCATGAAAGATATCAAAGCAGATATCGCAGCAGAAAGCAGACTCTGCGGCAGTGAGACTCTGGCAGATGAATCAGAAACTTATACGTGTTAGAGAAGTCGGTCGCGCACCTGCAGGATCATACGATTAAGAACTGCGTCCGCAAGAGTGCGCGCCGCAACGTGCTCACGATCCTTGGCCCTTTTCAGCTCCTGCTTCTTCTGAAAGTTCTTTTCCCGGAGCCGGTGGAGCTGAGATTCGGTGACGAGTTGGAATTCGCGGTGCGATCGCCTTATAACGGCTATCGTGCGTTGTAGCTCCTCGATGCTCTGGACCGGAACATAGGCAGACGGAGGTATAGCATCATGTTCGCGTTCGGTGTGAGTCGCCCCGCCGTGTTGTGGTGTTTCAGTCGGTCCAGTGGTGGAAACCATGAGCGTAGAAAGAAAAGTAGAGCTGCGCATCACTCGGCAAAACAAAGGCAGACATTGCGGGCGGAAAGCGGCCCGGGATGCCGAGAAGCGGCATTGAGGATCACACGCACTGGTCGGTGCCGATATCTTGCTGTCTACTATCTAGTCAAGGTTGGCGGCAAGGTAGGTCAAGGAGAATGAGGTCCAGCCGTCAGATCAACTTGACTCGCGGGATGCTTTGGCAGCAAGACCCAGGAACTTGAAGGTATTCGTTTTGGGCTTCGGCGACTCGAAGTCCGGGCGGCGAGCAAATTCAAGATTGCTTCAATTTGGTTAGGACGAGAGTTTTGTGTGGGGCAAGGAGGTTTCATGGCTTCGGGCAGGTACGCGGACCACACTAACCACGGTCCGTGTGCTGTGACGATACTCCGGAAGAGGGTTTTCTACCAAAATCGGATAGGAACGGAAAGCACGGTGCGTTGGCTTATACGTACCACTCAGACCCAGGTTCTAACACAACGAATATGTTTATAGGGATGTTTCACAACGTATGGCACCCAAAAGACTGCCCTCAACACGCGTTGTACCAGTGCTCGATTTGGGGGCGGAAATGGAAAGGAACGGAAAGCACGGTGCGTTGGTTTATACGTACTGCTCATACCTAAGTTCTAACACAACGAATAGGTTTATAAGGATGTTCCACAACGTATAGCACGCGAAAAACTGCCCTCAACACGCGTTGTACCAGCGATCGAGCGCGGTGGGTTTTGGGGCGGAAATGGGAAGGAACTCTTGAAATCCCCCAGTACCATGGTTTTCTTAGGCTGGAGTTCGAATTTAACACGACGCAAGAGCCACTGGGGTCCCTCCGCGACCATCTATACAAAATCTTTGCAAGCAAACACCTTTGGGTTGGCCGCACTGGTCTGGGTGCTTTGTCCCTCCTGTCAGAGTAAATATTGGGTTGGTGAGTTGGATGTGCTCAAGTGTTAAAATTACACAGCTAACTGGTGAAACCAGCTCTGAGAGTGTATGAATATGGTAGGTGCACAAAATTGGGTGCTCGAAAATTCTGCGCGTACTTCCACGACGGTGGGATCCAAGGCCTCAAGTCGGTAGAATCGGAATCCTGGGTTGGTGAGTTTACAAATTGATTTATGGAGCATACGAAACTGACGAAACAAACGGTTATGAAGGTCCCTTCATGACGAAAAGACCGCCCTCGACGCGCGTTGTACCGGTGCTTGAGCGGGGGTCCGGTTTGGGGCCAGAATGGGATAGGAACAAAAGGTGCGGCGCGTTGGTCTGAACCGACTGCTCAGCCCCAAGTTCTAACGCGACGAATGAGTTTATAGGTCTATTCCACAACGTATAGCGCGAAAAAGACCGTCCTCGAGATGGGTTGTACTAGTGCTTGAGCGGGGGTCCGGTTTGGGGCCAGAATGGGATAGGAACAAAAGGTGCGGCGCGTTGGTCTGAACCGACTGCTCAGCCCCAAGTTCTAACGCGACGAATGAGTTTATAGGTCTATTCCACAACGTATAGCGCAAAAAATACCGCCCCCGAGATGGGTTGTACTAGTGCTTGAGCGGGGGTCCGGTTTGGGGCCAGAATGGGATAGGAACAAAAGGTACGGTGCGTTGGTTTATCCTGACCGCTCAGCCCCAAGTTCTAACGCGACGAATGAGTTCATAGGTCTATTCCACAACGTATAGCGCAACAAAGACCGCCCTCGAGATGGGTTGTACTAGTGCTTGAGCGGGGGTCCGGTTTGGGGCCAGAATGGGATAGGAACAAAAGGTACGGTGCGTTGGTTTATCCTGACCGCTCAGCCCCAAGTTCTAACGCGACGAATGAGTTCATAGGTCTATTCCACAACGTATGGCGCAAAAAAGACCGCCCTCGAGATGGGTTGTACTAGTGCTTGAGCGGGGGTGGGGTTTGGGGACAAATATGGAAAGGAACAAAAGGTACGGCGCGTTGGTCTGAACCGACTGCTCAGCCCCAAGTTTTAACGCGACGAATGAGTTTATAGGTCTATTCCACAACGCATAGCGCAAAAAAAAAAACGCCCTCGAGATGGGTTGTACTGGTGCTCGAGCGGGGGTGCTAAAATCGGAAGGAACAGAAAGTAGAGTAAGTTGGTCGGGGTCGACCGCTCAGACTCAAGTTCTAGCGCCACTAATGCGTTCAGAGGGTTATTCTACGACGTATCGAACGCAAAAGACCGCTCTCAACACGCGTTGTAGTGGCGATCGAGCGGAGGTGGGTTTTGGGGATAAATATAGAAAGGAACAAAAGGTACAGTGCGTTGGTCTGGACCGACCGCCCAGACCCAAGTTCTAACGCAACTAATGCATTCACAGGGATATTCCACAACGTTTAGAACGCAAAAGACCGTCCTCAACATGCGTTGTACTGGGGATCGCGCGGGGGTGAGCCCTGAGGCTAAAATCGGAAGGAACAGAAAGTAGAGTGAGTTGGTCTGGACCGATGGCTCAGCCCCAAGTTTTAAGGCTACTCGTGCGCTAATAGGGGTATTCCGCAACGTATCGAACGCAAAGGACCGCTCTCAACACGCGTTGTAGTGGCGATCGAGCGGGGGTGGGTTTTGGGGACAAATATGGAAAGGAACAAAAGTTACAGTGTGTTGGTCTGGACCGACCGCCCAGACCCTAGTCCTAGCGCAACTAATGCGTTCATAGGGATATTCCACAGGGTAGAGAACGCAAAACACGATTCTCCAGACGAGGTGCACCGGTGCTCGAGCGGGGGTGGGCCCTGAGGCTAAAGTCGGAAGGAACAGGAAGTAGAGTGAGTTGGTCTGGGCCGACCGCTCAGCCCCAGGTTCTAACGTGACGAATCAGTTTATTGGGGTGTTTCACAACGTGCAGCACGGGTGTTATACATGGACCAAGAACATGGACCATTCAAAATGATCCTTCTCTCGCTTGACGTTTGCATCGCCACCGATCCCTCTTACTTGAAACCAAATCGCTAGGATGACGCGTCGTAAGACGCGGGACTCGGGCTCACCAAAGTGAGTCAAGATTCGCTCGTCTTTTGGCGCTGTGCTCCAGTTTTAACGAGTGATACTCAGGAAGACGGCTTCAGAAAAAAAAAGGCTCGCCGCAGCGGCCTACTATGCAAAGAAGTGCGCAAGAAATCGTGAGGTGATCATGGGGTAACTGAAATGGGAGCAGTGCAGATGCTATCCGAGAAAGGCGACGGGTCCAGATGGCGGAAAAACGGTGGGTTCGTTGCAGCGCACGAGGGGACTAACATAAACGCGGACTGGGAAGGGCGGCGATCAAGGCAAAACGTCGGCGCTCGGATAAGCCTAGGGCGAAAAAATCGAAAACAAATCCCCACAGTGAGCAGGCAGGGGGCCACACAGTCGACACACTGTCCGCCGCCGAACGCGAGGCCTCTGAGACATTGGCGTCGATGCGCCATTCGAGGCCGTTCCAACCAGAACACCGAGAAGTTGACATGGCACCAGTGTGAGCTTTCTTTGGTTTGTTTTTCAGAGAAAATATCCGCTGATTCTCCTGTGTGTTTACAGTACCACTCCGACTCACGCTCGTACACTGAGCCCGTGCTACGACTACTTCGGGGCCGCCTATCGGTGAATTTGCATTTCCAATCCGGCGCCATCCAGTTTCTCATTCTTCAACAGCGAATCAGGAAACCTATCGTCAGATGAGGAATCAGACTACGAAGTGGGCGTGCGGTGCGTAACGCGTTGACTGTAGCGATGGAGCTGATACTTTGTGGCGTCCAGGAGCATTTCCGAAGTTGCTAGACATCAAGATCGCGAATCCTTCGCGTATCACTCAAGTCGGTGCGTTGCTAACGTATCATTTTTTGAAGCAGCGCTAATGAGGATGTGTAGTGAGCTCGAGTTTGGGGGAGAGCGCAGTCGGCGATTGCGCTTTGAGACCCCAGAACAGTCCAGGAGTCCGAGCCCCGCACCTGGAGGGCCACAGCAGCGGATGCCAAGCTTCTATGAGAAGCTCGATCAGCACATGCGTCGGGACCATAACGGTGCCGACGGGGGTACTTTGTAGATTTACAATGTACACGTTGTCGGCAATCTTGTACGAAATTTTCATCAATGGAACATTGAACCGCTTTGAGTATTTGTCCAAAATAAGTCAACCGTTTTCGGTCTTTGCCCAGAATTTCTAAGTTTGGAGAATTTACGGGGGGAAACGAGGAAGTGACGAAAAAGATGCATTTATTCATTGCCAAAGTAAAGCTACGCTGCATCTACGCTTCGACCCACTTCTGCACACCGTCGCCGCCGGGCGCAAAGTAGGCCTCGCGGTAGTAGGCGAGGGCCTCGCGACGAGTCTTGCGCTTCTCCTTGAACTGGTTGGGGACGCCGTTACACTGATCGTTGGCCTCGTCACTGAGGTCGAAGTTTCAGACCAAGAAAAAGATAGCGGCGAGAGGAACTTACGGGGTGCGGTACACGGCCCGGCTCGCGCCCGATGAGAACGACATAGAAGACCTCCCCAGAACCGTCGGGGAAGTCGGCCTCGATCTGAGCGGGGTTACGGGGAGCGAGACGGACGAACGACGGGGGATCGGCGTCGGATTGGTTTGCGGCATTGGCGGTGCCGGTATGAGCAGCGGTCGCGGTGGCGGTCGGAGCGGCCTGGGCACCAGTAGCGCCGGCAATGGCGAAGGCAGGAATTCTGGCTAAGGTAAGGAAAGGAAATATTAGCGGACAATCGCAAGCTCATCGCGAACAGATAAAAGGACAAACCTTGCACTTCGACTGCGAGGCGTGTGGCTTCCGCAGAGGCGACGGAGAGGCGGCGGACAAGTGAGACCAGCGCCTCCAGTTCCTCGGCGGCGTTGGTCACAGTTGGAGGGATGCCGGCGGTCATTGAAGCAGTGAAGATTTTGGTGGTTGTGGGGGAAAAGTTTGAGGTGCGATTTCTGAGTGCGATGTATATATGTTGGCCTGAGTGCAGGCAGGCATCAGCAGGGGCGACACCACATGGAAGGACCTGGAAGGGTCTGATGGTAATCGAAATCGTAGAGAAACCAGTCTGATGGTAATCGAAATCGTAGAGAAACCAACCGGGCGTATTCTGTTTTGGTGGTTTGCGGTTAAAAATGTTTTCATCACAAAAGTTAGAGGACTTACTGGTTAAGGAAGGACGTAACGGGTGATCGCTTTGACCAACGTACAATTGCGCACGGAAATGAGAATTTGAGCGGGGAAATTGGTAGTTTATTTGAGACTTCAATTTTTTGTCGCATTTTTGCCCTTGCGGCTGCTCCGATTTCAGACTCCTGCGACGACACCCTTCCGTGTTATTCCCAATCCCCAATCTTCTCTGTCCTCAGTCGCGAACGTCTACAATGCCTCGGGGGAGAAAAAGTCCCCTCCCCGCGCCCCAATTGGCCTTCCTGCAGTCGCATTTTCCGGAATTCCAGCGTCGACAACCCGAAGTCAGTACCTTTTGGAAGATGGTCGAACGACTCTGGTTTGAGCGCTGGCCGGTGGAACCGCGCTTGGGCCTGCCTATACTCAGCACCCAGGGTGTGCTGATAGAAGACTCCGGCCTCCCACCTGAGCATCAAGAGCGGGTGGGTGCCGCGCAGGCCGTAGACCGGGCGGTCAGTAAACGCATGATTTTTTTTCGGGCAGGAGTAGCACTTACAGGAATATACACAGATAATTCACAACTGGTTCAATAATCGCGCTCAAAAAGAGAGGAGAAGGCTCAACGCCGCTGGTGGTGGCAACGGCGGCGCTGGCGGCGGCGGCGGCGGACCGGGCTTGCAGCAACTCCTCGCCGCCTTCAAGCGCAAGAAGGAGCGCAGGAACACTCGCGTCGAGGTGTGGCAAAAGCTCAACCCGGGAACAAACGCGGCGTTGCTGCAGGCGGCCAACTACGACGACCTCGCGGAGAGCTCCGACGAGGAAGAAACCTCAGCAGGACGCAAGGCCCGGGTTAAACGAAACCAGAGTGTGAAAATGGTGCTGCAGCGCCGGGTCGGGAAAGAGGGCTATGCAGCGGCGTCAGAGGAGGAAAAGGCTGCGGTGGAGAAAGCATATTTGGCGCAGAACTCCAAGAAGGGCGTCAATTTGGCCAAGGCGCAGACGCCCGGGGAGTTTCAGGGGTATGTACCTATTCAGTGTCTTGCCACCGAGTCCTAGTTTTGACGACGACTTCCAGCGGGTTGGACAATTTGGGCCCGATGTTGAAGGAATTCCATGGGGTGCTGGAGGACCTCACGGGATGGGTCGGGGCCACGGTCATGACGGGTCCTGTTCCCAACCAAGGAGGCAAGATTGGGACGCAGAGGTGAGTTTGAATTGAGACGCGTGATCGTGAATGCTGACCAATCCTCTTGCTTCTCCCCAGCTACTGCAATGGTACTACACCCGCCGGTCACACCTTGGACGAAGCGGTCGTCGGCTGGAACGACAACATTTTGAAGCCCCTTCAGCAGTTCGGAAAGAAGGTCTTCGGTACGCCGTTTCTCATCCGTGTATCTCAGTATTTTAATCGTCGATAAAGATCACAGTGTCCGTCGAGAGCGTGCTCTACTTGCGACGCCGGAGCCGGAGCCTGCGGCGGTCGAGGAGACTATCCCCCACACGGACGGCGACACCTCTGAGCCCGAAACTCTCCAAGCTCCCCCGCCCCAGTCAAAGAAGTCCAGAAAAGGCAAAACGAAAAGCAAGGCGAAATCGAAAGCCAAGTCGGGCGATAATGCCAATAACTCGGGCGACACTGACGCTCTCAATCTGCCGGGCGCCCCTGCTGAGGCCGCCGATGGACTGGCGAGCTCTGCGGGCAACTTGTACGCGCAGCTCCAGCGCGACCAACTCGGTGAAGAACTCCGCCAAATCGACCAATCCGCCGGCACGGAGTTCATGTGGAATAACGCGCTGCCTCTGGCTCCGGCGTCCACACCAGTGCCTGATCGACCCCAGCCTCGCGGTACATATCGTGGGGCTGCGTTTGCGCCGCGCCGCGGGGACGATGATCTGGACAGGCTGGCGGACGAGGACTTTGCGTTCGACTTTGGCCATGCGCAGGATATTGCTGGAGTGCTCCACACCGACTATATGGGGGCGCTAGGGGTTGTGGGGGGGCTTAACAGCATGAACACGGTGGACGACAACGCGGAGGAAGCCCGTGTCTTCGACGAGTCTGAAGCGCGACATGTCAACAAGGCGCAGTTCGAGCTGAGACCGCTATCCGCTGACTCTGAGGCGACGGAACTGCTTACAACGGCAACGGCCTTCGTCTTCCAGTCCACGGCCCCATTTTCATCGTCTCCAGTGCGTGCGACACCTCTCCCTGCGTTGACGGATCCGGCGGCGGCGGCATCGTCACTCCAAACCCTCACCGATCCGACTCAGGTACCGACCGCGACGGGAGCGGCGATCTTGCGGACGCCGGGCATGGCGAGTCGGGGCCTGACGACTACGACACCATCTCCACTCCGCCACGTCTTCACGGCTGGTGCGGGAATCGAGGGACATCCGACGGCGGCCTTACCATCCCCCCTACGCCGCGTCCACACCGCCGGTGCCGTCGGTGATGCTGGCGTCCAGGGACAGACGACAGCCACTACCACCTCGTCTCCACTCCGCCATGTCCACACCGCCGGTGATGCGGGGGTCGAGGGGCATCCCGCCGTAGCCACTCCTACCGTGCTGCTCACTGCCGACAACTTCCCGGAGTCGCGCCCAATGTCGAACCCTCCCCTTCCCGCCAAATCGGCGACCGCCAGGCGGGGCGGTGCATCTGGGCGGGCCAGTGGACGTGGACGCGGACGCGGACGCGGGGGTGGTGCGCGTGGTGGCAGAGTCGCTCTTGGTGTGCGGGAGCAGGTCATCGAGGCCCCTCTCCAGCCTGGGACTGTCCAGAGAGTCGATCCGGGGCGAATGCGGGAGATACGGGCGATGGAGAAGGAGCGTGATGATACCGCCGCCAGGATCGTGAACAAGAGGAGGAATCCAGACGGATATCACGATTTAGTCGTGTTTCCCCCACCTCCGCCTGGACACGAGCCACTTCCCAACGGGCCGGCTGCTCTGGGCGGTGGTCGCGTTCGCCGAGCGCCCAAGAACCGCGACGACTTCGTGTACGAGGCGCTGAAGAAGCAAACGATGGCGGAGATTCGGGCGGCTGCTGCTGCGAAGAAACAGGCGAAAGAGGTGGTGGGGACGAAGCGAAAGAGTTCCGCGGAGAACGAGAATCCCGCCGCAGAGAAAAGGTACATATCATTTCCGCTCATCGCTCCACTCCATAACTCACTCTATCTGCAGGCGCAAACTGACATGATGAATGGAGCTGATCCCTGCTTAACCAGGTTACCCTATGCGTTCACATAGCCTGCTCAACCAGGGTGAATGTCGGCCTGTTCAACCAGAGCCTCCCTCCTCCTGCTGCTCAACCAGCCCACTATTTATTTGAGGGACGAATATCCGCGGATTGAATACACACGGCCTTTTTAGTTACTGCTTTAACGTTGCCACAGAGCTCGTTTGACCCCGGGGTCTGTTTGCTTTAGAAAAGTAGGCCTACTTGTACCTTCTCTATACACGCAATGTACATGTGCGCCCGAAGGTGCTCTTCAAGACAAAATTGGGCGACTTCCTTTTTGGGACAGTGGACTTAGAAGAAAAAAGCAATGACCAGCATGCCATCAAAACAAAACGAGCCATACGAGAATCGAACTCACAGCCTCGTGACACCCAGGGAAGACAGCAACAGGCACTAGAACTAGCTGAGCTATGATACCGACAACTCCGGTGAGGAGTAAAGGTATAAATCATTACTCTAACTGCCAGGATCACACATAAGTTGTAAGTTGAGTGAGTTTTTAAAGAAATCCCGAAGTCCCTGGCAAATGAACAGACACAGAAGAAACTGAGCAAGAGGGAGCGATAAGAGGAGATAGGAATAAGTACAAGAATACGGGTGACCCTGCCAAATTTCAATGTGGCATCGCAGAATTCCCCAAACCCTGAATAACCTGAGCACAGCGTCGCTCAGCGGCATTGTTCCAGGCCGCGAGCGAGCAGGGATATGCATTGGTGATTCCTGGATCAGGGTAGAGCCGGTATAGTATGGGAGCCATTGAGTAGCAGGCGGCGGGCGGCGGGCGGCGGGCGGCGGGCGGTGGGCGGCGACGCGGCGGCAAACAACGGTTAGTGAGGAGGAGGGCAGTGGCCTGCGTGTGCGGTGAAGAATCCACGAAGGGCAGGAGGAACCAAAGAAGTAGCTATCAGGTGAGCATCTGAATGCAACACATGCAAACAAAAGCGCCCAGCCAATTCCACGACGACGAAGGGCTGTATTGCAAGCCAGGTAGGTCAGGCGGGGCAAAGGTACGTTACAGGTATGTTTATATCATGTGTATTTGATATCTCAGCTCGTAAGTACACTCAAACTAGGGTATTGGAGCGCGAACGCGCAAGCTGAATTTTGGCAGGGCGCATGGCACCGCCACCCGCCCCGACCTTTAGCTATCAATGCGCCAGACGACGCCGCCACACCGGAGCTGCCAAAAAGGGCGTCCCTCTGACATATAAATAAAGGGCCTCATGTCCTTAGAGGCCATTATATATAACGCTGCCTCTCTCATCTAGAGGCTTGTTTTATATATAATCGCCGTCTACGCCTGCTAATCGAGGCTTTTGTAGCGCCTATTGAGGAGCGACGCGAGGCGGATGAGGACGATGTTGAGGATGAAAACGGCCCAGATTACGAGGACGAAGAGGAGGAGATGGTTGAGTAGAATTTATTTACTTTTTCCTCGTACCCACCGACCGACCGGTTATTCCGAGAACCGCGCCGGCCGGTCAATCACGTGCTACAGGGCTTCCATGTTCGAGCAGCGACAATTTCAAGTGCGGACCAAGGGGGCACCGGCATTCAAACCGGCGACTAAGGGCTGGTTAGTTAGTCCGGCCGTCAGGCCGGGAAAAAAAAAGTTCAACCACCACTTTTTGGCCTAGAACCGCCATTTGACCGATGCTCTAGAGGTCAATTTGGGTCTCTGAGTCTTTCATACACTCAAGCTGGCATGTTTACCCATCTGCACTTGTTGTCAAAGTTGATGTCCATATAGAGATGGTAATCCTCACAAGATCAAAAAGTTCCGTGACGGTTGGTTTTGGATATGCGGCCCTCCAATTGGTGTCCTACGTCAAAAAGAGCTCAATATGGGTGGTCTACATCGATTTTGTAACCGACCGGCAACTTAAACACGTAAGAAATTACCATATATGGTGCGTGGGAACGTTACGTTAGTTAGTTAGTCCAGCGGTCGAGCCGAAAAAAAGAAAAACGGCCCTATATATTCTTTTTGAATGCCGGTTCCCCCTTGGTGCGGACGCCGACGCCGAACACAAAACAGGACGGCCATTAAGGTACATTTGAAGCCCAAAGAGACCACATCGTCCGGCCCGAAACAAAGCGCTGGAGCGGCGTAGTCTAGAGTTGACCGCGCCACCGTGTACGAGTACCTCGCTTATTACCAATCTTTTGGCCGGTGATTACAAATCATTTTTCCCCTCCCTTCACACTGCTCCATACAACCTCCAGGAGTAAAAATTCAAATAAATTGGTATACTTCACTACCTTATGAAGGTATCTGTCTGCTCAGAATTTTTTTTTCTCCACCTTTGAGCTTGAACCAGCATCTCGGGCTTTGGCCCATGCCGTCGGCATGCCGGGCATTAAATCTCGGCATCCTCGTTCTTAAGGCCTGGACACTAAATTTTGGTGGAGAGAACACTTGGGTCGACATCCTGAATGTCAGGGAGGCCATAAATTAGCGGGAAACGCGTCGAAGGGCTGCTCTTAGCATCCGAGAAAATCTATGATTTGTAATAAGCAGGGTAGCGATCAACTGACGCCGCTAATCAACAGACTACAACTTGCGAGGTACGAGCAAATCGTTGTAGCGTCTGTCTACGACAGACTAGGAGCGGCGCGCGGCGTGAAAAGTCATTGATTGCCCACCAGCAAGTAAGCAAGGCAATGATGGCTGTGAGCACAAGACAGGTGAAGTGCAGATAGGTAGATTTGAACCCAAAAGAGCCAATATCGCCGGGCCGAAGGCGAGGGCGCTGCAGCGGAGCAGCGGGCGCGGGAGAAGGGATTGATTGACAGGAGGCGGTGTTTGCTGCGATGCTGAGAACGCGGGCTTGATCTCCGACGAAGGCTGCCCGTTGCCATTCCTGGCAACCGTTTTTGATGATGAGGAACCAACGTGGTTTTTTGATTGTCAAAAAGAGCGGAAAAGTGATGCGACGGATGTAGCTAACGAGATCTTTGATGGGAAGGACCTCTTTCCTGGTATGCGGCCATTTTATGGTCAATGAGATCAAACTGGCAGATGCCGTAGGATGCCGAAGGTTTTGCACCTACCATCTGAACCAAATGAGGGCAGGTGAGAGCTTCACAGTGACATTGCACTGCAGCTATAGTTTACTGATCAGTGAAATACTGGCCGAATTGCAATGCGGCACTCAGTAACAGCTGGGTATATTGCAATACAGCAGCTTCCCTTGGTGAACAAAGCATATTTGCGCCCTTTTCCGGTGGAAAAAGTGTCATTTTGGGGCGCAAAACAGGCGAGTTCTTATTGTTCTTTCCCGGTTTTGGCCTTTAAAGGGGAGATTTTTTCCAACGGAGGAGAGACTGAACATACATCATTTTGCCTCAGTGCTTGGTTCAGAATTTTTTTGCATGTTTGCCGACCTTTTGAATGCGGAAAATAGGCCAAACAGCGCTCGTTTTCCGCTTTTGGGGAAGCAGATGAAGATGCGGTTTGGCAGTGGAATCATAAACATTGGAGAGCTGGGCACACTGAACGGTCTTTATTCGCCGTGTACTAAGCCTTTGTGCTGCATCAAATGGGAAACAACATTTGGCAACAGCTCCACCTCCGAATTTACGAGTAGGTTACCCCAATTTAGAGAAGGGGAGGTCAGTACAAAGAGGGTTCGCACCTTAGTAGGCTTAGCTTCTTCGTCGGATTTTCTTGTGAGATGTATCCTGAATATCGAACGGCCGAATAGCATGTGTATGCCTCCGCAGGCGGGTGGAAGCGGCATACGCCTACGTTTTACGACTTCTACACTGCGAGAGAATTCGTGGCCCGAGCCGGAGAGGGGTATCAAGAACGCCGGACCGAGGAATACAATTTATGGAGGGAGGCTGGCTGCAAGCACAATGCGCAGCGGGATCCCACCCCTGATGCCTGAGGGATTGAATGTCATTCAGACAAAGAATATACATATCAAAAAATTCGGCGGAGGTATTAGATTGAGACCTCGTAAGACAGCAGAACCAGAACACGGCTGGTGATTGATCGGAAGACGCGCCGTGAGGACAAACATTGCAATGGATTTTCCGGGTCTTCTAGTTGAGCAAATTGAGGTAGCCAGCGCGCCGATTTCGAAAGGTGCCGTGGTTTGTCGTGGTGGGAAGAAGGAAAAGATCGTGGCGAGGCGGTGTTCGGATCAAACGGTCCGTTCTCCTTCCTTCCCACCACCATCGTCACGCGAGATTTCCTCCACGAATAAACCGCTTGTCTTCTGAGCCCGTCATCTCTGCTGTAAGAAACACTGGAACTCTACGACCAGCCCTCCGCCATTGTCTGTGGTAAACACTGCGTTTCGGTCCCTGAAAAACTTGTTCCCTGATCACAGTTCCGCCGCCTTCCCCGTGCAACTCGATGGCTGAATTCTGCCTTCCTGGTGGTTGGAATGTACCTTCCAGCGATCTTCTTGCCAGTCGCGGACAGATATTCCTGGAGCCTCGTATATAAAATGCGCCGGCCGCTGTTACCCACCGTATCAGCCAAATCTCACCCCCTCACCTCACTTATTTTGTGCTTACTATTGTCTACCACCGTAACCACGCTACCCGCTGCGACCCCGTTGCCGGATGAGTCCCAGGTCAAAGCTGGTGCTGACCTAGTCAACAAACTCGACAATCTAGAGGTCAATAAACCGGCATATAAGACCGTCAAATCAGTCGCGCAGATCATCCGCAACATCAGGACGGGGTTTATTGTCGCTGACGCCTTGTTTTCCTACCAGGACGGCGATGCCATTTCGCTCAGAAAGGAGTGGACCCAGTTGATCGAGGTGTGCATGACTGTTCCCTTGTACAATCATTGACGAGGTTTGATTCTCTGTCTCAGGAATTCGAGAGAATCTTGCAGTTCAGTCTTGCACAGGCAATGGATGCCGTTTTCATGATGAAAAGTCTGTTTCTTCACTCTTGTTCAGTATAGACAACTGACTCGCGCCTGCCTCTCACAGCTGTCACCGCTGTGCTTGGAGAGGTGGCCGAGGCCGAGGCCGACAGAACGAGCGTGGTGTTCGAGCTCACCCAGTTCATGAAGCAGCTCGGGCCAAATAAGGCTGCCGCGCTCGAGCGCAAAGAGAGGATCACCTTACTCCACGAGGAAATAGTTTTGGCCATGGGTGGGATCAGGTTGGAGGAATCGAAGAAAGAGATCGTCGCATCTGTCTCCTCTCAAATCCTCCTTTTCGTGCAGATTTGGCAGACAGTTAGCGTGTAATATCCTCCAAGCAGAGCTTCACATAACTGACATGATACCAGATAAACCTGGACATGCATTCCTTGAACGAGGCTCTCTCGACCCAACTTCAAGAAGCTGGGTGTGACCAAAAATACCTAGGCCCATCTCGCTGTTCTGCTTGACACCTACGTTGAGCAAATCAACGCCGCGGGTCCCGCGAGTTCCAAGTAGCATGCATTTTCCGTCGGCTCCTGCTCCCCCAAATTCGCTGTAGTGGCTCACTTGGTCCAATATAAAATGGTGTTTTTACCTTGCGATATATCCAATGGCAACCAATCCTCGGCAAGAGTTCCAAGCAAGAGCACCCGGACACCGTAAGGTGGCCGACTCGGAGTCTCGGAGTGTTTTGCCACTGTGCCAGTTTGGCCAAGGACCTGGGTTTAGGTATAAGGCTTAGAGCAAGACTTAACCCGCGAACAGCGGCTAGCCGGGTGCCGTCCGAATCGGCTCCAAGCCTGCTCCAAGCGAAGTTGCCAGCGCGAGCTGCGTCGTGGTGGAAGGAAGCAAAGATCGTGGGATCGTGGCGGTGCTCGGATCAGACGCCTCGGCTTCCCTGCTTTCTCACGGCTTCTCCATCAACGCAAATACCAACTAAGCTCCTAGCGGAGCGTTCTCTTGCTCTCACCTACGCCGATGCCCAAACCGCTGGAGTCCGCCGAAATTCGCGTCCCGGAATCTCGGTCAACATATAATTATCTCAGTTCAGGTTGGTTGGATTGCCGCTTTTCTGGGTAGAAAACACACCGTGTCAGACTCAAATCCTTTGATAAAGTTCTGCCGCCTCCCCTGGCTAGGTTATCTCTGTTGTAGATACCTCTGGGGAATGACTGGTTTATGTGTACTTCACTCGCGCCCGTATCGCTATTAGGGAGTATGAGTACGAGCACCATTACTGCTGTCGCTGTGCCTGAGCGGCGGACTGTCACGGACGAACACACGCTCACCAACTTGGCTAGTATCGTCCGGGTGGGAACCCCTTCGGGAAGGCCGAAAGTAGCGCTACTGTGGGGTTTCGACAGAAGGAACGGAGCCTTGGTCCTCGACGTCGGCTGCTTTAATGAGATTGAATTTATTCTAACACAGGAGAACCCCTCGAAAAGTGAATATTTGGCATATTTATGCAAGGTGGAGAGCATACGAATTTCGCCATGCGGGGTGTTTATTACAGTTGAACATCGCCCGCTACTCGGAGGAGTAAAACCCCCTGTAGTGTCTGTCAGGTTCACAGACAACCCGATCCGGGTAAATTTCATTGGAATTCTCCGGGGACGGCAAAAACAAAACCTCTAGCATCAATCCCTGAAACCCTCAGGCAAAGACTTTATGGCCACTCGCACCGCTGATCAGGTACCTGGGAAGGGACTGTGGGTGTACCTTTCAGCGAAGTGCTTGCCGGCCGTAGACAGGTAACGGGGAAACTGGAGATGTATCAATCGGCTGGGCGCTGACCTCCCAGCTTACTGATTCTGCACTTTTCATGTCTACGACCACACCCGGGGCAGTCGCGGCAACACGCTGTGACTACCTCGCCCGATGAACAGTGGCGGGCATTCAAAAAACAGTCATACGAGATCGGCAAGTCGCTGGCTCAGACTGTCTCTAACACAGGACGGAATTTATGAATGTCGCTGCCACTTAGTTTCATTTGACGCTATCAGAATTAAAGTAATGCAATTTTGGGGGTTTGGCGCGATGTTGTGAACTCGAGGAATAATGGCCGAAATGCCCGACCACGCCATCAACAGAATTCCCACGGTTGAATTCTGGTTCTGCCGTCGAATATTTTGATTGCAGAGTTGGTGAATGGAGGATTTGGTGTCTGCGTGATGTTGTTGGGTTTAGTATGAAAACTGGAACCGGCTTCAAGTTGAGCCATTGACTTGGAACCGTGAAATAAGATGAGAAAACACTGGGGGGTAGAATTCGGAATGCCACACGCAATTATGATTGTAGAGCAAAGCCAATGTTTCAAATAACAAGCCGACAGGAGTATGCATGCTACTGGGTGTTCGAAATCGCGGGATTGGCGGCATTCGTTTGTTCAACGTAGGTGTCAAGCAGAACAGTGAGATGGGCGTAGATCTCTTTAGCCACACTCAGCTTCTTGAGGAAGAACTGGTGCTCTCGTGAGTTACACTCAGGGGCAACACGCAGAGCGCACCTTGGTGATCACTGGGTTGCCTTTCAGTTGGCTCGAGAGAGCCTCGTTCAAGGAATGCATGTCCAGATTGATCTGTGTCCGATGTTAGTCATATCGGGCTCTTCGTGGAAGAGGGAAACCACTAGCCGTCTTCCAAATGTCCACAATAATGAGAATCTGAGCCTGGACAGATTCGACGATTTTCTTTGATTCTTGCAACCTGATCCTAACCGCGGCCAAGTCCTCATTACGAGCTAAAAGCTCGTTTATTTCCTGATTGGCCAAGTTGATATTCTGCTCGCACTCTATAGCATATGAGTGCGCATTCACCGAGTGGTGGAGTCACTCACCCGCCTTCTTCTGCATCTCGGCCTCATGAGAGACGGCATTTGAGATCCCGTCCTGAAAACATTGATAAGGAACAAAGACGAATCCAGAAAGAAAATCTCACAAATGCGCTCATCATTCCAGAAAAATCGAGCGAGAAGAGGGCCGTCACAGCGTGGCCTGCGCCCGCGGCAACAGCCCCAATGACCTCCCCAACACCAACGTTGATCTAAGATGAAATTAGCTTCACCATATCCCTGAACAGACCGCGAGGCCCACCTTCTGATTCCAGCTGTGTGATGACTATAAGTAGGGCACAGGACGGAAATAAAAATGAAACACATACGTCTCAAGTTCCTGGGTGAGCGAAGTAACCCGTGTCCTAGCATTCTCCAGATCTGCCTTGATCTTTTCATCCGCTTTCTTAAGGGCGACGTCAATCGTCACGTTGAAAAGGATAACATCGTCAGCAAGCTTCTGGAATCTCGTCTTCATGTTCAGCGCGCCGGCTTCTTTTGGCCCGAGGTCCGCCATGAACTGGGCAAGCTCGATAGTCAAGTCTTTCCCGTCAGCCTCGGCCACGCTTCCAAGGACAGCGGTGACGGCTGTGAGCGGGCGGGCAACAGTAAGTTACATGCACTGGGCAAGAGTGAAGGAGCAAACTTTTCATCATGACGGAAGCATCCGTCGCCTGTATGAGACTGAACTGCAAGGTGGTATCGAACTCCTGAGACAAAAGAATCAGCCCTCCCAACACTGGTGCAACGGAACAGGCCTGCACACCTCGATCAACGGCTTCCACTGCGGCCCGAGCGAAAGGATGTTGCCGTGCTGGTCCAGGAAATTTTTGGAATCGAAGGTAACCAACGCGTCAGCGACACTCATGAATCCCTTCCTGATGTCACGAATGGTCTGGGCGAGAGATCTGACGCTCTTGTATGCCTGCTTCTTGACCTCCGGGCTGTTGAGCTGGTTGATCAGGTCATCGGCAGCTTTTGCCTTGGACTGAGCATCCGGCAAGGCGGTCGCAACACGTTGCTTGGCCTCCTCGCGGACCTTGTCCAACGAGGCGAGTGTGGTCACGGTGGTAGACATGGAAGGCACAGAGTAAGTGAGGTGAGGGGGCGAAATTTGGCTGATGAGGTGGGTACCAGTGCTCACCCTATTTATGCACCTCCAGGTTACCCGTAACGTTTATGTCCAATCTAGGCCACCGGAATATCTATCCATGACCGGCAAGACCTTCGCTCAAAGGTACATTCCGAGCCCCTCTCCAGGGTGCTGGATCAAGACAGATGTCAGGACGGTTTTGATACCAGAGAAAGCCGTTGAACTATATGTGGGTTAGCTCAGGACGCTCAACAGTCTCCCTGGAGTACTGTCTTGCGGAAAATTTCTCGCCTCGCATACATAATGTTCACCGTGAGGGTTTTCCCTCATTAGAATAAATTCAACTCCACTTACGCAGCCGACGTCGACTCAATTCTAGCGTAGTTCAAACTATGCTGCTTTTCTCCTGTGGGGCCACAGGGCTGACAATCTCGGTCCACGATTTCCGGCCGAGCGAAACAACAAGTCAAGTTGGTGGCTGCGTCGCGGCCCTGACGGTTGACCCCACAGGCCCCGCAGCAGCAGCGATGGTGCTAACGCCGTTGATGCATACGCGAGCGGCGACGTTTCGTGGCACAAGGTACAATGTGAATTATGTTGCAGTATATTATTGAGTTGTCTGCAAGTTTACTTGGCTATAGCCGTGTGACGGATCACGGTGGGGACTTGGTACGCGGGGTATTAGTTGGCCTCTCGCGATAACGAGCGCAGAAATTAATTTGGTCGGTTGAAAGGCTGAATTCTGAACCCCGCAATGTATCTCCACTTTCAGGGGTACACTAACGGGATGCTACGCGGGGTATTAGTTGGCCTCTCGCGATAACTAGTGCACAAATTACTGTAGTTTGTCCGATTGAAAGACTGAATTCTAAACCTCTCATTGCTGCTCCACTTTTAGGGGTACAATGTCAATGACGGGATGATGTACCACGAACTAAGTCAGTGATTTGGGCACTAAGGAAGCCAATGCACGTTCGCTTCGCGGTGAGTCAATGACAGGGTAAACTGTTACTTGATAGAGAAGCCATCCGAAGGATCGCATTTCAGAGGTGATAAATTTAAAGACTCCATTTTCAACCTAGTAATGTACTCCACTTCCAGGGGTAGGTATATAAACATGACAGGATGCATGGTTAGTTTCGTGATTGATGCTCACGGCACGGAATCTCGCAGAGCGGTCACGGTGAACCACCGAGCAAGTTCCTTCTGCAGGAGGAGGGGAACTCAATGGTTAGTCACTGCTGAGGCACAGGCATCTTGTGATGGACAGGTGAGGAGCGTGTCGACCCTGGCCGACTTACTAGGAACACCGGGTGGCGGCTACTAGTACTTGTCATCGGAACATTGGAGTTCTCCGGCTTGCCGTTGTTTCTGCTTGCGTGATTTCAAGGTCCGACAGGCCTGTGGCATATATACCGACCCTTTTTCATCCCTCTTCTCATTACCGCCCATTTCAATCCAGGCCATTTCTCAGCTTCACTTTCACTCTCACTCTCGTCATGTCAGCTATTAGCCCCGCCTTCACCATTGACGGCCACGTCCTGGGCAATGCGCTTGCAGCAGCTCGCGCCAAACTTTTGGCGACTCTCCCGCTCATCGAAAAAGTCGACGACTATGCAAACACCAAGTTTGGCGCGAAGTGGTCCGCGCTGCGCACCCCAGTTTGTTCTCGTCACGTTCACGTTGGGCAATTTTAACTTCTTCTTCCCACAGGCCCTCGACGACATCATCCAGACAACAAACGTGACTCAGGTTGATCTTGCGAGCGCGATCAAAGGCAAACACATTGCACCTCTTACATCCTTACTCACACTCTCTAACACCGATGTTCACCAGATTTCCTCATGTTCAACCAAGAAGCCAATAATCCCGAATTTACCGATGACATTATCGCCGAAGTTGGGGGGAAGGCCCAGGTACTGCTATAACTTTATTTCGTGACGTCTCTCATGACTGGACAGACACTGGAAGATGGTGCCGCCAAAGCCGACCAGACTGCGGCCGTCAAGGAGCTTTCCGATGCCGTGCACGAGATTGGTGTTGACTTTGCAAAGGCCGTCGCAGAGAAGGGCCGGGAGATTGACTCAGAGCTGCAACGTGCCAACGTAGCTGCGGCAAGCGCCCAGGATGAATTTAAGGCGGTCCTGGACAAAGTATGTAAATGCTTTTATCATTGGTAGCTTCAGTTGATCCTGGTCCTCCCCAGCTTGTCGCCATATCGAAGGTCGATCCAGGAACCAAAATCCAGGAGCTCATCAGCATGGGAAAAGACCTCCTCACCAAAGTCAGCGATATCAGCGGCAAAGGAACCAAGAACGGCAAAGGTGCAGCTGCATTGGCAGCTGTTAAGAGCGTTGGGACTCCGAAGGACACGAGTCCTTCCACTGATCTCAAACAACTTCAACAGCAGCTGGACGGTTCGTCTTTCTTTTTTTTTTCACTTCAACAATTAATACTGACCTCGATGTGCTACAGCGGCGAAAGCGAGGCTTCAAAGTGCCACGGAGGCAAAAGTGAAAGCTGAGGCGGCCAATGCGACGCGTTCCGCGGCGGACACGCCAGGGACATGCAGTGCGATCCAACAGACCGAGGACCTTCTTGAGACTGTGCGCAAGGAGGAGGGCAAACTTGCTGAGGCCTGGAACGCTGTGCGTGCCATGCCGTTCGCCGCGAACTGGATGATTACTGAGCCACAATCTGCAGACGGCGAAAGAGTTGTCGGATTATCTCAAGGATTTCACAAAGAACCAGAAGGAAAACACACCGGTATGCAAGTTTCCATTTACTATTTTCCCTGCGCTAACTCGGGGCAGGCCACTCAACGAGTGCTTACCGCTCACGTCCACAAGGTCACTTCGTCGGTGGCTGCTCTCAAAGCGTTTGCGGCGAGTTTGGAGGACGCTGCGCATAATTCTTAACCTAGTTTAGCCCGTGTTATTGAACATGTTTCCCCCGAATAATCATGCTTTCTGTATCACCCATTAATATCCTACCCAATTTCGCTCGGGAAGATCGCTGCGTGAATATTTCTGTGGACCGTGCGCCGGGGTGCAGTTATTCAAAGGGGCCAACGCGACTGAAGATGGTACGCTGTGCCGGGAAGATCAGTTTCGGATCGCGGGAAGGTCAGAGCATCAGAACATAGTGGGCTTTCAGCTCAAGACCAAAGAGCGGCAGGGACCAGAATCGTTGAGTGGGCGCTGAAATGGAATTTCGGCGCCATCGAGGTATTTGCGGCGCGATCCTAGTCCCTCTGATACACTGACGATAGCGCTCCAGAGAATTCCAGACAAGAAAGATGCCGCCAGCTGAATAAGAGCAGCGTCGAATTCCGAGAGACGTGGAGTGGTAAGACGAGAACGCGCACGGGGGCTGGAGCCGTCTGATTGGGGCGACAATCCCAATGCCACCCATCCTTCCATATGAATGGAGCGCGGTAATGTCAACCCCCGGGGGGCAAGCGCCCGGAGGAATAACTCAGCTCCCGAGAGCGCGCGACGTACGTACGGAGATGAGCGCACGAGGACCGATAACACGCCCGACCAGCTTGCCCGACTCGAGCGGATGAAGAAAAGTATGACGAAGAGAATATTGAAGTTAATGTGGATCAGAATAGATAAGGGAAGGGGACGAATGGGTGACGGCAGTAGGACGCACCGCATTTACAGAAGGGTGGGTGCGAGGTGTGCGTGCGTGGTGCGTTCAATCTAAAGCAGTGGCATATCAAGGAGGGAATCAGAAATACCGCAAAATGATTGCGAAGGTGCTTACCCGGGTAGCGCCGTGGGAGAGTCACCTTGTGAATCGCAGTATGGCACTTGACGGGAGGGGTGAGCGGTAAGCACTGCGAATCCGTCCATCGAACCCGCCAATACTAACGGAGAGACCAGAAAAACAATCTCGATTGCCACTGTCCTAGCCTTCGCAGCGCGCCGAGGCCGTCGGGGAGGAAGGGTGTTGCGATCAGCATACTCACGACTCTAGTTCTTGTGATGCTCCGAAGGCGAGTGTTAAAGCAGAGAAATTTTAGTGGGAGGGAGTTTCGGCGCAAGCACGATATACATATAATTGCCGGGTTTGTGAGGAAAAGGCACCAGGGGGCAAGAATCCCGGAGCACAGGCTCGGGAACGGCGATGACCCAAAGGATTCGTTGCGAAAAAGATTTTCCTGCAGAAAATCCAGCAGGGGTAGAGTGAAACACCACCCGAGAACGCACGATGTGTCTGGAGACCAGCACGCGATGACACGTCGAATGGCGCGCCACCGACCGTGCCCGACTGCGGCAGCAGCTCAGAACTCAATATCGTTGCTGCGAGAACTCCAATATCGTCGGCGCACCCGGGGCGCAGATGAACGTGGATCCGAGTAGATAACAGGGGAGGGGAAGGAGGACGGAGGACGGGTGGGGGCAGCGGGACATACACACCGCAATTTTATCACATCCCACCTTTGCATTCAACTCCGATCTTTCCTTCGACGCAGCGCTGTCAGGGGCGTAAGGGGTGGAGCGGAAGAATGGGTTCAGGGTGCGCGGAGGGTGGTGAGCCTAATTTAAGTTACAAAGGGAGTGGCATACCAAGGAGGGAATCAGAAATACCGCAGAATGAGTGCGTGCGATGCTTACCCGCGCAGCGCCGTGAAAGAGTCGATTTTCAGTCACAGCATACCACTTGGCGTGAGGAGGTGAGCATTGTTGTGCATCGAACCCCCAAAAACAAGCGGAGTCGAAATCCAGAGCTAGAAGAATAACACCGATCCCAGTCTCCCCCCCAGTGGTCGTGGAGTAGATGGAGTGAAAATCCAGGGGACTCGTGATGGTCTCAAGGCGAACGCTACGAGAGGAATGCGTCGGGGGCGATGGTGGTGCAGGAAAAGAAGAAAGGGTGTTGACTAACCCCGCATGATTCGCAGTTTTTTAAAAGGAGGTGACTCAGATGAGGGCGAAGGCAAGAGCGATTGATCCGAGCGATGTGGCGGTGTTGATCGCGGATCCTTGAATCGTTCGGCCCGCTTCTCATGTCGTTGTCTCTGGGCGCGCTCTTTGCTCCCACAACTGAGCATCTCCCGGTGTTTTTGGGATATGCCATTATTGCATTTTGACTCTGAACCAAACCTAAACTCTGACCATCCCTTATCTGTAAGCTTTTTTGTATTTTTGTGGGTCTCGCCTCGTTATCCGGGACTTGCAAGGAACTAGCGAGGTTCAAGCGTCAAGCGGTGGATTTCTGATTCAGTCCGCTGTGATATCGGGCCACCAAAAATCCAGGACCATCCCTGGCACTTGTTTTTCGTTTTCATCTTAGCTTCCTGTGTCTCGCCCTTCCCGAATCCCGATTCTCCCTGAATCGTCCATGGCTCAACCATCTTACTGCGACTCATTAGCGGACTACTGCGTATGCAAACCTCCCGCCATCTACTCCGCGCGTCCTCTCAACCGTTTCCCTCCTGCCGGCTTGTCTAATCCCCCCATTCTCCAACGCGCGATCTCCTTGGTGATCTTTTTTCGCCCTCCTTCCTGACCTCGCGTTGTGCGGAAGCAGTGCCCATCAAGCTCAATGCAATCGAAACCACGGTTAAAAGCAGTCTAATTCGAGTCATTATCGCACTTGTACATACTAACGCAACTGCCACCATCATCAAACAGCGCTCATCACTCATTCCACCACAACCTAAGCAACATAGATGTTGATGCTCGAACCCACGGCCTGGCAATTCCCGAGAGTCACGGGGCTCCCAACAGGCGTAGTGGTGGAAAGGCTGATATTGAGGCAGCGGCCATCGAATTGGGAAATGACCTCGCATCCCTCGCCGACAAGGCGGCCTGAAGTGACGCAGCTGGAGCACTGAACAGCCCAGTTCTGCATGCTAATCAACGACGTAAGTAGGTGCGATTAATGGCAGTGCGAAGAGAATGCATACCGGACATCGGGGGATGGGATGGAAGCCATGAAAGGCAGGTTTCCGGCGTTGGTGAGGGCCAGTGATTTGTCGGTCACCTTGCTGCCGAGGATGTCAGCGTTCATCCGCATGAAGAACCCAAAACTTACAGCAGCGAGAACTCGCCGGCAGCGTTCGATCCAGCCACCGCAAACTCGGGGATAGTCTGTGAGAGGGGCTGCGAGACCAACGTCGAGGCGGTGGAGCTGAACCCGGCTTCGAGGGGGCCGTTGGTGATGCTGATATTGGTGCCCAAGATCTGGGGGCTGCAGGTGGCGCGACGGGCGGGGCTGGCGTCGACACCGGCGAGGAGGACGGAGAGGAAGATCGAGGCGATGGAGATTTGCATTCTTGAGTTGAGTCGAGTGGTTGAAGGTTGCTAATTGGTTGAGTGCTGGATGAGGGTCAGATTTTATACTCGTTGAAGGCGCCGGTGTCTACGGACAGACGGGTACAAGAATGTAGAGGAGGGTGCTAACACGGATCTGGGTGCACAGGCAGACACGGATATGCCCCAACAATCAGTCCTGTTTGGAGCTACCGGCGACCATCTCAGGGGTGCCGAGCGCATCTTTATACCAACATAGACTAGTACTGGCTGCAAAGAACTATCACGTCGCATACGTTCAACATTCAGCTTGCGCCGCAGGTGGTGGTACTTACGGTATTACGATTTGAATGAAATTCTACAGTATTCCTACCACGCGACAGCGATTTTTCCTGCTGCTTGCAGCTGAGTATGAAACAGAACTTGATCATGATCCGCTGGGTGGTCCGCGTATGGTGTAGTACATATCGCGCCGCCGCGTTCCACGGGGGAAGCGAACTGTAAAGTTCCGGTGGAGTAGGCATTGTCGGAGGTGAACATGGAAGCCGAGCGCTGTTCTGAAGAAAAAAGGGGGGGATTGCCCCACAACATGGACCACGAGTTTAACAAAGACAAACATGCTGGTATGCATGGCGGTTACGTTGACTGGCCCACCGTATCGCCTAGTTAAAACCCAGTGAGACCTGACGAGGTGCGGTGCGGCCTGTGCGGGAAGAGTTCTCTCTTCTCAGGTCTCAATCTCGGTATCCGTTGACGACTAGTCTTCGTAAGTCTTCCCTTTGCGTTATGCATGCACACAATTCACAAAGGGAGGTTATCATGGGCTGAGGACCTTGAGGTTGGATACACATCTACCCGCGGGTCCTAGCGCGCGCTCACCCCCGTACCCGGGTCCCAGGAATGTATCCGGTGCTCTAGGTTCGTAAGACACGGTGCTCACCGCTTCATCCCAAATGTTACCCGGTTTTATTTCGCCCCCATCATTCTAGCCATCATCTACCCTGACCTCAAAACAGAAACGTTCAGTCGTAACCCCACCGGCCTTGAGTTGAGATTTTGAACCATCATGCAAAATGTGGATATCGACCACCGTGCCGTAATGCCGAGATCGGCCATCGATAATCGGACCGCTCTTCCTTCTTACCACCACGAATCTGCCTTTGTTCTGCCTCCTTCTGCCTGCGATTTCGTCGAGTCCTGTTACTGACTCGCCAACTTGCAATCTGTGAACAATCAGCTAGCGCTGCTCCCGAGCTCCCCTTGTTGCCTTCAGCCCAAATTTGCTCGCAGAGCCACGCACGAAGCACAAACGTTCGACGACTTGGCGAGCTAGACTCGTGACCAGTCTGCGCTACGATGGGGTTATTTGCTTGCCAACTTCGTTTACTGTAGGTCGGTGAATAACCTCATATTTTCTTTGGCCGTAGCGCAGACTAGTTCCGAGTCTACTGGCGAGCCTCGTTTCACCGCAAGTCGGTTCCCTGCCCCGCTACTCCTCCCCTCCACCTTCGCTCTACATCTTTCTTCAACTTTACGAAACAGAGTTCTCGTCTTCCCAGGCCTTTGTATCCACGCTGTTTTTGTGCTGCACTTTCCTCGCCTCCCCTAACCCTAACACCTTTCTTTGAACTGTCTGCTCGTCGACTACGAAATGTAGGAACCAATCGACCGCACTCAGCGTGCATCTGTGGACAGAGGTTCCGAGACCCTATTCGACCCGGGCCAGGGAGTTCGTCGTCGGCGATTTCATCGCCGCTGGCATGTTGCACTCTGATTTACCACAGAGTTGGAATGCTGAAGTGCTCTAAGTGACCCTTACTGTACCTAGTGGCACCCATTTCAAAGTACAATCTTGGACTGCATTCACTGGCCTATTCCACTCGAGTTAGGTGTATGAATGAGAGCGAGCCACCGTTGCGCGGGAAAATCAAGGCAAGGATGATGGGTGTGCTTCCACTGCTCGTGGGCAGGGCTTCTGTTCGGTGTACGGTGGGAATAGTTCTCTTCGGTATTGTGAGACCAGCGTAGAATCACACGTTCGTAAAAGAACACCGAAACAGTCGAAAACCCGAATAAGTCCCCACTTCTTCGAAAGTCAACCAGACTTCCTGACGTCCACCACCTAGATGGCCGAGCAGCTGATCGAACTCGTCAAATCGTTGAAGTTGACGGTCCCGGAAAGGCCGGGCGCATCGGACAGGTTCCAGGTGCCTCCAGTGAGCACGACCTCGCTGTCGGTGGGGGCATTCCCAGTTCCGGTCGCGATGCATCCAAAGTCCCTACAAAATCGTATTGTTAGTGCAATTCAGTACCGCCGGATGTGTGTGCGCCTCACTGGAAGAACGTGCAGACGAATCCGCCGGGGACGACGGCCTGAGAGATCTCCTTGTTGAGGAAGCTGAGCCCGCCGGTGAGGTTGATGCAGGCGTCGGAGACGACGGGGACGGTGACGCCGCCGGCCGGGCAGGTGCCGCTGCAGATCTCGATGGTCGCGCTGGCGTCCTGGGGGAGACTGTAAGTCATTGTACCGCACTTCAGCATAAAACGCACGGGGCTCGGCTTGGCGGGAGCCGCCGCCGCGACGGCGAGGACCGCAGCGAGAGCGCCGGCGAAGAGAGCTTTGTAGTTGAACATTGTTTTGGATAGACGGAGTAGTCGATTAGCTGCTTGGCTTGAGCGAACTGAGGGAGGTAAGCCCTCCCTCTGCTGCTTTTATACTGCTCAATGAGCTAAATAATAATCATAATAGGTTCAACCACGTATGGATTCCATGGGTTCAATCATGCATTCAATCATTCCTCACGTAGTACGTCGGCATCGACAGAAGAAATGGATGGCCTGGGCACATATCAATGCTTTATAGACAGGTGATTCGTCCGTAGTCGACGGAGAATCGACCAAGACCTTCCCACACAGACTTAGTTTCTCGACGCCCGAAGGATTGAACCACTTACTAGCGCCCGCGGTTGTAAACTTCAGGAGTCGATTCGGATAGTAGAAGAAGAGGTCGTCCCTAGGTTTCCCTAAACCACGGTGGCTTGACCTCTCAGTCATGGCCGTGGGACACGGTAACACTCTCGCTGTTCCAGATGTCAAAAATGTCAAATAACCGCGCACGGAAACCATAATAGGCCGACCGCATTTCCTCTGAGCGCCAGGATACCTGTCAGTTGCCTCAACTTCTAAGCAGAAATGGAATTCTAACCAACCAAGGGAGCTTCCTCCCGGGTGCTCACAAAGAATTGTGTCACTCTGCAACTGATTATCAGGGTACAGCGGACCATTTGTTCACGCTGCTGTCCCGCTGCTGGGAGGGGTACTCACCTTGTTTCGTTCCCGAGGCCTAGGGGCAGTCGAAGGCCGGCCTGCATTCCGTGTCCAATTCGAGGAGGATATGTCGAACCCAAGTCAAAATGGACACAAGAGATGGACGCCCAAACATCCAATTGAATGGGTCGTGTACGAGGACTGATGCTCTGGACACAGAGAACGTCCGGGGTGCACGCAAAGCGGGTTCAAAGAAGAAGGAATCCCCGCACAAACTCAGTCACTTTCGTGGCACGCTATTGTCCGGGATGTATTCCAGTAAGCACAGGACATGACATCGGTTCGATACGAGTACCAGTACTCGAACGAGAGCTTTGGGGATTACGTCGGGCATTTTATGCACCCGTTCTGTGAAGATTTCAGTTTGCGCCGATCAGTAAGGATTAACTGTCAAACCATGCATCTCCAGCATTGTCGCTGTCCCTCTTTTCACGGGGCACCTCGCACACGGAAGCAATTCAGCGCCCAGTCGTTGAGCGCCTGACCCTTCTCGGAGCGAGGCTTTCTTCCTTACTTGGCGCGGGATTTGATGCATCGGCGGAGCAAGGTGGACTGTAGGTACCGTTAAGCAGGCTAACAAAATGAACCGGAATCTGCGGACCTAGGCCTCGAGGCGACTAAAGGTGGGACTGCATAAACCACGGAGATGGGATAGTTAGGTACAACTGACCGAATACTTGAATTTTACACAAGAGGGTTGATGCGCTCTGCGCAATGTGTTCAGGAATGAAAGGATTGAAAGGAAAGTGGGGGTGCGAACGCACCTGGGCTGAAATTTCCCGGAGATTCATTCACGTTGGCTGGAATTCTTGCAGTACATATTGAGCGTTTGAGGATTTTCGGACAGTCTCAGCTGAAGCTGCCACACGGAAGAGAAGCCGATAGATTGAAGACACAAACTCAGGGCACATAGGAATCAGAGGGGTACCAACGAGGACAGAGGTGGATGCGTGCGCAGAGGTGGTGAAAGCCGCAGCGAGGCCCGGGATGTCGTTAAAGCAAAACCCTAACCTTAGTCATCATCACGCTCCAGGTTAGTCCTGTGGTTACCACGCCATCGTAGTAGGCGACCAGGGTTATTATGTAAGCTTTCCGTTTTGGGAAACCACGTGAATGGTCCCTTAACGCGTTCTGACCTGTTCTGACGCGGCGCGAACACAAATATGTGTGTTTTTATATCCTAAATGCCTGCTATTGTATGACACAATATATTTGCGGTCAATCTGTGGAGAAGACTGGCTAAACTACTGAAATTACAACTTCCTCACCCGTTTCGGCCGAAAAGAGCGCCTGATGTCCGAACTGCGCGCAGGAAGGCCGTGGACCCTTTAATCCTCGAGCGGGACACTCGGGAGGGTGGCCAATGACTCTTACTCCCAAATGTCACGTCTCATCCGGCGTCGACGCGTGAAATAGAGTAAAATGTACGCGTTATTTGGTCGTGCATTGGCCATCAATTTTGATAACGTTGGACGCCGCTTATTTGACGCGGTAACTAACAGACTCTATAACGCGAGGTACGAGCGCAATTTTTATAGAGCGTCTGTCTAGAGAGACTAGCTCCAGGTGCCGGAGCGGGGAATGTTTTTGAACTGACACTCAGTCGCCGCCTACGTTGACGTAGGGTGGAGTGCATGGCCACGTCCTGTTTTGTACGGTTAAACCGGTTTCGTTTGTCTGCGGGATTTCAATTGGGTGTTGAAAAGGCTCGTCGGTTTGTAGAATGGGATTGGAGATCAAATTCCAGGGAATGCTTCCCTGTCAGGCGCAAGAAAACGGTTGAACCACTGGCTGCGCTGCATGCTTCACGATTGGACTCAAATGCGACGGAGATCCTTGTTGTGGAACCGGCGACCCTCACTGCAAAAGAACGAGAGGTCGTCCCGTACTGCTTCATGTAAATGAGCGGGCCGAGTTTCCAGGTGATCGTGTTGGAGTCGGGTTGACTGCTTGATCCCGGGAGGCTTCGCCTTGCCGTCGTCGGGACAATTATTTTGGACCGGGATCAAACGAGTTTATACGCGGAGATTCGGTGCAGGAATTGAATTCGAGTTTTCATTGTTTGATTATTGTCGAACCGTAGGAGTCCGACGGTCCGCTAAACTGGATTCAACTAGAGGATTTTGATGCGCAGTTACCGTGGTATGCGTATGGGAGTCCCGTGAGCTTCCAATTCGAGGATAGCGCAGTTGTTTGGTGCTCGAAGGACAGCAGGAAGGAAAATCGTCGAATTTGATCTTCAAGCTGAAATGCTCAGCGCCGTCGAGTCATTGAGCCGCGGTTGTAAAGTTCCGGTCAGAGAAACGTGTGCGGTGGTGGTTGGGAAGAAGCTCTCGACGGTGAGGTCAATGGTCCGAGTCGTCTTCGGTTGAGTGTCGAAAAGAGGCCTGAGTTGCCGAATCGCTTGAAACAAAAAACAAGCAAGGGTATGCTACACCCCCTGGAGGACCAGTTGTCGGCATGGATCGAGACCTAAGGACGTACTCCCCATGCAGAAAGCTTAATCAGTGGCGAGGTACCTGGCCCAGCGACCAAGGGAATGGGAGGAAAAGTAAGAGAGCCCAGATGTGAAGAAACAAGAAGTCGAATAAGGGATTTGAGAGTGGGATGTTTGAGGTATGGGGTGAAGGTGGCATTGAGTAATGAAGGCACCGGGATGCTTATTAACGCCCTTGCGCGCGGCGGAAAGTGTGCTTCCAGGGGGTGACCGGAGTAGGAAGATGGGGGCGCGTGCGGGGCGGTGGGTCGATACCGTCGCGCGCCCGTCATGGTGGGAGAAAAACGTGGCGTGATGGTAGCATTGCTTTGATTGGCGATCACTCGGCCATTGGATGCCGAGCGCGGCGGTGAGGAGTGGGCGAGGAAAGACATGTAACGAGCAAACGTTCTCAGCAAACCAGGAATGAGGAAAAGCGGGTCTCCGTAAGTATTCAATAAAAGTTGCCTACTGTACTATCGATTCGAACTCCGCTGAATGATTCGAGTCATCCGACTGCCAAAACAGGTCAAAGCGCAAAATACTGAGCCATCCCCGGACGTCAGAAATGCACAGTCATTTTGGATTAAACAGACAAGATGCTGGTGTGTCCCTCCCCAGCGCCTTCTGTCATTATGATGAAATGAGTCGGATTGGACGCGCCCATGTTGAACTTGAGTCATTTGACGCATGCACATGCCGCACTGCCGATTCTCAATTTCTCCCTCTCCACCGTGAACGACGATCATTATATGCCCGTGAAACCCCACGTCTGTGAAAGATGTGACGGATTCCGCCGCCATATATGGTTTGAGTGTTGGCGGGAAAATCATCGGATCCTCCCCCCCCCCCCATCGGAGCGTAAAGTGGGTCAAGAATCATAATCCTTATTAAGAGTGCAGTCCAATGCCTGCGTCCGTCTCGCATATAACTGGTAATAGCGTTAGTGTGACATGGACCCATCCAGACCAGCACAAGCCCACCATTGCCTTGGGATAAGCTGTAAAATCGATAAAGCTGTCCAAGCCCCGCCGCAGAGCATTGGTGGTGATTTTCTGTCGCTATCCTCAATCTGTGTGGCCGAGTGTAGTCACCTGCGCTCAGCCACATTCCCCTAAACATGGCCGCCGATAAATAATTGTTTGTGTATGTAGATAATGTCTACACTTTTAGTTCTTCTTCGTTTGGGATAATGAATCAGATCTGCAGAAGCACTCCAAAAGTCATCTGCTGGGTCTACTAGAAGGTTCTGATCAATTCCAGGGAGGTTGTCCAGGGTAGACAGGCCATTACACACAAATACCCATAGTGTTGGACTCCAGCCTTTAAAAGTTATCCTATCCCATTTCTTGAATCATTTAATCTCAACGGCTGTATACCCACTTTAGTCTAGGTGCCGAACCTCGATAGCGGAATGCAATAACTGTTCGGGAGCAATGGCCTTTTGATCCACCAGACACCGTCTTTGCACCAGGTCCGGCACACACCAGGATGCGTATTTTCGGTGTCGGGTTCGGAACCGCTTCTGGACACGAACCCAACCTCGGCCGAACCATTTTTGGGAAAAACTGAATCGGGTTGGGTTAGAATCCCCGGGCAGCCATGCAAAGTGACAATCCATTGATTTCATCTCCCGGCTGACGTTTTCATGATTGGCTGACATGATGGTTTTGTTGGTTTGAAGGAGGGTCTGTTCTATCGAGGGAAGCCGTATACATACTAGTATCCACTCGCACAATATATGTTGGATTTTGGATTTTTTTCAGGAAGAAATGGTGGTCAATAAAGCCCGGTGATTTAATTCATTGTTGAGGATGAGGGGGTTGGGGTTGGGCGCCATCCATTCTGCGATTGAGTTGGGCCGGGGCGGTGCGGAGGATGCGGGTGGAATGCAAAGTTGCTCAGAACAGGAGCAGCCCGGGTTCCACACCGGAGTGGGAAATATTGGTGTCGCAATCATGAGTTGCGTTTGGCCATTGATAAGCCCGTCTTCTGTCCGTTGTGCTTCTCTGTCCTGCGCTAAAAATATAGTTTCTTCCTTCTCTCCCGCTCCCCATTTACAGCGAGCTGCGCTCATCGATGGCTTTTTTAATGACTTGTGAACTGGCTGACAGCTCCGTTCTATCTTGCCGACGATCAGCTGCTTGCCAGTCGTGAGTTGTTTTTGACAAACGCTTTTCTTTTGTCTGCCGTTGGTTCCCACGTCGATAATGACTATGGTCGAGTTCTTCGCTCGTTTGCACTTGCACTGTAGGCTACGTCTGCACTTACACTGGGCTAGGTGGTTTCCAATTCGATTGCTCGGAATACCGTGTACGGAACCGGAACGATGAGAATATTCTTATCTTTCATCTGACCTGGTAGTTCTTTGAAAATCCTCCTTTCGGTGTACTCGGACCCTTGTCGTATACAAGGTGCTTCGTGCGGAGCCTATTTTTAATTGATTTGCGATCTTCCTTGTCTGCCGCCCAATGTAGGGAACATGAACGGGACATGTGTCCCATGTCACATAGGAAGGCGCTAAATGCTGTGGTGCAGAAGTGGGCACTTCGGCGAAAGAAGGGTCGGTCACCCTTGGCTCCGCTTTAGCTTTGAATGACTTGAAGATGATCCTTTTGAGACTTCCCGTCCTACGCACCAGAATGATGAGTTGAACTTCGAATTCTGAGACTGCGGGCGTCGATCGTTTTGATACACCAGGATGATGAAGTCCACGGGCAGCTCGCATCCGTCTAGCATCCGACCCACTCAAAACCGTCACCGTGTTGCTCCAGCCTCATATTTTTCTACAAAGGAAAGCTCAGTGCTCATGGGTACTCGTATGGCTGGTATCAATGAAGGAATCGAGCCCCCATACCGGCTCGACAGGCCGGACAGCCGAGACCCTCGGCAGGTAATGCCGCCGCGTGCCGACTGAGGTCGGAGTTCCGTGGGCGGCAAGGCTGAAATTTAAATCTAATATCAACGCACTGCGACCTTTCGCTCACAGACTTAAAGGAGCGTCGATATCTCACCTACCGCTAGGTATCTGTACAGTAATGTGGATCAAGTTGCGTTGACACCTCAGTCAGTGGCGTGGTCGCAGGAAGAGCTATGTATAAACTCCGCTCCGGAAGGACCATTGGTAGTCATCGATCCATCTGGCAGGCTGCCGCAGGAATCATGATAGAAGCGGCAGGACCTCCTATAAGTAGGACCCAAACTGGAGCCGCGGCGACCCTCGAATCAAACTCGCTCCCTCACTTCTGTGTCCGAAAGATGCCTCCTCAACCGGGGACGAAAGAGACATTTCTTGGGTGGCTCAACCTCTCTTACCCCTCTATTTCTCCTGAATCTGATACGACCTTAGCGCTTTCTTGGCCAACATCGTGTATGGTATGCAGCCCGATGTGTCGTCTATTAGTTGGTGACCAGACCAAATAGGCCTCTACTTCGCCGCGTTCATTGAATGCTGTACCCTCCTATGGAGGAAGCACAAGAGCCCAGATATCAAGCAAATATACCTCATGGCCACCACCGGTTTGATGTTTATCCTCATTACAATGGTTCGTAATCCCTCCGAGTCGGCCAACGTCGGCCGCCGATCATTGTTCGGTTCTGCAGGAAATTATACTCAGCACTTACCGTTGCACGGTTACGTTCGGTAGGTCCCGTATGGATTGAATTTCGATGCGGCGCCAACAGACTACAGACACCCCGGATGCGGACATCGGACCGCCAAATTCCCTTACCGGAGTCATCATGAATTCAACTTGGCTCTTTGTGACCCCGATTGCGGATGCTTTCATCGTACGTGTCGGGCCTGGTAGGAACGCTGATCTGTAAGGATCTTACAGTACCTGCACAGATATTCCGCACATTCGTGGTTTGGGGTGGGAACTGGTGGATCGTCCTCTTCCCAATAAGCGTTGCCGTCGTAGGGTTGGGTAAGCCTTCACGCGCATTCACCCTGTGATATTTCACCGTCCCCACCCAAGGGGCTTCCATCTGGAACGTCATCGCGCTCACAAAGGTCGGTGCGTATGCCGGTATCTGGGGGAATATTGCTTGGGAGGCGGTGAACACGTTCCTCTCCGCCTCGATGGCCGTCAATGTCATTTGCACTGGTATGTCCATCGCACCATCCCTCGGAATCTCCGGTGTTCAAACTAATTGAACTAGCCCTCATCTCGTTCCGGATCCTCCAAATGCGTCACCGTTTGGTCTCGTCGGGAATGTCGACCGCTGGTCCGGGGACTGGGGGGGTGCGAGTTGTCACCATTATCGTGGAATCAGGTGAGTGTGCCTCACGTTGACTCCTCTGCCGGCCGTGTTCAACTATGATAGCCGCGGTGTATTCCCTTATGTTAGTTGCGACAATCATAACCACCAGTCTTTCAAGCTTCGTGAACTTTATATTCCTTTCCCTTGTGAGTTTTTAGATTACTTTATGTGCGCTTGATTTAATCTATCCTGACTGTAGCTACCTCCCACCATTGTGCGCTCTTCCCTGTCTTGATTACTGAACGCAGTACTAAATTAGCTCCTAAAAAAATATAGGGCGTAGTCGTGAGCTCCCACTTGCCATCACCCCTCGTTCTGTGCTCATGAGGACCCTAGTTCTCGTACATCATTATCCGGGTTAGCCGCGGGACCTCTTACGGCGATGAGAAGGATACCTCCAGCATGAAGACTTTGACTACGTTTAACGCTCAGCGGAGCGGCCCCGAGCGGTTTGAACTCAGCCGCAACCAGACGAGCATGATTTCCAGTACCAGGACGGCGGTTCAAGTGCGACTGGACCAGGTCACCCAGCATGATCGGGACGCGGAGAATGGTTTTACGGATTCGGACTACATTGTTAAGAATTAGATGTTTGCTATGGCTCTCGGTGTACCATCCAACTCTTCGCTTGAGCACCCATCCTCGCGGACAATCCTTGCTGCAATTATACCCTGCCTTGACACGGCGGACACTTGTTTGTCCTTTGCTGATTTGGCGCTGGATGTCGTTTGACACGGCTTTGCCGTGTCCTTTTCTTAACTCCGGCCGCTTTGGCCTTTCGGGGTTTTCCGCGGCCACGCTGCATCCACGCGTTCTCGGGGATTTCCGGCAGAAAAGTGATCTCAATATGATTTTGTGCTCTTGGAGTGAGTATTAGTTCAAAACCTCCCAAATATTTCTGGTAAAATAGGCACTACTATAAGACACAGCACTGAATAGAAGCTCACGAAATTATGCTAAATATATGTTGTTGTCACACTATATCTCAAATGTTGCATCCTCATTGGTCTGAAAAATATTTTAAATACTTCTTAAATGATTTGTTCACATAGACTTAAAACTCTGTCAACAGATTCTCGTTATAACTGTAAGAGATGTGCAAGGCAGATTTAAAGTCAGATTTGGACATGATCCAGATATTTTCCCCCCTATCATCCAAACAAAATTTTAAATCCCATTTTTGTGTTGTGGTGTGCCTGGCGGCTTCCCCGGTATATATACGCGGTAGTTGTAGTTATTAGGTTTGGATGTCTGTCATCGGCAATCACATTGGGTTTTCTCTGCTTCCTCCCATCCCGCTGCGAGCCCCGTTGGCTCATCTCCGGCCCAGAGACACTGAGGTGCTCTCCATTTGGTGATTGGACTGGGCGTCCTTCGGCCCAGATAGGCTTCCTTGGCTCTCCAGAGCAGCAACTCTCGACTTTTCTCTCCTCTGCTGCTAGCAGATTTCTCGGCGCTTTTTTCGACCTACCCCCCCACTCATCTATTCTCGGCATATATCGTCACCGGCAACTCGTATCGACCGTGTCCTCGGACGCACATTCACACACCTTGCCTCTTTCCCAGATGGCGAAAGCTTGGGCGAGACTGATGGGGAAGAGAAGGACGGCTGAAGCGGAGGAACATCGTGCACTCGTAAGCACCAGCCCGTTACCTCCCGCACCATCTCCACCAGTCCCCGATCGACTTGTTCGGCTGAACACCGTCCGCGCGCACAACGCGACTCAGGGAATCTTTCCTGCCTGGTCTTTCGACGAAAATGGTGATTATATCGACGATTTGGCGTCGGAACCCACGACGATACCTGCGGATATCCAGGACCACGTCTCTGGTCGAGTTTCACCCGACCATAGCCCACCTCTGTCCTGGCGCGACGATTTTCCGGCCGCCGCTGTCACCATTCACACAGTCTACGCTACACCCTCCGAGCCCGTGACGTGGGCCCCGCGTGACTTTTCTGCCCTTTGCAGTGAGTCGGGACATCCTTGGCGTACCGTTCGACGTCGGAATCACCGCCTCCTTCCTCAGCGACGACCATTTCCTCACTCCCTCCCCAAAAGGATATCCATCCCAATTCCTGCTGTCATCCACGCGGTCAGTGACGACCCTACACCCCTCCTCCCTCGCCATGTCCTGTTCGCCGACGGTACCCTCGTCCCAGACCCTATCCTTAACGCCAACAATATCTATCACATAGATGAGCCCATTCCTGTGTTGGTACTGCCGCGCCCAGTCCAGCTGCCCTGGGATCCCTACAAATTTATTCCGTCTTCCAATCCCATCCTCGACCATTCCCTGCCCGGCGAAACTGTATACGGCCCTGTGCAGTCGGGCCTTGCTCTTGTCTGTGCACGTGAGTACCCGTGGACCTTTACTGCGCGCACGCGGGTTTCCGAAATCGCCTGGGGCATCACTCCGGCAGACTACGATGAGCGGCAGGAAGTCCTCGATCTCCTACCTCCCGACCAATATGTCTTCTTGGTTGTTCTTGCAGAGATTTGTTGTCTCGAACCAGATTTTACTGGGTTTATCGAACCTGCTCTGGCGGACTTTG
This sequence comes from Mycena metata, assembly GCA_029378385.1. Lineage (NCBI taxonomy): Eukaryota > Fungi > Basidiomycota > Agaricomycetes > Agaricales > Mycenaceae > Mycena > Mycena metata. Next base: position 233,065 of record JARKIB010000153.1, on the reverse strand, counting down.
CCAACACATGGTTGGATCATTGTTGGTCAGTCGGATAGGATGGCGCGGGGTCGCGCCACGTCGCTCGCTTCACTCGGACGTTTTTTGGAGGGGGGTGACTGTGGTGTGCCTGGCGGCTTCCCCGGTATATATACGCGGTAGTTGTAGTTATTAGGTTTGGATGTCTGTCATCGGCAATCACATTGGGTTTTCTCTGCTTCCTCCCATCCCGCTGCGAGCCCCGTTGGCTCATCTCCGGCCCAGAGACACTGAGGTGCTCTCCAGTGTCTTTTCAGAATCTCCAACAAATAGATGCTAAAGGCATCCGAGATGAATGGAGAAAGATATCGAAAACAGATGTGGAACATGTTTAAAGTAAAACATGTATTTGTGGCCGATAAATATGCTGAAGAAATTTTAAATACCTTTTGGCTATCTTTCAGTGTATCTCTGGCATATCTTTACTCTGGACACTCTAATGAAATGGTGAAAACATTCTGAAAATTATGGAACAGATATTGAGTACAGGTTTAAAATAATTTCAAATTTTTGGCACGCAAAGATATCAAGAAAACATTTCAAATATCTTTCCGGCTTTCTCCCACCACAGATCCATAAGAGTTGGGAGATAATACTATTAACAGATCCATAATCTATGCAAATTAGATTTTGAAAATTTTGAAAATTTTTGGGGCCGGATTGTTACAAAAGTTGCTTTGAGGCTCTTTTGCATGTTTCTGCTCCAGAAACTCGTTAAGTTGTAGGGGTGTCATTGAAGACAGATTGTGAGCTTATTTAAGAAGGACTTTAAATACTTCTACAATCTTCACCCACCAATCATCCGAGAATTGTTCAAAATAAGTTTCAATGTGATTGCGGCTCGGAGATCCAAAAATAATTACAAAAAAGAATCCCGTTCTTTTCCAATCTTATGGCATGGGTTATTGGGATATGCCCCTTGTGCTAGATTACAGAGGCACTACTATAGTACAAGGCTACAAGAAAGACCTGAGGGAAATGTGGCAAAAACTAGACAGGAACAGGTCTGGAACATGAAGAATTGAAATCTCGAGGTTATTGTGCCAGCTTGCCTTGGTTCTTGCGTGGTCACGGTCCTTGCACTACCAGTGCACTGAAGAGATGTGCGGGTGTTTACTCTTTAACGGCGGAAGCAGGCGACTGATTCGGACTGAATACGTTATCACGATGACCAATAGGTACTTATTTTCAAACTTGAACGCCAAAAATTGTGTCTGCTTCAGTTTTTCACGGGGTGTCCTCAATGCAGAAAACAACTAGCCGATCATTGAGCTCAACTCGAAGACATATTGTGCATATTGATTGAATTTTTTTTTTGACGGTCGTGAGAACCAAGAGTTATCAGCCGTGGCTTGGCCGCGGCACCCACAGTGATACCATCATCATCATTGTCAGAATGGTAACGATCTTCCCTTCCTCCGGCTCCCACTACCTTGCTACCACCAGCACAAAATCCCCGCTGCCCCAAAGGATCTCCTCCGAGCCCCAAATTGTGGTGCCCCAACTGTTAATCGAGAAGTATTGGCCACCCGACTGAAATAACCTCTTGATCCGACGGCGACTGTTGAGCCCGACGGGAGTCTGCGGATACTTATAGGGCTCGGTGCTCTTGCGACATGGTTGACATTTTCCCACTCGTCCAACCAAGGCCTCTTATGCTTCTCCGCGCCCTTGCGTCGCTCGCACTCGCCATCGTCGGGGCTCAAGTCGCCAGGAAGGTCTACCGAATCGTCCACCGGCACTTCTTCTCCGCATTTAGCCGCATCCCCGGCCCACCGAATCCAAGCTGGATTCGGGGTAATTTTGGGCGCCTGACCGTAATGTCGATATCCTAGCACCGGGTTTGCCCTAAACCTCACACAGCTCGGCAAAACACAAGAATGGCAAGCACAGTACGGACCGACCTTCAAAGTCCACACTCTTTTTAGCGTAAGTTGTTGTAGTTTGCGTTTGTGAGTCTAATCTGATTATCACTCGACACCAGGCTACTCAGCTGTACACCATCGACACCGTTGCTCTGCACCGTATCATAAACCTCAGTGAAATTTATCAGAAGGCACCCTTCGTGCGCGCCCGCATGAGCTCGCTCCTGGGACGAGGCAAGACAGTTTTATATGCGACACGAGAAGAAAACTCCTAACTTTGCTTCCCCAGGACTGCTCGTCACCGAGGACGACGAGCACACGAAGCTCGTGTCCTCTATTCATGCTTGATGCTTATCTCGATGCCTATCGCATTTTCAGCGAAAAATAATGGTAACCTTCCATGTCATGCCATGCCACCTTTCAATTGCTTGACGTGTTCGTCGACAACCTCAGAGTCCCGCCTTTGGCCTTTCTCAAGTCCGCGGCCTCACGCAACTCTTCATCGATAAATCGCTCGAGGTCCGTCGAATATTCTGCGCTCCCCGGAACGCATACTGACGGCTCATTCAGTTGAGTGAGTTCTGGGCGGGTCAGCCAACAGAGGCCGATGGCTGGGCGCGTATCGACGTGATGGTCGGCCTCAAAGCCATGACTCTGGATGTTATTGGTCTCGCAGGTACCCACCCGCCTCTCACCCCCGAACTCAAATGAATCCCACTGAATGCGATCACTGTATAGGATTCAACTATCATTTCAATTCTCTCGACAAGACAAAGAGCGCCACGGAGCTCGACAGCGCGTTTCAGCAGCTCTTCACCCAAACGGCAAGCCGCAACATGAGCATACGGCCTTTAATACGCGCTATGTTTCCGATTACGCGGTTCGTCCTGGTAAGCATATATATATATACTCTCGCCCCCAGCCCCTACAGGCATACATGCCGACTAATCAAACCAAAATGCAGCCCTCTTCGAAGAAGCTCACCGGCGCGCGTGAAACCATGGACCGCATTGGGTTGCAGCTCCTCCAGGACGCAAAAGCGCAAACACTGTCTGGAGAGAAGGACTACGATCGGCGGGACCTGCTGTCGCTCCTCGTCAAATCGAATATGTCGCAAGAAATCCCAGAAAGTCAGCGCCTCAGTGACGCCGTTGTCGTCGCCCGTACGTTTTTGTACCCGTTTTTACAACATACCACGCCGTTTTGCTCACCGCGCGTGCAGAGTTGCCGACGTTCTTCGTGGCGGGTCATGAAACTACGGTAAGCAAACAATCGCTACTTAGCTTGGATTATTACTGGTTACTGAGTTGAACTCTGAGGGCAGAGTGCTGCAACTACCTGGGCCCTCTACGCGCTCGCACTGCATCCCGAAGTTCAGACGACGCTGCGCGCGGAACTGCTGAGCATGGGTACCGACGCCCCCTCCGTCGATGCGCTCAACGGCCTGCCCTACCTCGAGAAAGTTGTGCGCGAGGTGATGCGTGTGCATTCCCCCGTGCTGTTCACCAATCGCATGGCGACGCAAGACGATATCCTGCCCCTCGGTACGCCCTACACCGACACACGTGGAGTCCAACAGGATAGCATCTTGTGCGCCCGTTTCCCTCCCTCCCTCCCTCTCTCATCGCTTTATTTTCGCATTCATATTATCACCCACGGACGACTGACGATTGCCAACTGGACAGCATGGCGAAAGGTCAGATGATCTGGGTCCCCATCGCCAGCCTGAACCGCGACCCGCGCATCTGGGGCCCGGACGCCGCCGAGTTCAAGTACGTGCTTATATTAGAATTACACCATGCGTCCGTCCTGCGCCCGAAATACCCCGATGCTGACACCACGATATGCAGACCCGACCGCTGGGACGCCGTCCCCGAGGCTGCAAACGCCATCCCTGGCGTCTGGGCGCACCTCTTCAGCTTCCTCGGCGGACCGCACAATTGCATAGGCTGGCGCTTCTCCCTCGCCGAGTGTGTAGTGTTCTGTGGTTATGAGATTGATGAGGAGACTGAATGAGCGACCTAGGATGAAATCCCTCCTCTACATCCTCATCCGCGCTTTCGAGTTCGAATTGGCGGTGTCGCCGGACAAAATCGCGACCCTAAGGACAGCGGTGCAGCGTCCGATGGTTATTGGCGAGGAGGAAAAGGGACCGCAGCTTCCGATGCGCGTGCGGCGTGTGTAGGGCTGAACCAACTCCCTGTTTCTCTCCGATATGTTGATTTGAACAATTTACTCCAATGTTGCATAATAATCATGCCCGCTTCCACTTTCCACCTTTCCCTTGTACATCCCATGCCGCGGCAACGCGGAACTCGACCACCTATTGCTGGAATGACTATCCAAGCCTAGTATTGGTTCGGTGGTCTTGAATGGTTCGCAGCTGCATTTCCTGGTCACTCCGCTTGCGATCTTGTGTTCGGCCCGTTCATCTCGTGTGGTGTGATTTCTGCGCGTGGACTTCCAGGGGGGTAGGTGACGTGAAATGGGTTCATGGTGCGGCTTTTTCCCGCTAAGGTTTCATATCCTCCGCGCCCTCAGCTATGCTGTAAATAGTGGCAGCTTACTTTGCCCGTGGTGGCCATCTTCTGCCGATTTATCCCATCCAAGAGGGTGCGTGCCGTAGGATTAATATTTCTATGACGAGAAATGGGTGTACGGTGCGTCTTCTCCCTGCCGCCCGCTGCCGTTGCACATCTACCTCCGTAGGCGATGGTCTCCTTTACCTACCTACCTACCTTGGTGCTTGGATCAGTATTGGAACTGCGGGTGCGGTAGTTTTGTGGTTAACCGTTATTCCATCGCGCGATTCATACCGTGGGCTAGAACTGGGTTCTCTGCCCCTCATCTACTTGCCACACCGATTCTGTTGGTGGTTTACTAGGGTGGGGACGTTGTAACAGTCATACGTGGTCATCCTATGCATTTGTTATGGATACCCTTCGTGTCCACTCTTTGTAAAGTTACGGTTGAACCTTTTTAAGCTCCGCTTCAACTTTCTGTTCCGTCGTTATGGCTGAAAAATTCCTTGGCAGTACTGTACCAAAGATATGCTACAGGTAACAGATCGTTGGGGCTCTTACTTGTGCTTCGACGTGCGGCAGTTTGTCGGTAGTAACCTCGACAAGTTTAGGCACCACTGCAGTGAAATCACAATACAGTCGGAAACGGCGAAGCGAAACGTCATCACGTAACGAACCGTTCGGTACATCGCAGGCCTCAGATCGGCTCAAAACTTGGGGAGGTGAGTTTCCTCCTTGAAAAACCTCGGCCTGCAAAAGGAACTAGGTGAAACCATAATATTACGCCCACACAGTGTGATTTATTTGAGAGCATCATTTAAACCATTTTCAGCGTTTCAGTCGAAAAATTCAAGATGCTCACAGAAGTGCTTCATACCACCCAGAGCGTGCTTGGGGGTCGTTTCTCAGGTGCCTAATATAAATTCAATGGCCCTTCACACTGCCAAAACCCGGTAAATTGAACTGTTGTGCAGTGTTTCGCTACGTCGTTAATGAGCCAAATTTGACCTCCCGGAGAAACTCGCTCCGTTCTCCACGAGTTTGGGACGAAATCCTCTGATTCTTTGAACTACAGTGTAGCGCATATGCCAAGGAGTCGATGATGACAATAACCGTGGCAATTTGCACCATGTTGTGCGCACAATCTGCCGGGCACACAAACCGTTTCGCTTCGCCGTTTGCGACTGTAGGGCCAAAAAAGTTCCCAGACTGCCACACTTCGGGTTCTGTTTCTTACATAAACGGAAGGATTAACTTTCAGTGGGATTGTACGAGGAATGCATGATTCGCTATAAGCATCTACTGAACAATAAGTCAGCTGGCTATATGAGAGGAAGCAACTTGAACTTACATTTGAACGATCGAGATTTTGAAGAAGCTCGATTCCAGGCTTGGCGCCATTGACCGCTTGTCGCTATGTTTAAAAAGGCCGACTTTCCGCGATTTTTGCGGGGGATCTGCGGAGTGAGTGCCGCAGCCTGCAATTCAGTGCCCTTACGTTTTTCCGACATCTTAGTATGCAGGTCGCGGTTCCCGGACTGCTTCTTGCTTCCGTCCAGCAAGCCTAGCGGCCCAGAATCAGACATGTTGACACAAAAATACTTGCACGACATGATGAGACCGAGAAATGTCCGGACAAAATCAACCACACGTCTGAACATAAATTGCACAGCGGCAAGACCTTGAGAAAGAACACACTGATTACACACACTCAGACCAGCAGAATGCACAGAGCCCTGGCCTCCCTGGCCCTTCTGGTTTCTTCTACTTTCTTGGTCTCAGCATGGGCACAACCCAACCATCCACCGAACTCTCCACCTGCTCCATTCTTTGAGAACGTCACCATCTGGGCACCGCCCGCCTCGTGGTCTAGTCACTCGGGGAGCTACGGCCGCTCCGTCCTGCTCAACAAGGACGGCGAGCAAGGCATACCGACCATGCTGGCTACCGCTGCGTACAGCCCTCCTAACGGGCCGTATTTTCAGATCTTCGAGAGCACGGACTACGGACAATCGTGGACCATGATCTCCAAGGCTCTGTTTGACGGCAACAGCAGTCTTACCGGAGGGAGAATTTTGCAGCCCTTCTTGTACGAGCTGTCCGAGGCGTATGGCAAATATCCTGCCGGCACGGTCATGTTGGCCGGAAACCGCATCCCCGGAGACTCCTCTAGCACCAACATTCAAATGTACGCCAGCTTGGACAAAGGGTATGCCTCAGCCATCTCTGCCAATCCCTCGCTGATTTGGGAGCAGCTACACCTGGGAGTAAGTCTCCACCGTTGTTGCCAGCGGCCCGCCCAATACGACCAACGGCGCCCCCTGCGTCTGGGAGCCCTTCATCCTCTCCTACGCCTCCCAGCTTGCCGTCTACTTCTCCGACCAAAGCGACCCCCGCTACGGACAAAAACTCTCCCACCGCCTCTCCACCAGCACCAGCGACCTACAAACCTGGTCAGCTACGCTCGACGACGTCACTAACACCAACGCCACTTTGCGTCCCGGCATGATCACCATCGCACAAATCGGCAACGGGAAATGGATGTGCTCGTACGAAATGGGCCTCTGGCCCGACTCCGCCGCACCATACGCCACGCACTACCGCATCGCCGACTCGCCGTTCGACTTCCTCTCCGCACCGGAGTTCGAACTCCGGACGGACACGGACGGCGTCTCAAGCGCGGGGCCGTATACGGTCTGGACGCCCGCGGGCGGTCCGCACGGCACGATTGTGGTCAGCGACAGTTCGTACGATCAGCTGTTCCTCAACACGCAGAACGGCGACCCAGGCGGGTGGCAGAATGTGACGAGCGGGCATGGGGTGGGGTACACGCGGGCCTTGACGGTTTTGCCAGGGAACGGGGGAAAGCTGGTGCAGGTGTTGAATGGGGGTATGTACAAGGGGGAACCGGCATTCAAAAAAACTATATAGGGCCGTTTTTCTTTTTTCCGACTTGACCACTGGACTAACTAACTAACGTAACGTTCCCACGCACCATATATGGTAATTTATTACGTGTCTCAGTCGCCGATGAGCTGGGAAATCAATGTAGACCATCAATATTGAGCCCTCTTCAATGTAGGACACCAACTGGAGTATTCAAACCTCCAAAACAACCTCCCAAGACAATCTTCAATCTTTCAAGAATTATCATCTCTCTTACCATATATGGACTTGAACTCAGGCAACAAGTGCGGATGGGTAAACATGCTAGCTTGAAGATACTCAACACTCAGAGGCCCAAACTAACCTCTTGAGGACTCGTCGAACGGCGGTTCTCGGCCAAAAAGTGGTAGTTGACTTTATTTTTTTCCGGCCTGGCGGCCGGACTAACTAACCGGCCCTTAGTCGCCGGTTTGAATGCCGGTGCCCCCTTGGGTATGTATGCGGGGAAGTTTACCGAGATCACGGTGGGGGACTTTGTGGTGCCGGGACCCGAAGGGGGGATTTCCGGTTTGTAACAAAACTCGCGGAGGAGGGTATGGTGGGGACCAGAGGAAGCGCTGGCTTTAAGAGGAGGAAATGGGAAATGGAGGAGAACAGGGGCTCTAGCCCATACCAAGTAGCAAATCATTACGCGGACATACCTTGCTCCAAACAGCGAAGTTGGAAACCACGCTATCGAATTGAATTGAGAGTTCAACTGAGTCAGAACCGGAGTGTGCGAGGGGTTTTCATGCGATGGAGAGGGGGGGTGTTCGAAATTGAAGTAAAGATGCAGAAAGTTGGACTTGCATTTAGAGCGTTGCAGTGAACTCTAAAACTCGGTCAGTGGGAGGCACTGAGTGGTGTCGAGACAAGAGAAGCAGCACTGCGCCCGCCGACAACGACGACGGAAGAGGGACAAGGCGGTATGCCCGCCTCCAGCAAGCAACGCCTGCGGCAAAAGCGCTCAACCGCGCCGTTCCAAAGCTCGCCCAAAAGATTGAAAAAAAAGGAAGGGGGGAAAATAACACAAGGAAGTGAAGAATGCGTACTTTAGTATCTCCAATCTGCACCGAAACTTTCGGCAGCAAAGTATGTCCCTGTGTCCGACATCCAGGTTTTGGAGCCCATCAAGGCGTTGGGGAGAGGGATGAAGAATTTCTCAGGCCTATTTCTGGAGAAGGGAAAACGAAGGACACCGTAGAAGGGGAAGGGAATATAGGGAAGCAGGAGGGTGTACAAAAGTTCGGACGGGGCCAAGGAGTCCAGGACGAGGGAGTGCGGGACGAGTCCGATGCGGAACGGCGAGGGCGCACCCTACCCGGACTTCGCATAGTGTGCGTCGGGGATCTACAAACTGCAAATTCGTCGGCTGGGTGCGAGGTGGAAGACGCGCGGAGAAGGGTAGTCGGGCCGAACGATCCGAAGGATCAATATTAATCGATCAATGATGACCGATCCCTGGTTAGCCGCGAGGTTGCCACGAGGTCAATTCTTTATTTTCCAAGGCGGAAATTTTGCCGCCGCCGTGCCGAGCCTTGAACTTGAGCAGCCATTCTGTTCTGATATTCATGGGGGTCAGTACCGGTGATTCCAAAGGACAGTGCGATCATTTCGTTTTTCTTGGTGGTCGGGCTCAGCACCCGAAGCCGATGGTGTCCGACGACTGCACGTGCCAATCACGCGGGGTTGATGCAGTCAACACTCTTTTCTCTTTTCCTGCACCACCATCGCCTCCGACGCATTCCTCTCATAGCGCTCGCCTTGGGACCATCCCGAGTCCTCTGAATTTTCACTCCATATACTCCACGACCACTGGGGCTGCGATCGGTGTTATCCTTCTAGCTCTGGGCCTCGAATCTGCTTGGCTTTGGGGGTTCGATGCACGGCAATGCTCACCTCCTCACACCAAGTGATATGCTGTGACTGAAAATCGACTCTTTCACGGCGCTGCCCGGGTAAGCATCGCACGCACTCATTCTGCGGTATTTCTGATTCCCTCCTTGGTATGCCACTCCCTTTGTAACTTAGATTAAGCTGATCCGCGCACCCAGAACCCACTCTTCCATCCCTTGCGCTGACAGCGCTGCGTTTATGGAAAGATCGGGCTTGAATGCAAAGGTGGGTTGTGATAAAATTGCGGTGTGTGTACTTGGATCCACGTTCATCTGCGGGTGCGCCGACGATATTGAAGTTCTCACAGCAACGATATTGAGTTCTGAACCGCAGTCGGACACGGTCGGTGTCGCGCCATTCGACGTGTCATCGCGTACTCGTCTCCACATGCATCGCGCGTTATCGGGTGGTGTTTCGCTCTACCCCTGCTGGATTTTCTCTGGAAAAATCCTTCCTGCGACGAATCTTTTCGGTCATCACCGTTCGGCTCTGGGATTTGAACTTCTTTTTTTCCCCCTTGGCCCGATTTTCTCACAACCCCGGCAATTCTGGCGCCGAAACTCCCTCCCACAAAGGTCTACTCCCACCGGCGCATCCACTCCGTCCTTTTCCGACGAAAGCCTCTATTCCTCGGAACTTTTTAACACACGTTGAGGTAGGAACACATTGCGTCAACCTTGGACCTGAATTACTGGACACAGCGTGTGACCAAACACTAGTTTCTCTGACTTCATTCTGTAACGACTAACTTTTTACCGAAGATTGGCCGTCTACTCCAAAATGTTCGAAGGGGAGACAAAAGAGTAATTCAACACCGCAAAGCACCCGCCTGAGCTCTAGATCCCGCGCCAAGGTAAGGAAGAGAACTTCGCTCGGAAAAGGGTCGGGTGCTCAACGACGCTTCGTGTGCGATGTGCGCCGTGAAAAGAGGGACAGCGACAATGTTGGAGATGCATGGTTTGACAGTTAATCCTTACTGATCGGCTCAAACTGAAATCTTCACAGAAGAACGGGTGCATAAAATCCCCAACGCAACGCCCAACGCCCTCATTCGAACGATGGTTACTGACCCGATTGTTTGAACTTTTGCGTGCACCCCGGACGTTCTCTGTGTCCAGAGCATCAATCCTTGTACACGACCCATTCGATTGGATATTTGGGCGTCCATCTCTTCTGTCCATTTTGACTTGGGTTCGACATATCCTCCTCGACTTGGACACGGGATACAGGCCGACCTCCGACTGCCTCCAAGCCTCAAGGACGAAACAAGGTGAGTACCTTTCCCCGGGAGGCGTGCATTGACCTGCGGCGTGAACGAATGTATGGCTGTAATACTGTCTCATAATTATTTGTTACACAGGTTAGAATGATTTCAGCCCTTTTTCTTGAAAAACACACTACCTCCCAATGTCACCAAAATAATGTGGACACTCCTTATACACAGATAATAAACGTACATCTTCCCGGTAACTAAAATTTTCACCACCGTCAAAGTCTCAAATTTAAAATTCACAACCTCGTTGACGGAATTTGTTGCTGTTGAGGACCATAGGTCCATAGTGGTCTAGACGTAGGACCATGGGCTTGTCGATTCACACTGACAAATCAGAAATTTCAGCCCAGCCATCAGCGGCTGAATCCGAAAGCAAGAGTTTCGGCTGGGTTGAAACTCGTAAAATTTCCATATTTGGCAGATGATTGTAATCACTTGCCTTATATAGCAATTCTACGAGTTTCGGCCCGGCCGAAACTACTGCTTTCGGGAACCTATTCAGCCGCTGATGGCTGGGCTGAAATTTCTGATTTGTCAGTGTGATTAGAACTGGAAGGATGGTGATATCAGTGCCACTGATGAGCGACTCGGAAAGGGTTGCAGAAAGAACATTTTGATAACTAGGGTCAAGAAGGGGGATAGGAATGTCGGCTCAAAAGATGTTGTAAACATCTAGTGTGTTGTATCGCACCCACTCTTCTTTGACGAGTTCGATCAGCTGCTCGGCCATCTAGGTGGTGGACGTCAGGAAGTCTGGTTGACTTTCGAAGAAGTGGGGACTTATTCGGGTTTTCGACTGTTTCGGTGTTCTTTTACGAACGTGTGATTCTACGCTGGTCTCACAATACCGAAGAGAACTATTCCCACCGTACACCGAACAGAAGCCCTGCCCACGAGCAGTGGAAGCACACCCATCATCCTTGCCTTGATTTTCCCGCGCAACGGTGGCTCGCTCTCATTCATACACCTAACTCGAGTGGAATAGGCCAGTGAATGCAGTCCAAGATTGTACTTTGAAATGGGTGCCACTAGGTACAGTAAGGGTCACTTAGAGCACTTCAGCATTCCAACTCTGTGGTAAATCAGAGTGCAACATGCCAGCGGCGATGAAATCGCCGACGACGAACTCCCTGGCCCGGGTCGAATAGGGTCTCGGAACCTCTGTCCACAGATGCACGCTGAGTGCGGTCGATTGGTTCCTACATTTCGTAGTCGACGAGCAGACAGTTCAAAGAAAGGTGTTAGGGTTAGGGGAGGCGAGGAAAGTGCAGCACAAAAACAGCGTGGATACAAAGGCCTGGGAAGACGAGAACTCTGTTTCGTAAAGTTGAAGAAAGATGTAGAGCGAAGGTGGAGGGGAGGAGTAGCGGGGCAGGGAACCGACTTGCGGTGAAACGAGGCTCGCCAGTAGACTCGGAACTAGTCTGCGCTACGGCCAAAGAAAATATGAGGTTATTCACCGACCTACAGTAAACGAAGTTGGCAAGCAAATAACCCCATCGTAGCGCAGACTGGTCACGAGTCTAGCTCGCCAAGTCGTCGAACGTTTGTGCTTCGTGCGTGGCTCTGCGAGCAAATTTGGGCTGAAGGCAACAAGGGGAGCTCGGGAGCAGCGCTAGCTGATTGTTCACAGATTGCAAGTTGGCGAGTCAGTAACAGGACTCGACGAAATCGCAGGCAGAAGGAGGCAGAACAAAGGCAGATTCGTGGTGGTAAGAAGGAAGAGCGGTCCGATTATCGATGGCCGATCTCGGCATTACGGCACGGTGGTCGATATCCACATTTTGCATGATGGTTCAAAATCTCAACTCAAGGCCGGTGGGGTTACGACTGAACGTTTCTGTTTTGAGGTCAGGGTAGATGATGGCTAGAATGATGGGGGCGAAATAAAACCGGGTAACATTTGGGATGAAGCGGTGAGCACCGTGTCTTACGAACCTAGAGCACCGGATACATTCCTGGGACCCGGGTACGGGGGTGAGCGCGCGCTAGGACCCGCGGGTAGATGTGTATCCAACCTCAAGGTCCTCAGCCCATGATAACCTCCCTTTGTGAATTGTGTGCATGCATAACGCAAAGGGAAGACTTACGAAGACTAGTCGTCAACGGATACCGAGATTGAGACCTGAGAAGAGAGAACTCTTCCCGCACAGGCCGCACCGCACCTCGTCAGGTCTCACTGGGTTTTAACTAGGCGATACGGTGGGCCAGTCAACGTAACCGCCATGCATACCAGCATGTTTGTCTTTGTTAAACTCGTGGTCCATGTTGTGGGGCAATCCCCCCCTTTTTTCTTCAGAACAGCGCTCGGCTTCCATGTTCACCTCCGACAATGCCTACTCCACCGGAACTTTACAGTTCGCTTCCCCCGTGGAACGCGGCGGCGCGATATGTACTACACCATACGCGGACCACCCAGCGGATCATGATCAAGTTCTGTTTCATACTCAGCTGCAAGCAGCAGGAACAATCGCTGTCGCGTGGTAGGAATACTGTAGAATTTCATTCAAATCGTAATACCGTAAGTACCACCACCTGCGGCGCAAGCTGAATGTTGAACGTATGCGACGTGATAGTTCTTTGCAGCCAGTACTAGTCTATGTTGGTATAAAGATGCGCTCGGCACCCCTGCAGATGGTCGCCGGTAGCTCCAAACAGGACTGATTGTTGGGGCATATCCGTGTCTGCCTGTGCACCCAGATCCGTATTAGCACCCTCCTCTACATTCTTGTACCCGTCTGTCCGTAGACACCGGCGCCTTCAACGAGTATAAAATCTGACCCTCATCCAGCACTCAACCAATTAGCAACCTTCAACCACTCGACTCAACTCAAGAATGCAAATCTCCATCGCCTCGATCTCCCTCTCCGTTCTCCTCGCCGGTGTCGACGCCAGCCCCGCCCGTCGCGCCACCTGCAGCCCCCAGATCTTGGGCACCAATATCAGCATCACCAACGGCCCCCTCGAAGCCGGGTTCAGCTCCACCGCCTCGACGTTGGTCTCGCAGCCCCTCTCACAGACTATCCCCGAGTTTGCGGTGGCTGGATCGAACGCTGCCGGCGAGTTCTCGCTGCTGTACGTTTTGGGTTCTTCATGCGGATGGACGCTGACATCCTCGGCAGCAAGGTGACCGACAAATCACTGGCCCTCACCAACGCCGGAAACCTGCCTTTTATGGCTCCCATCCCATCCCTTGATGTCCGGTATGTATTCTCGTCACACTGCCATTAATCGCATCTACTTACGTCGTTTATTAGCATGCAGAACTGGGCTGTTCAGTGCTCCAGCTGCGTCACTTCAGGCCGCCTTGTCGGCGAGGGATGCGAGGTCATTTCCCAATTCGATGGCCGCTGCCTCAATATCAGCCTTTCCACCACTACGCCTGTTGGGAGCCCCGTGACTCTCGGGAATTGCCAGGCCGTGGGTTCGAGCATCAACATCTATGTTGCTTAGGTTGTGGTGGAATGAGTGATGAGCGCTGTTTGATGATGGTGGCAGTTGCGCTAGTATGTACAAGTGCGGTAATGACTCGAATTAAACTGCTTTTAATCGTGGATTGGATTGCATTCGAGCTCGATGGCACAAAGGAGGGAGGGCGAAAAAAGATCACCAAGGAGATCGCGCGTTGGAGAATGGGGGAATTAGACAAGCCGGCAGCAGGGAAATGCTTGAGAGGACGCGCAGAGTAGATGGCGGGAGGTTTGCATACGCAGTAGTCCGGTAACGGGTCACAGTAGGATGGTTGAGCCATGGACGATCCAGGGAGAATCGGGATTCGCCAAGGGCGAGACACAGGAAGTTAAGATGAAAACGAGAAACAAGTGCTAGGGACGGTCCTGGATTTTTGGTGGCCAGATATCACAGCGGACTGGATCAGAAATCCACCGCTTGAGGCTTGAACCTCGCTAGCTCCTTGCAAGTCCCGGATAACGAGGCGAGACCCACAAAAATAGACTCGTTACCAGTCTGCGCTACGGCAAAAGAATGTGAGGAGGTTGTTTGCCGTAGGCAGACTGGTACAACTCGGGCCACGCCAAAGGGCTACGCCCGGAGTTTGAATTTTTGGCGGGGGCCGAGGGTGCCGATCGAGTGGCTGTGTTAACCCATCATTTCCCCGCCAAATCAACTTTTTCACAGTTCAGCTTCTGGGGCATCAAAAATTATTCTGAAGGGGCAGAAATCAAGTTCAAAGGTTCTAGATTGCCGATTTTTGAAAATGTTCCGAGAGACCCCTAGAATTGAGCAAAATCCAGCTTCAGGAGATTTTTTCAAACTCCGGGCATAGCCCTTTGATCGAGTCCGAGTTGTACCAGTCTGCCTACGGCAAACAACCTCACCCTCTATTTTGCCGTAGTGCAGACTGGTTACGAGTCTACCACAAAAATATAAAGAAGCTCAAGGGATGGTCAGAGTTTAGGTTTGGTCCAGAGTCAAAATGCAATAATGGCATATAAGTCCTGTCCCATTCAAAAACACCGGGAGATGCTAAGTTGTGGAAGCAAAGGCCGCGCCGAGAGACCACGGCATGGGGTTGGTGAACACCGGGCCGAACGTTCGAGGATCCGCGATCAACCCCGCCATCGCTCGGATAAATCGCTCTTGCCTCCCGCCCTCACCTCCCTTATACTGTAAAACTTCCTTCTCGCTGTTATTGACCTCCAGGTTTCATCTCGACCGTGGCGCCACCACTTATCGACCGCAGCCCGATGCTCCGACGACGGCACGTGCGAATCACGCGGGGGTTAGTCAACACCCTTGCTCTTTTCCTGCACCACCATCGCCTTCGACGCATTGCTCTCGTCGCGTTCGCCTTGGGACTATCTCGAGTCCTCTAGCTCTTCACTCCATCTACTTCACGACCACTGGGGGGGGACTGGGATCGGTTTAATTCTTCTAGCTCTGGGTCTCGAATCCGCTCGGCTTTGGGGGTTCGATGCACGGCAATGCTCACTTCCTCACACCAACTTCAAGCCTGACTGTTACGGCGCCACGCGGTGCGCTGTGACTCAAAATCACGGCGCTTCCCAAGGGACAACCTTCGCACGCACTCATTCCGCCGTACGCCACTCCCTTTGTAACTGAGATTAGGCTCACCATCCGCACACCCCGAACCCGCTCTTCCGCTCCATCCCTTGCGCTGGCAGCGCTGCGTCGATGGAAATGTGGGATGTCATAAAATTGCGGTGTGTGTGTCTCGCTGCCCCCACCCTTCCTAGGATCCTCCTTCCCGCTCCCTGTTATTAACTCGGATCCACCTCCATTTGCGCCCCGGTTGCGCCTACGATATTGGAGTTCTCCCAGCAACAATATTGAGTTCTGCGCGAACTCCAATGTCATCCTCTCGCTCTCCTCCCGTCCGCGAGCCGCTGCCGCAGTCGGGCACGGTCGGTGGCGCGCCATTCGACGTGTCATCGCGTGCTCGTCTCCAGATGCATCGCGTGACCTCAGGTGGCGTTTCACTCTACCCTGCTGCATTTCCTCCGGAAAAATCCTTCCCGCGCCGAATCCTTTCGGTCATCACCGTCCACCTCTGGGATTTGAACTTCCTTTTCTCCCCTTGGCCCGATTTTCTCACAACCCCGGCAATTCTATATCGTGCTTGCGCCGAAATTCCCTCCCACAAAAGTCTACTCCCACTGGCGTATCCACACCATCCTTGGCCCTTCTTCCGACGAAATTCTCTGTTCCCCGAGAGCTACTGAACTGTTTAATACGCGCGTGAACAGAAGACTCCACATCGCGTCGACCTGGCCCTTTGAACCCTTCCTTCGCCCGGTCCCCTACTCTAAAATCTTGGAAGGGGTAATTCAGTACCGCAAAACACCCGCCCGAGTCGAACCGAATATTCTTCTGCCTGCCAGGATTCATCGCGCATTGTGCGCAAACGCACGCCTTATGCTCTACTCCCCGTGTTAAGATCGGTTTTATTCTGTCTTTGTGTGGCGATACTGATGAATATGACCAGTGCTGGGAATTCTACTCATTTCGCCTTGTCTCGATAAAGTGCTCAATTTTTTCAACGCTGGTCAACGCCACGTCCTGGTGGGGCGTTAATCCATTGCAATCCTTTCTATGTGCGGTGTTGGCTGACGATCGTAGGGACCCCAACTCGAAACACCATTCCCTCCGCACCACTCTTCGTGCCGGCCGCACTGCGGATGTGCTCATATCGAGATTCCGCGAAGAATTCAAATTTGGGTCCCTATTAGCCGCAGACACACTCCGTCGGGCAAATTTTTTGTCTTCCTCCAACGATGATGCGTTGAACCACCCGTCGTTCTATGCACCTTGGATCTCGGTCGCCTCAAAAACATTGTGCTCGGCGTAATTATCACTGATGCGACGTATTCCACTAACGTGCGTGGGTTCTTTCTCAAAACCGTGCAAAAAAAACGTCTCCCACAATTGAAGATCGTAATGCACCTAGCCCGAGTCGAACGGCTGGTCTTCGCAAACGCAGAGGGAAGGAATTCCCGGGACGCCGATGCACAGTGTATGCGACTAGGTGATCGTGCCCCTGTGTTGATTCACCACTTTGCCGCACGGGTTGACTAATCTGTGCGCCTTGGCTCACTCTCGCAAGGTAACACCGTCTCATACTGGAACAAGTGAGTCATAAAAGCGAATTTGGCGGTAGGAGCCGACGGAAAATCTATGCTAATTGAAACTCGCGGGACCCGCGGCGTTGATTTGTTCAACGTAGGTTTCCAGCAGATGAGTGAGATTGTGGTAAATCTCTTTAGCCACACCGAGCTTTTTGAGGACGAAGTCCGACGAACTGATGCTCTTGTGAGCCAGGCTCAGCGGCAACGCAGAGAACGCACCCTAGTGATCACCGGGTTAACTGCAAGTGGGCGCAAGAGGGCCTGTTCCAAGGAATGCATGTCCAGGTTCATCTGGTATCATGTCAGTTATCTGAAACTCTGCTTGGAGGACAGAACACGCTAACCGTCCCCAAAAATGAGAATTTGAGACGAGACAGATGCACCGATTTTCAACAATTCCTCCAACCTCGTCCTAACCGCGCCCAAGTCTTGATCACGAGCCAAAAGGTTCTTTACACCGGCGAGCCGTCTCCTGGCATGCTCTTGTCATCCTCTTTCGCAAGAACGACGTAAATGCTCGCCCTGAAAAGCAGGACATCTTCAGCAAGCTTCTCGAATGTTGTCTTCATGTTTGGCACGTCAGCGTCTTTCGGTCCGAGCTGCTTTATGAACTCCCTGAGCTCGACCGCCAAGTCCTTTCCGTCCGCCTCCGCTACGTCTCCAAGCACAGTTTGGACGGCTGTGAGGAGTGGAAGACAATTATTTGTATGTACTGAGCGAGAGTGAAAAAACAAACTTTTCATCAAGTAAACAGCATCGGTCGCTTGTTCAAAACTGAACTGCAAGGTTTTCTCGAATTCCTGAGACAAAAAGTCAGCCCCCGTCAATGATTGTATAAGGGAATAGCCATGCACCTTGATCAACCGGGTCCACTCCTCCCTGAGCAGAAGAACATTGCTGTCCTGGTGTGGAATCAAGGTGTCAGCGATAATGAATCCCGTCCTGATGTTGCGAATGATCTGCGCGACAGATTTCTTGGCCTCCTGGGTGTTGAGTTCGTTGACCTGTTTAATGTAGGTTTCGAGGAGATAAGTGAGATGGCCATAAATCTCTTGAGCCACATTCAGCTTCGCCAAGAAAAAGTGGCTCAGTGTTAACGTACAGAACGCACCTTGGTTATGCTCTGGTTGTTTTCAAGTTGGCCCGAGAGAGCCTGGTGCAAGGAATGTACGTCCAGGTTAATCTGTTCAAATTCCATTCATAGCTCAGTTATGTCAAGCTCTGCTTGGAGGAGGGTACACACTGACCGTCTTTCAAATGTCAACCATCATGTCAATCTGAGACGAGATAGAGTTGACAGATGCCGCGACTTTCGTCGACTCAGGCTCGAGTCACGAGCTAAAATGTCGTGCATTTCCTGGTTGATCAAGGCCATGTTGTGCTCGCACTCTGTGGTATATCAATGTGCATTTTTAAAGTCGGCGAGTCACGCACCGGCCTTCCTCATCGCGTACTTTTGAGCGATCTCACCGACCACCGAGGTCTGATAAATCAAAAGAACACATGCGAATTCCGAATAGGCATGATCGCGCACCGTGAACAGCAGCTCCCCCTCCGACCCAAGCGAAAGAACATTGCCGTCCGTGTCCTCGTAATGGTTCGCGTCAAACAAAACTAGGGTGCCAGCAACAGTCATAAATCCCGTCCGAATGTTGGAAATAGTCCGAGCCAGAGATCTGGCGTTTTCGTCTGCCTGTTTCTTGACCGTGGCGTGAAGGTTCTCGAGCAGGGTATTCCCAGCGTTTATCTTGGACTGTTCATCCGGCAAGGCGTTCGCAACGTGTTCCCGCGCCTCCTCGCGGGCTATGGCTAACAAAGTAACTGTCGTGGTTGTGGTCGTAGACATGGCAAGGACAGAATAAGTGGGGTGAGGCGGTGAGGTTGGCTTATCCAAAGGGTAGGAGCGACGGACTTATTTATGCATCTGCCGGCTGCCCATAATACCTGTCTATGACCGGCCGGCACTTCGCTGAAAGGGCGTACCCTGACGCTCGCTCGAGGTACCCGATCAATCCAGATGTCAGTCCCTGGAGCACCGGCCACAGTGCCTGTCCGCCGAAGTGCCCGGTACAAACTGACCGAAATTGGTATTGCTGAGGTCCGGGGATAAACCCCACCCTGCCGGAGGTTTTAAAGAATTCAAATGGAATCTGCCCGGATTTGGTTAAAGTTGCCTTGTCTGTGATTCATGTAGACAACTTCTCCGAGTAGCCCTTGGATGGGCAAGGTTTCATCTTGGCTTTGATTTTAAGGAAGACTTCACTTGAGAAAGGGCCCAGGGGCTGACGAAATCTACATGCTCACCGGACATCCCACCGATTCACCGTCTGATCGCGTTCTCCTTCAGAATAAAATCAGCCGACCTCGAGTGTATTCGAGGGTAGTCCGAACAAGGCCCATTTGTGCTGTCGAAGGCAAAGTGGATACTGCCTTCGTTCCGGCCGAACGAACTCCCACTTGCGTGTTGCTGGCCTCGCCAGCCGAGTTTCGCCATGCTTGTGGCGTAGCTTCACACTGACCGAGATTCCCAACCTTTGAGGATACCTATGTCGCATCCAGCTCGGTTGTTCGATTGACGAGAGGGCGGGCATCGCAGTGGGTTCGTGGTCCAGTAAACATCTAATCTTCACGCGACGATAGGTGAACTACGATGCTAGCAGCTAGGACGACGCATTGGAAGCAAGTGCTCACCCGCCATCATGCACAGAAGTTCCATTCAATGGTGTGCGCCACCAGACCGCGCAAGCGTCTACTGGAAAGTGAGGATAACTATTAACCACGAAAATGCTCAGGCAGTGTGTCGCCGAGCACTGCGGTGAATGGTAGCAACAACGACGGAGGATGCATAACTCACCGGCGAGAAAAGTGTCGAGTGAGCGCCCTAAAGCACCTCGCATCTGATGCGACGACCGTACCGCCTACATATTCGAACGACGAGAATTCCGTAAATCGGCGTAGATGAAGCAGCGGACGGTAGTGCCACCAGTGGGAGGCGCAAGGAATCTTAATGGCTTCAAATGGAGTGCAAAGCTGGACTAGGCCTGGAGACGAGGCTCAGAATTGTAAATTCAGCACGCCAGTTGACTTGCTAGTTAAGTGCGGCCCCAATCGACTCTGAGCGAGGTTCCCCTTGCTCGTGGACGGTGGTGGGAAGAAAGCAAAGATCGTGGCGGTGCTCAGATCAGGCGGTCCGGTTTTCCAACTTGCTTCCTGCGACCACCATGGCATCGCGCGCGACGCTGCAATTCTCTTCCACCGACGCAAAATGCAAACCAATCTGCTGGCCAAGACCTCTCTGTCTACACAGATACCCTTGGTTTCACCTCTCCATCCTTCAAGTTCGTCGAGGCCAAAATCCTCCAATCCGCTGCAGCGGACTCGCGTTCACGGATCTCTGCCAGTATCTTCTTTTCTTGTTTTTTCAGTCGGTTTTTATTCCTGGTGTACCCATGAATCCTACCCCTGCTGGCGGGGGTTCCAAAGATGCCTAGGGTTCTGTTTATAATTCCCGGGGCAATTATAAACAGTTTATAATTTTTGGTTTATAAACAGGCCGTTTATAAACATGTTTATAAACACCGCCCCAGAAATCGGCCAAAATTCGAGTTTTTCGGCTTCCCCCTCCCGCCGGTTCCTCTGTGGGCCTTTGCTGCCCCCCTCTGTGCCTCCCGCACTCCGCTCCGACCAATTACCGAGACTTCCAATCTGATTGGCCTTGTCCGCTAGTAAATCTCGGGAAAAATGGAACTGTAATATCCGCGCCGTTCCGACGCGAGTCAAGCGATGTCGCCCCAGGTGCCGAGGACACGCACGGTTGTGCTGGGTCGGTGCTGTTCACCTTGGCGAGCCCAATTTCACACCCGGCCGGCATACCACCAACCTGTTCGGAGATCACCGCCCTGTGGCTGTGCGAATTAAAAATCGGTCCTTTCTGGCTGACCATTATAAACCGGGTTTATAAACCGGCGTTTAAAAACATGTTTATTAACCGGACTTATAAACAGAACCCTAGAGATGCCCGCGCAAGCGTTCAAACGTCCAATTAACTTGCTCTGTGTGTGTGGGAGGGACCGTTGCCGCCGATGACGCCAAGCTTGAAAATTCCAGGAACCTCAATTCTCCTCTGGGAGTGGGCTTCGTTTCCTGATCTTTTGAGCCCACTGCTCTCTCTTTACACCCGGCGCGCAGTTCACATGCCCGCGGAATCGTTTAATCCGTGCGATTAAACCGCTGCATGGAGAACCAAGTGCCTCAAGGCTCCGACCGTTTGGTTTCGTTTGCGAGTTGCCCGCAAGCTAAATGGAAACGGTATCAAACACGTTTACAAACGGTTGTAAACATTTGCAAATGGTAGATTTGGTAGTCTCTCCAGACAGACACTCTATAAGATTTGCGCTCGTACCTCGAGTTATAGAGTCTGTTAGTTACCGCGCCTGATAAGCGGCTGCCAATGTTATTATATAATGATGTGATATCTCCGGGATACTCGGCCAAACAACTCATTAGCGTCCACGCGTCTCCACCACATTTGACGCGTATCCCTGCCGTCTGCACGACGAAATGGCGCAGCACCCATATGGAATGGGTCTGGTACCTCCCGAGACATTTTATGCCACGCCAAGACGGCCCCCACCGCAGCAATCCACTTCTATGAGCGCCGATACCCCAGGGGCCTATACATGGGTTCATGACAAAAACTCTCGCGACAATCTGTTGTATGGTCACACGGACTTGTTCACTTTGCCATTTCCGGCCTCGCGACGGAGCCACGGGCGAGTTTGGCGCTAGTACACCAAAGCGTGTCGAGAGAGTTGACAGTTGTTGGCGCGTTTGATGGGACACGTGTCTTCCGGAAGTTCCCAAAAAGGAGTTGCTTACATCATAAGGGTGGCAGCCTACTATGACAGCGCGGTAACCACAGGACTATAGATTTGGCGCAATTTTCGCCAGGCAATTGATCCGGCCCGAGGATGTTCAGAATCCACTTCATGGATGTCCCTCGGCTCACCAAATCACCTGGTATTACAGAATCAAGCAGGGTCAGTGCCTCTATCCTCCCACAGACAAGGTTTGAAACTTCCGGTCAGCTCCAAGTTGATGGGACAGAAGACTGTTCAAGTTTTCATTCATTCAGGTCGCGTTCTTCATGGAAGAAATTCATCGGAAATTCCAATGAAGACATCTAATGTTTGACAACCCACTTGAAAACCAAACCCTCATAGGAACCTGGAGAGTCGTTGACTTTGAATTCAAACTCCGCCGAGCGCTTTGGTTGCCGGATACTGCCGATCCGGGCCTCAAACATGTTGATGGCCGGACGGCAAGCAATAATCTGTTGAGTTCTGTAGTGTTGAAACCAAAGACCCACCCTTCCCCATTCATCTGGGTCAACTTTATCCCGCCTAAAACTTAACCGTTTGAACCGTTTGTTTACCGTTTGTTTACCGTTTGCTGACTTTCGCAAACTAATTTAAAAACGGTTAAAACGATATAAAACGGAAACGGTTGGAGCCTTAGTGCCGCTTCGGTTCCAAGATCAGAGGCTGCATGTATTCAGGTACGTATTTAAGTTTTTTATTTCCTATCTTGCTCTTTCCACCGCGGACCCTCAAGTTATCCCTGGATGCAGCCCTCCCTCTGTGTCGACAATCAGGTGCGCCAGCCCCCAATAAAATGGGATTCGCACTAACCCTGCGAACCGTCGAGGAAACATACCCTGCTGGTGCGTTTCCACCGCCTCTGTGGAACCACCGGGCGAAAGTTAACCGGCCAGATCGCCCTGGGTCCCTAGGTCCCTTCCGATTCCTCCCACTGACCAACCATTCACCAGTTCCAACGTGAGTGTTAAGTGTTAGCATCTGGCGTACTGCGCCACATTCGCGCTGCGATCCTTTCCATCACATGACCTTCGGGTGCGCGCCTTTGGAAAATCTCAGCCTCCTCCTGGGTCGTCTTATTTCTCTCAGGAACCCGCTGCTTCCATTGTGCGCGGCTCGATTACTACGGATTCGTTTAACCGTGTAGATACGGCGAGCACTAGTGTGGCTATTCTCACGGGAGCACTGCGGCACGGTATCTCCAAGCCGGCGTCGTTTACCCGTTCAAGGTGCGTGCGGCACCTGCTCCTCCTTGCTTATTCCAACGCCGACAATAGTATGCTGAGGGACGCATATTGCACACAAAGTTGATTTCTCTGCTCCCACGAAGTCCCACGAACTAACCTCGTTTTCCCGGCGCCTTGAACAACGTGTTTCTGTCAGCTCTCACGCGGCAGACAGACACGAGATGATCGGGCATCAAGAGAAGTTATATTCTGCATGGCCTTCAGCATCCCAGCATCATTATTCGCCCACGGCACGAACCATCCGCCACCCAGCCAATACACCTATTCTTTACAGACTCAATATACCACCACTTCAAATTGGGTCTCCGCACGAACATTTCAAGAAGACTGTTGGAGTTACTGCAAAACACGGCATCGGCTGGAGTTTGATCGTTCCGCGGATGGTTGGAGCCGAGCCCTCGATGGACGCAACAGGTCGAATCGGCACTGGTCACACAACGGGCAAAGACCCAGGCACACGATTATTGTGTGCTTTAAATGCAGATTCCGTGCACATGGCCCGGAGATAAGTGTGATACGTAACTAAGGTCTTTGTTGACTTCTGAAAGAGCTTTGTGAACCAATTGTGAACCCTGGGTTGTGAGTTGAATGTGTTGCTTTGCTGAGTTGCAACAGCATTTGCGGCGGAGTTGTGACTCAGGTAAACACACCCTTGTCTTGAGGCACAATTACTTGAACTCAAGTTAGAATTAATTCAGAGTTAAGCCAGGCCCGTAAGTTTCTGCCAAGTAGTTACATTATGGCTAATGTCTGTTCAACTGGCAACACAAAGCTCACAAAGGCTTTTGAGAAGACAAACAAAGTCCTTAGTAACCCGTCACACTTGAATCCGGGCCATGTGCGTGAAATGTGCATTTAAGGCACACAACAATCGTGTGCCTGGGTCTTTGCCCCCCGTGTCATTGAGTGCGAATAAGAAAATAGTGCTTGCCTATGGCTCGGGCCCGAGTCGAATGGGTAAATACACATCAATTAATGCAGCCTGCGGAGCTATCCGAGCACATTCATTTGTTATTCAACTCCGCTCGTAGACCCCGAGCCCAATGTGCTTAAATAACTCTTTGAGGTGCAATAAATTGTGTGCACAAGTGTCAGCTACACCGAGGCAAAACAAAAAATATGTTTGAATCACGAATATGAAAGGTAAAGATATGAAAGTCATAGATTCTGAAAGTCCCGGAGCAGGGTGTTCAGGAGATTTTCACACCCCAACTGCTATGCTGTATTTTGGTTGCATGTTGAATTTTGATTGCATGTTGAATTTGGACAAGCTTCCCATCTCTGAGGGGGCGACAGAGGTTGAAGTTCAACCTATGATTCAACTTTCAGTAGGATGCTCTTCGACCGCCTTTAGGTTGATTTTCAACGGGCGTAGGTTATATTTTACATGAACTTAGGTTGTTTCCGTTAGGCTGAATTATAACCTATTTGCGGTCACAAACAACCTAAGCTTCTGTGAGCGATCCCGATGAATATCATCCTACTGTAGGATATTCACTGTAACCTATCACCAACCTATTCAGGTTGAATTGTACAGGCCATCACAGGTTGAATCCCAACAACCCTAGGTAATATTTCACGCAACACAAAAAGGAAATGATCAATGAATAAAATTCTACAGAAAACAGTGGATAATATGAAAGGCGACAGCGGTCAGGCAGCATAGCTAATCTCACAGAAGTAAGCATGCAATGAGGAACTGACTGCTATCACGACATACCTTTACGTCGAGCCGTACTCCTCGTCATCCCGCTCCATCTGGCTACCTTTCTGCTCTGGCCAGTAATGGAAGCAGCAGGAAGGTGAATGTGCCCGTCCCTCCGATCCCACCTGATCCCACTCAATTGCCCCGAACACAATGTCGGAAGGAGGCACTTGAGGCACCGAGCAACAGCCCACAAGTGTTTAAGTAGTGGCTTGAAGTTGGGGAGACTTGGAGGACATCTTCAGCTTGAAGGAAGTTTTGAATCCTTGAATCCTTGAGGCAAGGACTTGAGTGCGGCGAGGACTTAAATGCTTGAGAGACGGGGCTTGAGTAAGAAGATTGAAAACTTTGAGGCCTAAGTAGATCTTCGAGGGGGACCGCAGAGCCGAGGGCGAGCACAGACGTGGGCGGAGGGAAGAGAGAGGGCGACGTGGCATCCATCAAATGTCAACCACCAGTCATCAATCACGGGGTTTGATCGCGGAGTTCGAATGGAATTATCCAGCTCAGGGTGGCCTTTATGCTTCCTCAATCCTTTGACTACCCAAGACAATTTCAACTTAGATGTTTCCTTCTCCCCCAAGTTTTTAAATGGCGCAGTGCAGCCATCCGAGACCAAAATGCCGCACAGCGGCGGCGCCAGACGGTGCTGAAGGGGAGGACAATGTCATAATATATGTAGAAGACTCGTTACTTCAGCTTATCCTACTCCGCTTTCACTGCCGGGTCACGGCTGGTGGGTGCCTCTTCGGCTTGTTGCAAAAAATCCCGAGTGGTCAAGAGCATGGATTCTTCGGGTTAAAACCTTACCGTTCACGAGTTTTATTTAAAAAAACAGCTCAAAAACTGTTTCCAAACGGTCGGGTCTGTAAAGACCACATTGTTCCCTGAATCTTACGCACCACGGTAGGCTCGTGACCATCCGCTTCGCCTCACGTGGCTGCGCTGATCACGGTTGCGAAGCGGCTGGGATCTTTGGTCACACTTTTGGCTGGGCCCGCCAAATGTGTGCCCGGACTTACGAGTTTTCGTGCTCATTGGGGTCCCCCAACGTCGAAAGAAAGTGTAAAAAGTTGTATAGGCAAAGTTGCGTATTTTGTAAATGCAAACCAAATGAGACATACTTTTTTTCGAGTATTACACCTAAGTGCCCAACACCGTTGATGGGTCCGTGCACAGACGACATTGACGACCTTCACCCAAAGTCAAAAAAAAAAAGTTAGGCTCATTCGAGTTAGAATTTGAAATCATCCAACCTTCCTGCAGGAACATTTTACACTTTTTTCTGACATGTACTACTCTCCAGGACCAAGTCCGGGCACACATCTGGCGGGCGCAGCCAAAATCACGCCCAGATGTACCAGTTGCTTTAGGAAGCTTTTTTGATCCCTCTGCTTGTCTTGTGATCAAAAAAGTTGCTTACTAAAGCTGAGTGGTCGCGAGTCTAGCACCGCGGCTGTGTAATACAGTGTATAGCAAGAGGTGCTTGATCTCTGGATCAGCCAATAAAGTCCCACGAGCCCCTCCCCAGAAAAGGGAATTCCATCAGTTGTCAGCGGTTGTCAGTGAGAAATTATATTCAATGAGAGTAACTGCCTGTTTTTCTGTCGCGGAACTTCCTCCTGTACTTCCTCATATGCTAACTCGAGAGTCCCCGAGTCTTCTGTGCCGAAAGAAATCCGCAGGGTCGACATTGAAAGTCGCGGCCATCACTAATTGATTGCATCAGGGCCAACATCATATTTGAAGATCCAGAAATCAAGCACCTCTTGGTGTATATTGTGGAGCCACCTTGAGGTGCCCGTCACGTGATTGCATTTTTGGTGATGGCAACCATCACCTGTCATCAACTGGACGTATATAAAGGCCAGTCCCTCTCCTCAGCCGCCCTTTTCCCACACACAAAATCAAAATGAAAACAGCAGTTAGTCATTTTCTCCCGACGCTCCTCGGACTGATACCACCCGTCGCAGGTTAAGCACTCGAAAGTTGCAGCCGGCCCGGTAAGTCCACCCAATCATCTAGTCTCAGCACGTGCTAAATTGACTTCTGGTACGCAGGCGGCCGTTACAGTTTGTTCCTTTCCATTGTACCCACCTACTCCTCCCATCCTGATTGACTTACAGAAAGCCGAGCGCGACGAGGCCAAGAAGGTCAAAATGCAGAAAATCGTGAGTGACGTAACTATCCTGGTCGAAATCCGTTGTATATAGTACGCAATCAGATTGACATGCAAAGAAAATTCACCCCTGAGACTGATGCCGCCGGCTGGGGGGAACTCCTCCGTCTCACCGATGACTTCACGAGGACCAATGTCAACATACTCCTGCGTGTCGTCAACTAATTTATTAGCTCCTCTTAACACCCACCTGGTCTAGACCAAAATTGGTCTTAAGAGGTGAAGGTCTTAAAGACATTAATATCTTAGCATCAGGGAAAACCAAAATTCTATGATAGAACATGGCCTTTTATGGGGGTCTTTGATGGTCTATCGGTGTCTATGAGGTGACCCCCCGGTTCTATGAGTGTCTTTGATGGTCTATTGGTGTCTATGAGGTGACCCCCCAGTTCTATGAGTGTCTATGGAGGTCTTTCAATGTACCCGTGGTGTTTATGGCTTTCCTCGGCGGTTGATTGATGTGATGCGGTCTATGAATCTATGTGTCGACCAGCCTTTTGTTTTAAACTGTTCTGGCTTTCAAAACTGTCATGTCTAGGGAATTATTCTGCATTTTGTGCTTTACTTAAGTGGTTTAAGGAACAACTCCAGTAGCTCTTTTCGAGCTTTTTTTGGGGGTCTATTTTTAGATCTGCAAATACTTATGTGCCTTTGCAAGAAATTTTTCTGAGTTGCTTGCTAGGAACCTATTCATGCTCAGGCACTTTCAGAGAGGAGGGAGACATGAATGGTGACAGGCAAGAACTTGAAGAATCACTTACTTAACTTACTTAGGAGAAGTAAACTGACCTGGATATCAAAGTGTCCACCTATCAGAGTGATCTCCATGCATTTGTATGGTCTCTTAGTCTACTTGGTAGTGGCCTTTCCACCGTATTTTGTCCGAACCCGCGAGGTCGTGAGTTCGATCCCGCTAGAAAGCATCTTTGTTTAATTAGATATCTAGATATCTTTACTAAGTCCGGTAGTTAAGTTGTTCGTTGAATGTTTGAAAGTAGTTCACAATGCATGTATAGTACCTTAACTGAAAGTAGTTTACATTCAAATGGAAAAACAACGTGAATAGTAAGAAAAGGCCTGAAAAGGTACCGCAGTGCAGCAAGTTCTGGAATAGAAACCTGAAATGCTATCTAACATATGTTTTTGTGCGGGTTTTAAACTGCTGTGAAGCAAAAAAAAAAAAGTTCACAAATCTCATAGAAAACAGGGTAGTTTCATAGAAAACAGGGATTTATGGGTGTCTATGGGTGTCTATGGAGTTGACCCCCCCCCCCCCCCTCCCACCTTGCTATGGGGGTCTTTCATAGAAGGCCATTGTCTATGGTGTCTATGACGTCTATGTGGGTCTATGTGGTTCTCTGGGGCAAGTTTGGTTTTTCCTGATAGGCTAAGGCCCTGTACCTACCCCACCTATAGTACTGCGGTGGGACACCCCTGCACGATAAAGTCTTAAGTCTGCTCGAGAACACTTAAGATGTTCCCACAACTTAGGAGTTCGGAGAAACTAAAGTTCAGCAACAGGCACATACATACATTACTACATAAGTGTTCAATCTTGGAACTTGAGTTTCGGCGAGCTTAAGGTCCTTCCCCGTTCACTTAAAGCCCGCGCGAACTTAAGTCCTCACGTAGACTTTAGTATCCACGGGCTCGGGAAGATCTCAAGGGCCCAAAGTCGCCGTTTGATTCGGGGGAAATTCCTGACCCGGATTCAGGTTTGAAGGCCAAAGAGGAGAAAAGACGAAAACCTGAAAGTGCTGTGCATAGTTAGGCTGTGCATAGTTAGTTGGAGAGACACAAACAGGGAGAGTGGCATACCCGCGACAGTATGCCACCGGTCTTGCCACCGATAACCGTGGCCGAAACCTAACCATAATAGAAAACCATGACATTGGATGGTTTGTTATGATTGAGATGTGGATGAGCTATAGAGGTTGAGCAAGAGAATTCAGAGAGGTATGTGGAGTGAAGATGGGAGTCGAAGGGCAAGTCGGTGGTGTTTGGTTGGGTTTGTTGATATTGAGTTGACTTTCCATTGTGGTAACGTCATCCATCACCCTTTCTCTTCCAACAACCACCACCATCCGAGGACTTAGTGCCGACTTCCTCCTCCCTTGTTACGGAGGCCTAGCTAGCTCCCGCTCAGAATAGGAGGAATCAGCTAGGTACTTGAACCCTTTTCTTCGCCACTTGAGGCACGCCTCAACTGAACCTTCCGTGCCACCGACAACAGAGAAGGTGACACGAGGGGCAACGACCCAGGCACATGGTTCTCATGTGCCTTAAATGCACATGTGTGGCACATGCACCACAAACGGGGGGAACAAAGAAAACAAATATTTGTGTCCTTTGTTTTTCTTTGTCCACCCCACCTCAGGTACATGTGCGATGAATGTGCATTTAAGGCACATGAAAATCATGTGCCTGGGTCGTTGCCCCCCGTGTGACGCGGAGACATAGGGCGGGAATTGTACGTGGTACCTCGTCTTTCCCAACTTCTTCCCTGACTTAACCCTCCCCTCTTCTCAGCTCTGTGCACCGACCTCCCAAAGAGTACCACTAACCGGTGGCAACGGCGTTGTGTGGAAACTTGTGAGTATTATATTGTGCACCGTTACGTTAACCTTCCCCTTAGAACTGTTCACAAACCTCCCGAAGAGTACCCCAGCCGGTGGCAACGGCGTCGTGCGGGAACCTGTGAGTATTGCTCGCTATAGTGCGGCGTCACGTTAACCACCCCCTCAGCTCTGTCACACCCTCCTCTGTGTACCAACATCCCGCAGAGTACCACCAGCCTGTGGCCACGGCGTCGTGCGGAAACCCTGTGAGTGTTATTATATCCGGTGTCGCGTCGTATATTTCAATTCAATTTGATTGATCTATGGTTTATCAATGGCCGAACTTGAGTTGTTGCGGAGAACTTAAGTCGTTGCGGAGAACTTAAGTCTTTGCGGGGAACTTAAGTGGATGGGTAGACTTGAGTCTTTCAGCCAGACTCCAGTTGTGGGCTGATCAAACTTAAGTTGCATTAGTAAGGACTTAAGTTGTTAAGGCGGTCGCGCCGCCATACATGCGGGGGACGGAAGGGGAGGTCGAACACAACAGCGGGACACTTAAGTCGTTGTGGACTTAAGACTTTTGCCTCTCAAGACTTGTGGTGGTCTAGACCGGCGAGGACTTAAGACAGGCTGATCATATTTCATGTGTCGTGGCACACCGTGACGGTGGTGCCCAGCTGGAGAGAATGGGATTCGGCCATCAGTTACCATACCTGGCGGCTGTCAACGAAGCGCACCAAAAGATGCGGGATCTTCCCAATGCTGGCGACACCATCGTTGTCGTGTTCAACACACTCAATAATCCCATCCGAGGCGGAACTCGTGTGGCCCGCGAGGATGACCCTGCGCCCGAGCAGCACATGTGGGCCGTGGCTTTTGTCGCAGGGAAGGAACGGGTCGGCGGTGGGCGCGAGTGTGCAGAGGCACGCATATATGACCCCAACAAGGCGGAGGCCCGGCTGAAGAATGAGGGGGCGGCCTTCTGGAGTCGGGTCGGGCACCAACAGTGGCTCCAGCGGTTCCACCTCCATGGCTACATCAAGTGGTTCCGCTTGGCCAAGATGCAAATCGACTTGGGCAGCAACTGCAACATCTTGACTGCAAAGTTCATTGTCGAGATGGCGCAGGTGCACTTTGCTCGCACGGACAACATGCCTGATGACGGTTTTTGGACCCCGATCCCAGGAACTCCCAGCACACAGGACAAGGCGGAGTACGATAAGAGGATGAAGGAAAGTAAGAAGGGGGTTTTTCGGGGTACTTCCCGGTGGCAGGACAAGTGAATATAGTTCGGTTAAAGTGAACTTGTATAGGAATTTCATTCGAGGGCATGATGAATCTGACTTGGGAGGACCCGATATCCCAATGAGAAACGAGGGAAAGAACACCGTGAAGTCGGGGAGCGTGGCACTGAATTTCGGCAATTGTAAACTCGGGCATGGTGGATAGCCACCCTAGAACTCCTAGGAACATTCAAAATCTCGCAAATCTAATCGGAAACCGTCGAGAAACATGTGAAAGAAAACCGGGAGTGCAGTGCAGAATCTCCGCACTCGTGGACTCCCAAACGCGGAACTCTCAGACAGTGGACAGTCACCCTAGGGCCCCTAGGAACACTCGAAATCCCGTAAATCCAATGATGAACGGTCGAGAAATGAGCGAAGAAAAACGACGAGGTCCCGTCTATCTTCTTTACCCATGAACTGCATGTTTTCAAAGGCCTCAGACATGAAACCCTTGCACAATATGAGCACCGGGTCGCGGACCGCATGATCCAGTTCTTTAGGCCACATTTCGGACCCCCTTTAACTTCAGGAACAGAAAGTGTCATAAGGTCTTGTGGTTAAACTGTAAGCAGTAACCGCTGCCCCTTTGGGCTGTGAAGCATGTGAAGGCTCACTGTTGTTGGATCTAATTTTCACCTTGATGCCGGGCAATCATCCCAGCCTGCGCGCCCGTGCATCATTCGTATGCGTTCGTATCCTGGTACGCTGGTGGAGCGCATTTTCCTGGAGGTGTGGGTACGTGCCACCGTCGGGAACGAACTGGAAATCCATCAGTAAAACTACAGGTTTGTCTTTGGCGTCTCACGTCTTTGCAAATCATCTTGGGGAGTCTTGGTCTTGGGGGCCCATCTTTTGTCTTTGAAAGAGCATCTTTGAGAGTCTTTGTCTTGCCGCTGCTGTCTTAAGTCTTTCGCAAAACACCTTTGTGTTTGCCCGATTTAGGTATCCCCAAAGACACCAAAGACGCCGGCCCAATATAAATTAAGGAGTCAAAAAAAATGTGTATTAAGGAATAACTATCTAAAAAGCTACTATATCGCGCTGGGAAGCTGGCCACACTAAGAAGCTGGCCAGCTGTGAAATACAAGGGCCAGGACTTGATAATACTTTCCCCTTGTGCTTCCATGGTGGACTGTGACCCACTGTGCACCTTGAGACCGATTTTCAACCAAAAGTGATGAGTTGATGAAAGGCTGTGCCCGGTTTGATTCCCGTTAGAGGGTGAGAAAATCAATTTCCTTAACTCCGCGCGACTATTTCGTCTCTTTCTCATCCAATCCTTCACCAATTCACGATATTAAACTCTCTAAATTTTCGCCCAATGTTGGGTTCTGTCATGGACGTTCAGCCCACGCCTTCGATTGCCGTAGGCATCTACCAGTCCACTTGCATGATTGCTGCTCAAACTTACTGATCTCCATCTTCGACTCAAGATACCGACGTGCCCGTCCAGAACACACTCTTCGGGTTTTGTCCAGGGCATTATATCGGGTAAAACCTCAATATAATGCACTACACACTCTGCCAACCAATCACTGTCATGCTCCGTGGGGGAAGAAGTATAAAAGCACACTTTTCACCCCGGAAAAAAGATCAAACACCGGGTTCTCTGGAAACCCCTTCAGACGTGAAACTCTGTGGTCAGGTATGTTCATTAACTTCCAATGAACCTCCCAACAGCTTATTTTGGCCAACCATGTCCTAACACTGGTGCCCCAGCGTTGTTTAAATCTCGGGAGGCCTTCCGAACTCCAATTGGGGTCATAAACTATATCTTAACACAGATTTACGCCCTTCAATGCACAATGAATGTGACCGGAATACATGGTATGAACCCCTTATGCAACATAGTCCAGATCGCGGGCGCGTAATGGCCCGCAATAATGACATATTCGTGGTGGCCAGCTTCCCCATTATTTCCCCTTCTGAGAAGTCCCGAACAATTATATTCGTATTGTGCTCAAAACAGGGTGAAGAATTCTGAGAATATGCTCAATATCCTCCCAAGATGCGCGCCTATCGCATGGGTCAAGGCGCCGGCCAGAGAAAGCCTATATTAAGGCGAGAACAGGTCGAAAACCCTTAGGTGGCCAGGTTCCCGGCGCGATATAGTATCTCGTTCGCATGGTGGTCTGCATACTTATTAATGTAGAAGGCATTGAAGCGATCCATGGTATCAGAATGTTTGAAACCGCGTGGAAGAAAACTGTTACCATAAATACCGATGAGATGCGCACTGCGCAGAATTGTGTCTATATCTATAATGTCCATGACCCTCTCCCCGCGCCGGTCAACGTCCGGTTTCACCATCCACATCCCGACGTCGGGGCAAGGCTCATCACCGATGGTCGAGAACCATGTGACAACGGCACAACGGTGGGTGATGCGAAGATGTTTGAAGGAAAGAAAAAGAAGAACGCGGGCGGCGAGCAGGCCGCGAAAGCCGGGGAGTGTTGTGTCTGCTTCTACGAAAACACAGTCGCATCGTGCAGGCCCGCCGCGCCACGAGCGCACTGCTCGAATCCGCTCGTGCAGCATGCCGTGAATCCCAGATTGGTCGCTCGGCGCGTAAAATTTTGCTACTGCCGAAGGGAAGACATTGACACTGGCGGGAGGATCGGGGCAGTCGTCCAAAGGGACATTGGCAAGGGGGATGTCGAGATCACGGTCTGGGTTATACCGCATATACAGGAAGCGGCGGAGGAGAGGGACAAGGTCAGGGAGGTTGAGGAACTGGGCTAAGGCGTCGGGGGACTTGGGGTACTTGCGTACTAGGGAGCAAGCGTCAAGAACGAAAGGATCAATGGAATCGATGTGAGCTTACCTGGAGTTTTGACCAATATTACCTCCCCAAGAATCCTGCGCTCATCGCTCGCATCACCGTCATCATCCTCATTGCCCACGAGAGGCACAAGAGGCGTGGGGGCCGCGCCACGCGCAGAGGATCCGCGGAGCATCCCCCGCTCAATGAAATCGACGCGCGCCGCTGCCAGTTTGTCAAGTCGATCGTTGATGGTGAGCATCTGCGAAAGGGCTTGGTAGCGACTGGATCGACGCCACGGCTGTTTAACGGCCTTGATGTGTCTCGACTCGGTGATAGAGGAGCAGAGGCCATTTGGAGCGCCAAACTCTTGGATGAGATAGCGGTAATGGGTCAGGGAATGTTGGCGGGGCAAGCAGAACCCGTTGGGGCAAACCCCCGACTCCGTGAAGACCACCCGCTCTTGATGATAACGAGCGAGGGCGGCGTCGATGGCCTTGAGCGTGGCCTCGTCGAGGACGTTGCAGCGGACAAGGTAGCAAAAATCGAGGAATGCGCTGAAGGCGCGTAGCATTTTGGGCGGGGACATGGCCTTCGATGGCTGGTAGATAGACCTGAAATTTATTAGACTATAGGATTCGTAGAATCCGATTCATACTAACCTTCATCAGGGCTTTTAAATCATCCCCCGTCCACTGCTTGAATCCCCTACCTTCGGGGAACCGGCGAAGGTTAGGAAAGGGAGGAACAGCGGCAATGCTTGGGAAGGATC
The DNA here is from genome assembly GCA_029378385.1 of Mycena metata. Classification (NCBI taxonomy): domain Eukaryota; kingdom Fungi; phylum Basidiomycota; class Agaricomycetes; order Agaricales; family Mycenaceae; genus Mycena; species Mycena metata. The sequence goes on along the minus strand of JARKIB010000153.1, from coordinate 198,576 downwards.
AGAGTAGAAGACACTAACTGATAAAGGACTTACCGGCGGTCGATGTCCGCCATTATTTTCTTGGCCTCCTTGGCACCGTGCTCGATCTCAAGATACTCACCCACCCATGCAACCAGGTGGTCCTTAAAGGTCCCCTTGATAACCTGATGCAGAAGGTCGGGTGAAAGTAACTCATAGATATCTGCGCGCGGAAAGTCCCAGGTGAAAGGCTATAGGAGACATTAATCTAGGCCGAAAAGAGTAGGGTGGGCACGTACAAGGACGTCAGGAATCACTCCGTATTGTTCCCACATCGTGCCGTGGTCAAGCACGTCGAATAAGGCTTCGGTGTGTTGTTGGGTTCTTCGCCCAGTCGGCCCGTCGAGATCGTCTCGCGGAGCTCTACACCTGTCAGAATCGGTGAGCAAACTATCTCAGCAGTATTCTGAATATCACCTTGCACACCAGCCTTGTACGACGCAGGCGAGCAGAACCTGCTCAGGATAATCGGCGATGTACGGACCGAGGCCGTAAATGACGCGACGGTAATGACCGTCCCCGAATAACGCCACTTCAGGAGTGGTCATGCCGGGCTTTAGGGACTGGAGGATATGGCGCAGAGAGCCGTGGAAGAGGTTCCGGCGAAAGGTGCGAAATTCCGTGGAGTCTTGATTTTCGCGATCGGCTATAAAAGGAAATCAGCAAGACTATATAGTAGGTTTCGTGCTGGCGTACTTTTTGGAATGGCAAGGAACCCAATGAGCGTCACAGCGTTTCGATGGGCACGCCGAACACCGTTCCAGACAAGTCCGTTGGACATATACAAGGGGTAGTACTCGTTCTGACCCGTCGCGACAGAGACAGTTGTTTTATCGCTGCCGAGGATAACTGGAACGAAGGTCGAACCGTGTGTCGCAGGGTCTTCGACTATGATATCCTGCATCGTTTGCGCATCAGAAAAGTGAAGTAATAGTAGAAAAAAGAACGCACTGCCTGCCGCCAGGCCCAATTGCCCGACATGAAGTCTTCGTACTGGCGGCTGCCATCGAGGAAGACACGCTTCGGCGCGTAGTCCATCTCCGACTTGAAGTCGGGATTAGCGAGTTGCTGTTGCAGAACCTTGCGCGGATCCCGAAAGTGGACGATATATTCTTGAGTCTTCCAAGGAGTTACATCTCCGGGCGCAATGGGTTGATTATACCGGACACTGAAAGACTCCCAAGGGACGTGTCCAATCTCGGTGGCATCGATGGTGTTGTAGAGGTCTTCGTGGTCGGCGAAAGGTGGATCCCCAGTAGAGTCGGGTCTGGCGGCCCAATTCTGCATGAGTTCGTCAATGGCGCCGGCGGACATTTCGACGCGACGGTAAAGGAGATCCGCGAGCTCGAAGTCTTCACGCCCCGCATAAGGAATGAAGTCATCTTGCGGCGGTCGTTCCTGCGGTAATGGGGGAGTGTTCGGGGGCAGGAAATTGCCGTTGCGGTCGCAGGGCCTGCCTGAACGTGGCCGTCAATTTTAGTATACAGTTTTTTGTGAGTAAAAAAGATGTACCAGTCAAGCCGCGGTGGCGCTGAATGAGGAGACGCGGCGGTGGGGGCGGATTTGCGCCAGCAGCAGCGTCTCCTCCACCCGACACGGAGGACGCACGGCTGCCCTGGGGTGAGGGAGCACGGCTCCCTTGCGGCGAGTCCATTTGCACGTCCCCATCACGATCTGGAGACGGCGAGCGTTGCTGGAATGGATGATTTCGTGCATGCCAATGCAAATGCTGAGTTAGTCCCGACGCATTCTTGAAGTGTCGGTCGCATCCAGGCACCGTGCAGGGTATATTGCGAGGGAGAAAGGTCTTGCGATTGAGCATAGCGAGGAAAGGTAAAATGAGCGCAGAGGCGGAACAGACACGGAAAATGTGTGCAAGCCAAGTGACGGAGAAATGACGGAGTGGGCACGGAACGCGGAAAAGCTGAAAAGCGGAAAAACGGGCACTGAAAAGGTGTTTCACGGGGAATTGTTGCAGGGCAATATTGACGAAGGCAACGAACCATCGTTATCGCACACGTGCTCTTCGCTTCGCGCCCTTTCCTTCCTCCACCATGTCGATGCCCCGCCTGCAGACTCGAGCGGAAAACAAGAAAACCCGCCCTGGACGCGATGCTGGTCTCGAACCAAAGAAACGCCGCAATGCCAGTCAAATGCAGCAGGCGCGCGCGCAAGAGGCACGGAAGCACGCTAAGGCCAAACTTGACGCCACCCAAAAACTTAAACGCCTCGCTGATATCGAGGATGAGCAGCAGGAGGATGACATTGCCTACGCTGCAACTGCGGACCATCCCGTGGACGACGAGATCGATTATTCCGTTGATGACGCCGTTGAGGCTCCCGCGCAGAAACTGGGCAAACCAAGTACGCAATTTTCTTCCATAAAACACGACATTGCTTCAGCCTCTTTCACAGATAAACCCAGTGGCGAGCTCGGGGACAACAACGGCTCGGAAGACGACTCCGACCAGTACGAACCCGGGAGCAACGAGAGCGAGCAAGAGGAAGAAGAGGAAGATCCCAGCGAGCCCGAGGACGAGCCCGTTGGCAAAAAGCGCAAGAAACAAGCCACTGTCGCGCGCCGATGTTAAGGCCGTCCGCAAAACTCAAGACGCGTCCGGAACCCCAGCTGTTGCCGCCAAAAAAGCCCAAGTGCATGTGTCTTTTTGTTCTTTCTATATCAAGTCTTGATTATAAGCTGCAGGAGTACGGGCAGAAACGCATCCAAGAAGCCCAAGGTCGCCGGAAAGAAGTCGGGACTCATTAGCGCCCCCGCCAAGTCCAAGTCCAGCAAAGCCCCAGCTACCGAAGATGAGTCCATGGTTGCACCAGGTGGGCCCGCCTTCGACGACGATGCCGAAGAAGACGTCGAGCGACCGAAAAAGGGCAAGAAGAAGAAAGGAATTCCGACCGCGGTGAGTGTATGGATTAAGATCGAAGTTGATCGCTAACGTTACCTCTCACAGCCTGTCATCGCCATCCAAGTCATTCCTACCACCACCACTCGCAAAGCGGCCCGCGGCGGTCTCGCAAAGTGGAATCTCAGGCACCTCCCCGCTGGTACCGCAGCCGAGTTCACCAACGAAGTCGTGCCGCTCGCGCGCGAACTGGCCGGAACTCTTCCTCCGTGGGCTAACTTGACCCTCAAGCAGTGCCAAGGCCTCGTCGACAAGGTCTACGGCGAGGGGAAACACATTGTAACCGCCGATGGGCCCTGGGCTGGTCTGGTGCGTCCGCCGCGCGGCGCTGACTTCGTTTTTATCATTAACGTCTCACGTAGATCGCCTATCGCTTGAGCGATTGGCGTTCCAACATTGGTACTCACGCTGGTAAGGGGCTTGAAGTCCTCGTGGATTCGTGGTACGATAGCGACGACGAGGATGGGGATGGCGCCGAACCCACGAGTAAGCATCTTGCTTTTTAGAACGCGAAGCCATTTGATGTATAGCGCAACAGTGTCTCCCGCCACGGAGGTTGATCCTTCCGCCGTGCACGCCGATGCCAATACCAGTACGGCCGAAAATCCTGCGCCCAAGCCTTTGAAGTTTCGTTTGGATTCTCCTGAGGGAATAGCTGAGTTCGTTGCTTGGTCCCTGGAGCCGGGCCACGAGAGCGGGACTATGCCGTTCCAGTGGGAAAGCTGGGGTGGCGGCGTGGAGAAAAAGGTAAACTCTTGTGTTGCTCATGATAGCCTGCTGATATTTTGGTCGTTACAGGGCTTCCTTCAATCCAATGTCATCCTATACACCTTTTCGTATCACCTCTCGACACTCGCGTCGATTCCGGGCGGGTATGGGCGGCTCGAAGCTGAACCAATCGGCGCCCTTCTCATGTCAATGCAGGCGGTAAGATTTTCATTTCCCCGTGGTGCGATTATATTCTGAAGAGCCTTCACCAGGTTGGGCGCGAGCTCGAATTCTGGAGGACGGGTGAATGCGTCCGACCTCCCAGCACCCCCGCTAATTATTTCTCCGTCGACAACTTTGGTGATACCGTGACCACTGTCAACGGCAAGCAGAAGCACGTCCGCCGTGCGACCAAATTCCTTTCCAGGTGCAGAAGTGGGATGCTGAGCGCTGGGCTGCATTGAAAGAGGCCGCGGAGCAATGGGTGGAGCTTCCTAGCCGCCGGCGCGCGGGAACCAGTAGTCGCAGTGCCTCCGAGGCCGGTGATGACTCTGCGATACTCTCGGACGATGAGGTCGAAGTTTTCTCTGATTAGTCGTAGTCGCGCCCAATGTATCGCTCGCCGTGCCGCGTATTTACCTGAATTTATTACCGCTTTTGGATAACCACCGATCAGATTTCGATGTCTTTTTAAGATTTAATGGTGTCTTTGACGCGTCTTACATAGAAGCTCTGGCCAAGGCGATGACACCCTACACAAGACGTCGGCATCTTTAAAGTCTTTCCCAAGACAGAACATCTTTCAAAGACTTTTGAACCTTTCTAGCCCAAGACGCGTGTCTTTGCATAAAATCTGTCTTGGGTGTCTTTAACGTCCTGCCCAAGACGCCAAAGATGTCAAAGACAAGCTTGTAGTTTTACTGATGTCCATGATATCCATCGTCGCACCATGATTCGTGCCTCACAATGTGCTCCCTCACGCGCCCCCGATGCGACCCGCCTATCTGCGCCGCCCCCCTCCATGTTGTTATACGCAACTGCACTCGCCGGCCTTTTTCTCTCCCGGTTGGTCTCTACCTCCATGGAGGTGGCGTGAACCCGTACACGAATTAAGCTCCCCGTCCCTACGCGGCGCCGGTGCCCCGATCCACTCCTATGCACATGCGCCCCTCATTGCACCCATAGTCCTAGGATGCAGACTAATGGCTTGGAGTTAGCCATAGGAATTGCTATTTAAATCCACGGCACCAGCCATGGATGGCTAGAGCCATAGTACTTAGCGTAGGGACCAGGAAAATAAATGAAAAACTACAACCGGGGCTTGAACTCTATTCACTGTTTTAGCAACAACAATTCGATTCCTTTATCCTCACACCCAGAATGGAATTCTTTTAGGCGTGATTAAAACACTAGTGAAAGTAACTTCTATTGATAGGAAAATACATTGTAGTCAAAATAATGTGAATCAAGGACGTAGAATAGACTTCCTAAAGCAAGAGGATTTGACTGCAGCTTTCTGCAACGAGAAGTCAGCTTGAATAAAACATGGAAGAAAGAACTCCCAAACCTTGACAAGTTTATTGCCGAATTCAACAGAATTGATTCGTCTAAAATGATTCTGTGTGAAAGGGATCATGAAAGGTGAGGTTTCAAAGGGCCTTTGCAACAGGCTTGAACAAAGGGTTTTCAGCAGAATTAAAACTTCCCTTTGACAAAGTTTTAATTCTGCTGAAAACCCTTTGTTCAAGCCTGTTGCAAAGGCCCTTTGAAACCTCACCTTTCATGATCCCTTTCACACAGAATCATTTCTAGACGAATCAATTCTGTTGAATTCGGCAATAAACTTGTCAAGGTTTGGGAGTTCTTTCTTCCATGTTTTATTCAAGCTGACTTCTCGTTGCAGAAAGCTGCAGTCAAATCCTCTTGCTTTAGGAAGTCTATTCTACGTCCTTGATTCACATTATTTTGACTACAATGTATTTTCCTATCAATAGAAGTTATTTTCACTGGTGTTTTAATCAAGCCTAAAAGAATTCCATTCTGGGTGTGCCTTGCACAGTCTTGCGCGCTCCGAGAGCTCGCGTGCCGTACTGCCGAATTTAAGGTAAAAATTAACCCTTTCGACCGCCCGAAACCTGGAGACTCATACTGATTCACTGAATTTCAGGACACCGATAGTACGCGGAGAAAGGTTAGACTATAACACATGTGACCGCCCGAATATTCAACCACCCGGATGATTACTCATAATCCACATTGGAATCCTACTGCACCGTGGTAACCACAGGATAATTGCGCAAGACTGAAAAGCTTACGTCGTCAGCCACACGTGGGCCCAACCACCGGGAAAACGTAGCCCGCAGTGCCTTGTTCGGTGTATCCGTCGCTGATAAAGTCCTGCACTTCCGATTGCGAGGTGGTGTAGAAGTAATCCTAGAGTTTATATCAGTTAAATCAACGAGACAGCGCTCAAGGGGAAGGGATAGTACTTTTCCGGCCGAAGAAAAGAGGCGGAACAAAGGAATGCTTCCACAGATCTGTGTGGGATATATGTATATCAACTCGGATTGGAGAACATATCCATTCGAGACGGCATTGTCTCTTTCGGTGGTAGAAGTCGTATAGAAATGGGCCGAGGCAGCCGAACTTTGGAACTGATTAGAAAATTAACAAGGCAGCTTAGGATCGGCCATACCTGTACAGGCGATAGAATCGCACTGTGGACTCTTCCTGGGTCGCAAAGACCAAGGCAGCGACGCCCTGCAAAACATCTACAGAGGCAGCCAGAGTATCCGCGTTGAGGTCCGCGACGCTTGTGGTGTAGAGATGATCGATGCTCGCAGCAACATAGCCTCGATAGAGAGGCACGACGAGGGTGGGATCACCGCAGGTCTGTGAGGATCGCGTCTGTGTGAGACGTCAGCGAGCGATTACGTGCAAATGTAACTCGGACCCACCTGCGATTCGTGGGTACTCAATGCAGAGCCCAAGTTGACAGCGAGGGCAGAGATTACAGCTAGAGCGAACTTCATGTCTGCGGATGATATTAAGGTACTTAAAGTCGGCTTATATAGTGTGTGGTGGGCATCCAAAAGGAGGTTGGATGTGAACAGGCCGTGCGTTGAGAGCGGACACATACATGTTGAATTCAGAGTGCCAGACATTGAAAGGAGCCTTGAATGTGTGCAAACTGGCATATTGACATGTTTCCCGGAAGAAGAAGGAAACTCGTGCGGTGAGAACGGAGGTAGTTGAAGTTGAATTGACATCTTGGGAAGTTCTGGGCGTGTGGATCTGCTTCTTGTAATGAATATCTATACTCGGGGCCCGTCTTCTTGAGCGGCGGAATTTCAAGGCCGAGAGATGAAAAATGTTTATAAGAGACCATGATGTGTACACCGCGCTTCTCATTACAAGAAAGGACACATGCATACGATTATAAAATTCTGGGGTGGGCTATCTCGCAGCATGATGTTAGCGTAAGTATGCTGCACGGACCGAAACAGACTGACGATTAGGACACCAGGGGCCAAGGGTGCAAATATTTTCGCTCTGTTTACCCCATCTCCTGGAGTAAACATTCCTCCTGCTCAGAACGATTGCCTGACTATCAGTATGGTCGCAGGCGGTATCAAATCCCGAACGGTTGCTTCATATGGCACGTCTGGTTCTGAATTCACAAATGTATTCCTCCTGCTCATCGAACGTTCATCCCTTCAAGTGTTCGATGCATTCGTTCGGGATTTGATATCGCCTGCGATCATACTGATAGTCAGGGATCGTTCTGAGCAGGAGGAATGTTTACTGCGTCAACGAATACATTCGTCCCTTCTTGTGGTCTCTCCCTCGATTTCCACGGTAGAGAACCCAACGAGGAGTGAAAGAGGTCGATGGAAGGCGTCGACCGGTGGATGAACCCAAAAATTTACAAGGGATGTGTTAAAATGAAGCTTGAGCAGATAGCCATGCCTTCCACAGTAGAAATAGGTGTGCTTGGATGCATGCTAATGGGCGCTTCCCCCCCCCCCCCCCCCCCCCCCCCTCGACGCGCACGTTGAAGACAGCCACCGTTGCCGGAGTTCAAGAAAAATATTGTGTCGCGCAAGCATCAGAGAGGAGGAAAACAGCACCCGCTCGCCAGCTAGACAGAGAGCGCAAAAGGTGCCAGAGCATCTTTAGAAGTGGGCCAGGTACGGCGATTCCCCAGAGAATGGGTCGTGCACGTGCAGAGCTCCGTTGCCCGCGGTATCGAGCATCGCGGCGAACACGAATCGGCGTCTGCGAAGAAGGTTGTCCAAGGTTATAGATAGGGGGATAAAAGGCCTGGCACGTACCATCGGCCGTTCCCACACCGAGTAGGTGCGTCTAAGTATTCTTTTCTACATTCGTGTCAAATTCGTGTTGCTGCAGAAGAAAACTAACATTGTCGATCGCGCGCAGCGGAGTTCTTGTACTTGTGCCTGGTGAGCTCTGCACGCGACGGAAGCATAGTGTTGCCGCGAGTTCGACTTGGTCCCCTCCAAATCGACTTGGCGGAGTTGACTTGAGCCATGTTAAGCGGACTTGGTGGCGACTCTCGAGTTAACGAAAGTCGACTTGGAGTCACTTGAGTGACTTGAGTCGGGGATTTTTTAGATAGTGTTTAGCTCGACCAATAGGCGCGATTTAGAGCATTTTCATTTTTTTTCCCCCGGCCGAATGTCACAGGTGTGACATGTCGTGACACCTGTCACACTGAGTTCGTTTGCGTTTCTCTTCGGTCTTTGCGTACTCATTAAATCCTATCATACCACATGGATGGATCCCGAAGCATTTTACTAGCCAAATACCCCCAGAGACCTCATGCATCACAGAATAAATGCTGCTAGATCATTTCTTGCATGATTTTGGTTGGGATACATTGTCCTGTACAATGTGGCGGTAATTTCTAGCCAATCTGGAAAAATAATTTGACTTGACTGACCTGAGTCGACTTGGGTGACTTCGAGTGACTTGAGATTGACCAAGTCGAGTCGAGTCGAGTCTAATTTAGGTCGGAGTCATTTTACCGAGTCGCGGCAACACTACGGAAGCAGAGGAGATTCAGTGCGACGAATATCGCCCGGAAGAGCGCAGAAATTAGCCATTGATTTGCCCAGCGCAAACGGCAGAATTTCTGTTGTGCGTAGAAAATCTCAGTGGCCGAGTTGCGCAGTGTTCATCCGGGAAGGTCACAGGAAGGGCCGATGCAGAAAATTTTCACACCTCCACTAGAGGGGGAAACGGGTGCAGAAGAGAAGATACTGGCAGTTTGCACAGATTCGTGAACTTGTAGTCGGTTTCAGCAGTTTCGGACTGGAACAAGGTTTTGATAGGCAGAGAGTACTGATTATGAATAAGTAAGAATCCAAATAGTTTGACGTTCTGTGTCAACTTTTCTGTGTGTGGTTGCAACTTTACTCCGAAACGGGTTACATCCAAGGTAATGATGGGTTTCAACTATATGTGCTGGGTTTGCAACTTGAAACAAATTGGTTGCAACCACCATGGAGGCGTGCATCTGATCCCTTTGATGGCCCCCGTGTCCCGAGTAATTTCATAGAGTGGACTTTGATCACAGCCTGCAGTTCGTCAGTTTCATGGCACAGAAGTATCTCTCATCAACTGAAGAACATTTAGGCAATTCCTCTGAGCCTCCTGGATTTTTTTTTGCAGATAGCCACGACTGAACGAGTCTAACAAGATCGGCAACAATCTACGTAAACTTTACGCCCACCCCAAGCTTTCAATCCCCACAATTTGCATCGAAGTGAGATGTTCAATTGATTAGGGCACCAGTGATTGTTGGCAATGGACGGCCAGAAGCACAGGTTCTCAAGATCTCACCATCTGAAGAAACGGTCAGATTTTCCCCAATGTAGATCTCAAAGTTCAGGGACTCAGTAATTTCGAACGCCCATTCCCGGCGAACTCCGGGACCGAGGTGTTGGCCGAAGTTCCGCCGCCCGCAAGACAGAGATGTGACCAAGAAAAAATGATGTCAACTTGGCAAGTCAAGTTGCAACCACTTACTCAATGCCGAAAGTGACATGCAACCCATACCGTAAGGATGTGAACTCAGAGGATGTAAGTTGGCAGTCAAAAGTTGTGAAAATCACCCTAATTTTTGGACAGTATATCGCCCATACACCAGCCTTCTCAAGCGGCACATTCCGAAACATCCCTCAAGCTCGCATAACCCCTGTGCCGCCAAGCGTCGCAACCGCCTCATCGTGCATTTATTCCCATCGCAACCGTGTCCTGGATCCACATTCCATACTCCGCAAGAACCGCCTCTATGCGCGCCGAGCATCGCAGCCGTATCATTCGCATTCCCATCCCGCATCGGCCTTCAGGCCCGCATTCTCATCCCGCATGTCGCATCCCGCATCCTACATCCGCCTTCTGGCCCGTATCGGGCCCGCATTTTCCGGCGCGCCTCCACACGCGTCGAGCATCGCAGCCGCATCATCCTTGCATTCGCATCCCGTATTATATCCTGTTCCATCGCATCCTTCAAACACCAGCACCTCGGTATCCCGTCGTGCTTTGCTTTCCTGTTATCTGCGAACCCGAATCAAAGCATTTTATCACGACTTTATCCCGCAGCCTATCCTAATTTATCGCAAGACTTTATTTACTGGCTTGTCGCGCATCCTGCAGCGTTATCCACGGCTCCCGAACTATTCCTTGCTCTCCCGTTATTGTCATCTCGGTATCCGCAAGCGAACCAAGCACTTTATTACGACTTTATCCTCTCCCCATCCAGGACTTTATCTTATCAGATATTTCATCCCGCACCACATCATGCATTTCGCAATGTTTTTCACGCACGCACCCCACATCTTGAAGCACCCGTATTGTTCCAGCACCGGCATCCTGTTAACATGTTAATTTCCCGTTATCCATGATATGCTGCAAGCGGCGCCAAACATTCTATCGTGATTTTGTACAACCTTGAAGTCTCCTGCAACACCCGGGCCTTCACGGCCAGCACAAAATGCAGATATTCCTGCGCAAACGAATAGTCGTGGGCTCCAGAGCCCATTCAAGTTCAGCAAATCTCGTGTTCCTTCCATTTCATGCACGTCGCCGCATTAACCAGATACAGCTGTTTTGTAAAAGATAGAGGGGTTTCGTAAATCCTTGATCTTCATTTCTTGCTTACCTCCGTTGACCGAAAAGCGCCCCACAACGACGTCATCTTTCGCCGCCGGTCTGAAATCCAGCTAAGTCATGTTCTGCACACAGTACTGAACCATACCCAAGTATTGTATTCGCAGCTTCATGTAAAACAGCACTTGGAATTAAGATTTTGGCTGGATTCGGAGGAAGTTCTGAGCGTCGGCGTGAACGGCGCAGGATCAATCAGTCAACAGAGGTAAGCAAGAAATGAGGATCAAGGATTTACGAAACCCCTCTACAGCCGTTTTGTATTTGTTGACCAATTGATCTTCGGCTGTTGACACCGACACTCAGAACTTGCTCCGAACTCAGCCAAAATCATTGTTCAAAATGCTCCTTTAATTGACACTGTGCATACAATACTTGGGTATGGTTTTAGCACTATGCAGAACGTGAATTGACTGGATATAAAGACCAGCGGCGAATGATGACGTCGTTGTGGGGCGCTTTTCGGTCAACAAAGGTAAGCAAAAAATGAGCATCAGCGATTTACGAAACCCCTCTATTTTTTACAAAACAGCTGTATCTGGTTAATGCGGCGACGTGCATGAAATGGAAGGAACACGAGATTTGCTGAACTTGAATGGGCTCTGGAGCCCACGACTATTCGTTTGCGCAGGAATATCTGCATTTTGTGCTGGCCGTGAAGGCCCGGGTGTTGCAGGAGACTTCAAGGTTGTACAAAATCACGATAGAATGTTTGGCGCCGCTTGCAGCATATCATGGATAACGGGAAATTAACATGTTAACAGGATGCCGGTGCTGGAACAATACGGGTGCTTCAAGATGTGGGGTGCGTGCGTGAAAAACATTGCGAAATGCATGATGTGTTTCACTGCCTCATTGTGTTCAGCTTCAGCCCCATGTCATTCACGCAACCCAGTGATCCTACTTCTTTCGCCTCTGCAATACCCATGTTATGACTATTCATTAACATTTATGTTTCGTCACATCCTCCATTATTGGAATCCCGCATTTTTCTCACAAGCACATTTCACCTCTGCATCCAACTCAGCCACCCCCGCATTTCCTGATTCCAACTATGGTCGCCTCCTACTACTCACTGGGGTTCCTGGTCAGGACGCGTCGTCTCCCTCCTACGCTTTTGGGTATCCTGACCAGACCCCAGTGTTCGCCCTAAAGGCCTTTATCGGAGGTCAGGAATTTCCAAAGACCTTTCAAAGGGCAAAGGCTTTGGCCAAAGAGCACGGCAAAGGGCCTTTGATCAATTTCCCACGCGGTCCAACAGCGCCAATCTTATTCACGCAGAGTACAATTCCAAGCCTGAACTCGCCGTTACATATCACGAAACTGACCAGGTCTACCCATTGCGTCCAGGGAAAGCTGCCATAGTTATTATGACCGTCATAGAGAGCCGTCTACCTGTGATGTAGTTTTGATGCAGCCATTGCAATAGATTTTGGAGTGGGCTGCATCCGGGCTGTATTCTGTTCATTCCCTGGTGAAAGGAGTACTACAGTGGGCTCAATCATACTGCAAGTCGGGCAGGAGAAAAGGAAAATTGAAATGACTCATCTGATCAAAATGATGTGATGGCCAAAGGCTTTGGCAAAGGCCAAAATTTCAAGCAAGATCCCAAAGGCCTTTACCCTTTGGACGAACACTGCCAGACCCCACATTGCGCCGCAAAGGCCACCGCCTTCCGCCTGCCCTCATTCTTGCAACATACACGGATTCTGGGCCTCACGGCCGCCATTCTGGTGCTGAGCCGACGATGCACTAAACCTCGTGGAGGAATTCCGCGCGACACGAATCGATGTGGTGGTGGCACTGGTGGGAAGGAAGAGGAACGGGTCATTTGATCCTAAAGCTTTGCTTCCCACTCACCTTAGGAGGTGTTGAAATATATATTGCAGTCAAGTTCAACCAAAAGTGGTTTGTCGGCGGTCCCGGAGTAGGTTCAGAGAAAGTCTCCAAGTATAATTGAGGCCCTGGCAGCACTTTGAATAGCTTTAGGGAGGACATCACATACCTTAAACAATAAAATGCACTGGCAGTGGTTGTCCGAAGAAGGTTCGGTAGGTGGCAGGAAGTCCGGAGAGAGCGGCGCGGCGCTAGGGGTGGGAAGTACCTTCCCTATATAGAAGGAGGGGGGGGGAGGGGGGGTCCAGCCAAGGTCGAAAAAAACTTATCAACCCCCCTTCCGACTTTCGAATCCCGAGTTCCCCTTGTCTCCGCCAATCAGTTCACCAATGCTCTCGAACTGGAAAGGCGTAAGTATGCTCCAGGCCCCTACGGAGGTATACACATGCCAATTGATCGTTTTACCTCCAGGGTACCTCTCACACGAAAATCAAATGGATGAACTACTCGGACGGTGTGATTCCTTTCTCTGTACTGCCCTTACATCCGTATATTGGGGTACCCCTCTCGTAAATCCGGAGGCCGAGGTAGCAGATGTGCCGTTGTCGACCCTAGGTCCAGCGCAAAACCAGCACATTGCGAACGCAAAGGAATGAAAAGTGTCTAACCATCCCGTAGACACCGTTTTCGCCCGTTACGCTTCCACCACACCTCGCGCAGAACGAGCGACCCCCCGTGCGGTAACACAGGGGGCAAACATAGCTGCACTTGTCATAAGCGCATCCGACGCGCATCCGACAGGCATGCGCAACGTCTTCGCTGCGTCTTTGCTACTAAGCTTAGGTAATTAAGAATTTCCTTGACGTGGGTTCAATCCCGTCCAGCGCCATCTTTTATATTCTGGGCTTTGACAATTGGGGGATTCATAACCATCCATACTGTGTGTACTTTGCAGTTCACTCCACCATAAATGAATGTATACCATGCATTCCTGACATGTTAAGCAGTTGATGTGGTAGGTGCAGGTTTTTCAATTTGTGTGAACAGATGTAAGGTGCTGGTTATTAAATGAGTGGAAAGTGCAGTAAGGAAAAATCATCTCAAGTCAGCTCAGAATGATCAAAGGCTCACACCCTCGGTATAACCATTGCCAATATATCTTCTGAAAAGACTCTGATATAGACTACAAATATTAACAAACTTCCACTGCACAAGACATATCATGGTACAATACCAGCAGAGTAACTTGTTGCACCACAGTTAGTTGGGCCTGAAACCCAAAGTCCGAGAACTCTAAGGCTACTTCTCATCTGGAATTGTTGGATGGCAAACACTGTATAATTTCAGTGAAATCAGAGCAATAAACCATGATAAATCGCAAACACAGTGAGAATTCTGAGCTGTTGGACAGTGTTTCAGAGGCTGCATGGGATGGCAGAAGTAGCAGAGAGAGAGATGTATTTAGATATAATTATGAGGTCACAAGTGAGTGTATCAACATATTTAAACTGGTCCATTAACTTCTGTTATTTGCCAGGGTGCACATATGGAGCCCAGAAATGTATATGGCAATTTTCTTTGGCCTGAAGTTCTCTAGCTTTGTGCCTTGGATACATTAGGCCCAGAGATGAAAAGATGACATTCGGCCAATGACTCCACCCAGGTTCCTACCCATCCGCAGTTACGGGGAAAACAGTCACTGTAGTGGGGTTTTTTAATTGATTCAGAAAAATCAATTATTTTTGACGTGTGACCAAATAACGTGATGTTATGAGTGACTGAAGTTGGGGTTTTCCCCTCCACGGCGGCTGGCCGATAACTTATACAAACAACATAGCCACAGGACCCCAAATTCCCGATTCGGTCAACCCGCCCTGATGGCGCTCGCCGCGGCTTCTCGAACACAGCTCAACACCCTTCTCGAGACAGCGGATCACCAGAAGCTAATTATACCTGCCTTTATAATATCTATTCTTCGACATACAGACTTCTGTGATCATCCCGCCGTCAATGATCTCGTGAAGCATTCCGACGCCATCCTGGATGCCTTTCTCGAGCATCCTAGGACATCTCATTCTACTCTGGCCTGGGCCAATGGGAAAATAAAATCTCAATATGCCCAATCCATTAGAGATCTCGCCGAGAAAGATAATGGCTGGCATTTTTCTGCCGGAAATACATCTGCCGCTCAGCTCCAAAGTTTTCGGATTGAAGACATGGCCAAAAATATGAAGAGCCTAGCCCCAGAACTGTGGGACCTACTTGGGCTATTACTTTCTGCAAACCGTCAGACTATGGAAGTCGACGAGGACGACCCAATGGAAACAGATCTACCAGAGGATGATCCGACACGACGCGCTCAGAAGCTTGCGGAGCGGCGTGAGGGTCTTATTACGATTGTAAGCCTCATAATCACCATGTTCCTCTGAGCCCTTTTGAAATCTTCAATCTTGCCAGAAAAAGGTCGTCATGATCAGTGTGCTGATGCAGAGCACAAACAAAAACTGCAATGCGCTCGAGAGTGTGTTCGGGATTTTCCTCCATGCATCCAACACTCCTTCGAAGGTCATTGAGGCACTCGCTCACATGGGAATCTCAATATCCACCGACGCCATCGATAACGCTGTTCACTCCCTTTCCCGCGAGACGCGAAAGACCTTGTGTAACATGGGACAAACACTCCTTGTCGGATATGCCTACGACAATTTCGACATTAACTTTCCCGGGATTGTGCCTATCGTCGAGAAATCCACAGATACTCTCACGCACATGACATCCGGCGGTCTTATTTTCTTGGAGCATGGTGTCAAGGCCGACGACCTCCGATGCTCAGAAGAGCTGTGGAAGAAAACCCGCTCAATCCTGCTTTTGACGCCGCCACCGCTCCTCCTACACCCACCATAATCGATTTAGAGCGCCATTTGGAGGAGCTGCACCCCGAAGCTGCCCATCCTTCCAATTTGACCTCCCGCGAGCGGTTTAATTCTTGGCTCTTCCGCTCCGACCTCGTTAAATACGGTCCAGCTTATTTTGGTGCCGAATTCGGTGGACTCCTCGGACTTCCAGAGATGGTAGAGCAGATTCCAGTTAAAAAAATGCGCTGGGGTCCCGCACAGTCACTCGATGTCAAGCAGTCTACCACGGCCGGCAATATTCAAGTTGTCCCTGAACTTCTGGAGCAAGGCGGAGTCGGAGATCCCTCAGAGAAGGTGGAAGGGATTTGGGAGCGCAACGTGTTGTCGATGATCGCATATGTGATTCTTTTTCACGGCGATCTTGGCACCGGCGAGAGGCTCATGGCCATACTCCAAAGACGTGCCATCGAAGACACGCCATGGCGCCGATATCAATATGTGATATATGTCATGGGCCTCTTCCATCTCAAAATGGCGGCCGCAGACGCGATATGGAGGATTTTCATCCAGCCCAAGGTCGGCCGCGAGGACCAGACGAGTCTCATGCATTATATTGCACTCCTCCGCCCCAAGGAAACTGGAAAGATCGGTTCCGACCCTGGTTTCCGCCGCATGCACGAAGTAATTGCACATGTCGGTGCAGCCCTTCGGTTGGATGCATGGCGCGTCGAGGTTCTTCGTCGAAATCCTCTTTGGACCTCACTGCAGGTGTTCGCTGATTCGAAACCATCTTTCGCGCTTGTTACCGAAATTTCCGACTACCTTGCATCACACTACGTTGCCGGCGCAGAAGACTTTAACATCTTTGAACTTCGCCAGAGACCGGTACACGAACGGGACAAGCAGCACGAAAACACCCTTCAGATGCATCAGTATTTCCTTCTTTACCAGGAGCTCTCATTTGCGATGAATTATGGTGATATCGGCCGCGTCGAAACCCTATTTCCAACATGGATTTATATCTTCAAGGCGGTCGGCAAGCACAAATATGCTTCACACATGCTGAAATTCATGACTGACCTGCACTTTGTGTACCCTCCTCCACTCCGACATGCGATACGATACAATATTCTACCGAATCCTACCGGGAAAGAGGGGAAATCGCGCGGGGTGGACTGGGTTGTTGAGCAAATGATAAATTTGCCGACAAAGGTCCGTTAGCATCGAATTCTGAACAGGTCAGCGGCTAATCAGTATGCTCAGGATACTTATGGCGGCCGTGGATCCAACTACACCAAGAAACGAGTGCTCGAGGAGTCCCCGCTCATTCACATCTACAATCAATGCAACGAAAACATTGCTCGCAATTTCCTGCTCACGTCATTCACTTCGAGGCAGGGAGAACCTGACATGGCTAAAACCCTGGACAAAACTGCAAGATACATGCATGAGCACGGGCCAAATGAACGGCGCATCGGGAGGACAACGGCCTACATTATCCCGGACATTATTAATCAAGGGCAAGATAAAATGCTTTCGGGTGACGGCACAGGGCAGGAGACGGAGGATGCAGAGGGAGACGATGGCGGCGAAGGACCTATTGAAGCTGAAGATCTGCTTGTAGACACATAATTATGGTTTGAAACCCGCCAGAACAGGAATTAAATTATGATGAAGAATGGTAAAAGTGAAATGGGGATAAGTACTTGGATGGGCTGAAGGGGGATGTAGGTCGGTCAACGGGAGCAGCAATCAGTGGGGGTGTGATAAGCATGGGGGAAATGGGTTGAATCTGTGAGGTTGTAGCTGAAGTGGACGGCGAAGAGGTCTCGGGAATACTTTTATTTTGGCATGATCCGAAAAGACCTGGTGCGAACGTCGAACCGAAGTCGGCGGCAATTATAGGGGCGGTGGAAGCGAGAGCAGAGGGGCGGAAGGGTATGGGAGAATGCTGGTATGGATTGGGGGGACGTTCAAAGAATAATGGGCGGGCGATGGGCCGGGGATTGACAGTAAAGGCAGAAGGTGTGAACAAAAGAGGCGGCGGAGCTGTCGACGTCGACGCAACGGGACCAGGGGTAGCAGGGGTGGGTGGGGTATTCTCTGCATCGGCTCTACGTGCCCGAGGTGTTGCACGAGGTGGCCGAGGAGTCCACAAGGGACAAATTCGATTCGAGGCTGAATAAATTGTTAATACAATACATAATGCACCGTCGCGAGACATGACACACCAATATGGCCGGGTTGACGACACTTGCCACATGTTCGATTCTTGGGTGTCGTCAGTGCGGCAGGAGAAGCAGTATTTGAGCTGGTTCCCGCGCGGAGAGGAGTGGGGGTGGGAATTGATGGTGGTGGCGGAGGAATTGGGATGTGCTCAGAAATGAGAGCGAGAACTTTCGCACCGTCGTCGGCGGCTCGATGCCAGTGTGTCTCCTTCACCAGATCTGCCATAGTTTTTATTTTGTGGAAGTGTGCGCAATCGGCAATCCGATCGAGCACCTCATCGGACATGATAGCGCCGGCACCGTGCTTTCTAAAGCTGAATGCGCCGAGGACCTCCTTGGTACGCTCCTTGCGGAGGAGATGGAGGGCATGTCGAAGGGCCAAGTCCGCCGGCCCAGCCTTGTAATCTGCAATTCGGGACCGTGACGGCTGTTGCTTTGGCTTCGCGACATCAACGCGCGCGAAGTCCACGAAATCGACAGGGGTGCAGAGTTCACAGCAGATCGTTGACGGCGCCATCTTGCATCGTGTACAGCCGCCGTCGACGTCCGGCTTACACTCAATGTGAGTTGAGACTTGAATATGCAGTACTTGAGTAAAATCAAGTGCACAAAAGACGGAGACGTACCGGTGTTATCGTTGCCGAAGAAGATTGTAGCGGGCTCCCGATGGCAGCCCTTCCCCGGCTGGCGTGTCGCAGCGTTGATGAAATCGTCGAGGGCGGGCTCGACGCGATCTGCACCTTTTTTTTTGGTCTGTTTCTTCCAAACCGGTTCGTGCTCCACAACGGCGTCATAAATCGCACGCCTATCTGCGCGGTACTCTTCCACGGATATTGTCGAAGGTGGGGGAGGTGGGAGAGGTGGATCGGTGTCGACGGGGTCATCGGGCAGGTCGCTAGGATCGGTTACTCCGTCAGGAGGGCCATCTGTGGGTTCGGCATCGAGAGCCGC
Source organism: Mycena metata (assembly GCA_029378385.1). Lineage (NCBI taxonomy): Eukaryota > Fungi > Basidiomycota > Agaricomycetes > Agaricales > Mycenaceae > Mycena > Mycena metata. Next base: position 179,871 of record JARKIB010000153.1, on the reverse strand, counting down.
GGGGACAGGGGTATTGGGTGCATCTGGGGCAACAACGGCGGCGCGTTTCGCAGCCAGCAGTTCCAATGGATCTGCAGGCTGCTTGCGTTTCTTGCTTGTTTCAGCCCGTTTCGCCGCGCGTGCCTCTGCCTTCCGGATATTGGCATCGAAACGTTTCGGCTCTACAAGAAACAGTCCGCGCGCCGTAAGGTGTAAAGCGCGAGCAGCTCGTCCAAGCCGCTGCCAGAGGGTGCACATATCGCAGGTGGAGCGCCACTAGACGACCAGCAGGATGTCGGAAAGGTCGAGACCCTGTCGTAAACGTCAGATGAGAATTGAGACACATATATTTAAAGCTTACCATCCCGAAAGAGTCGGTGCAGCAGAGACCCCAGATTTTACCGGTTTTTAGGCTCTCGGCTTCACCCTCTTTGAACGCTGACGACATCTCCGAGTTGAACCACTTAATTTTGTGCCGGTACTCAAGGGGAAGGCGTCCGCGGAGGAATTTGGCGGCCTCTACTGCATCAGCGATGCTGTCGAAGAAGATCAGGAATTTTGGCGGTGGCGGATCGCCGGGCTTCCAGTTCTCCTTGATGAGAAAGGCGAGGTCCATGAAGCTACTCATGGAGTACTTCATCTCGCGAACAACCAAGTGGATGTTTGGGCGGTCATTAGACCACCGGATTACTGTAACCTTCCCAGGCAGAACTTGAAGTGTGTGCATTACATCGAACAGGACGGCAGGTGGCAGCGTGGCGGACACAATCACGAAGGGGATGGAGCGTGGGATTAGGAAGCGAAGACGGCCGACTTCCTTGTACTCCGGACGGAAGCCTGCCCATTTACTGACACAATGGCCCTCGTCCCAGATAATACTGAGTAGCCGCGACGTAAACTGGGGCTTTTTCCACAGCCTGTCAAAGCCGCCGTCTTGCTGCATCAAGCTCTCGACGTTGGTGACGATGACTCGGTATTTTCCATCTTCGATATCCTGAATACGATGTGACGCGACGTGTGAGGTACGGAGTTTCCGAGTTGGAAAGTCGTATCCACAGTGAATCTTGATGTTGTCGGGTAGACTTGATACCAGGGTTGAGTCGGTAAAGTCTACGTGTTTTGAATCGAGACTACTGTACTGCTAACTATCGTGAGTATTTATACTATCTAGGGATCTTACGGACCCGTTCTAAGTGACTCTTAATGAGTCCTACTGACTATGGAATAAAGAAATGACTAGCTATGACTGAACTACAACTTGAACCGAAACGTGGGGATCAGAGATACCGAGAGTTACGGATCAATGCCGCGAGCAGGTGGCGGATCCTTACACGACGCGTCCATTTAATTATATCGCGCTTTGGTAACAGGTAACGTACCTGGAAATTTTGGTGTGTTGCAGTCTCAGCAGTAATTGAGATGCCGTCGATACCCATTTTCGACAGCTGTGTAACGTTCTGGTCCCCGAGGATATTTAATGGGCTGATCACAAGCTGGATGCCATCTGTCTTGAAGAGAAGCGGAAGCCAGAATGTCAAAGTTTTCCCAGATCCAGTGGCCGAGATGCAAACCACGTCGCCGTCGCGTTTAAGAATGGCTTCGACGACACGGATCTGCCAGAGGCATGGCTGGTATCCGAGGTGCTCAATTGATTTGGCGCGTATTTGGGCAAACGAATATTGTGGGGGGCCAGAGGATGAGGCGGAGACTACGCGAGACTGGACATTGGGCATTCTCGGCGGAGCGGCACGGGAGGGGAACGCGATTAAGACCGGAGACGCGTCGAGCCAGTACGGCGTGGTGCCAGCTACTTCCGGGGGCCGCCCTGTGGCTATGTTTGTATAAGTTATCGGCCAGCCGCCGTGGAAACACAGGGCTGGGCCCTAAAAAAAGCGGGGAATTAAGTTAGTTTTCTTACTCAAAATATCCTGATAAGTTTACGCCAGCCGAAAACCCGATCTGATCCTTCGGGTTTAAGGGCTCACGAAATCTAACTCGTAATCTAATGTTTCAGGGGTTATTTAACCCCCCACTAAACCTCAAATATAAACTCAAAGTTTCAACCACGGTAAACTTATTACAATATTTGGAGGAAAAAAACTAACTTAATTCCCCCCTTTCTTTAACCCCCCTGCCAGTTCCTGGTACAGCCTCACCAGTGGTCTTGATTTCCTCACACCGGGGTGGGGCCTAAAAAAAAGTGGGAATTAAGTTAGTTTTTTTACTCAAAATATTGTAATTAAATTTACTGCGCTAGAAAACCAGAGTGTATACTCGAGGTTTAGTGGAGGTTTAAATGGACCCCAAAAGATTGCATTACCGATGAGATTTCCCCGGCTCTTAAACCTGAAGTATCAAATCAGGTTTTCGGCCGGAGTAATTTTATCAAGATATTTTGAGTAAAAAGACCAACTTAATTCCCGTCTTTTTTTAGGCCCCAGCCCTGTGAGAGGCTCACCCCAACTTTCGTCACTAGTAACATCACGCATAACACGGTCCGATTCTTCCGGTACGTCATTTTTCTCAAAAATAATTAACTAAAACCCCACTACAGTGACTGTGAGCCTCGAAACCGCGGCTGGGTAGGAACCTGGACTCCACCTACAATTGCACCGACATGACTTTTCTTGCCGGGCACATTGACACTTGATGAAAATTTAAATTACTGAGAGTGAGTGATGGAGGTCGGTATACATTTTTCAATTCAATTCAATTCAATATTCCATTAGAGTGCGCGCGGGCCCCTTGGGGCCCATGTAGCACTATACGTAGGGCATTTAAGTAAACTAGCCGGCCTATAGGTAAGAGCGAGTGTAGAGTGAGGTCGTCGTGAGGGAAGGAGTGAGCTATGAGGTGCTATGTGGGAGTGGGTTGAGGATGGGGTGCGCAGAGGATGTCTCGACAGTTAAAAGAAAATATTTGAGTGTGTGAGGGAGAGAGGGGGGAGAGATAAGTGAAAAATGAAAAGGTGACACGCCTAAAGCGAGTACCGCGGTAACCGACCCGTATCTCGAACGAACGCGAGGACATGCTTCGGGTCCGACTTTGAGCTGAGGAGGAGGCGAAGGGAGAGGCGCGCGGTCCCGACCCTGCGGATCAGGTCAAGGCGTTGGCGGCGGAACTTGGGGCAGGTGAGGAGGTAATGGGACACGGTCTCTGAGACGAGGCAGAGGGGGCAGTCAGGGGATGGGCCGAGATGGAAGCGGTAGAGGAAGGAGTTGAGGCCTATGTGGGAGGTCCTCAGCTGCGTCAGCACGCTGCACTGCGGGCGGGAGAGGCCCGCGTACATCTTCTCGGTCCTGGTGCCCGGCGTCGCGCTGTCGAAGAGGGAGAGGCGCGCGAAGCGCGGCGAGGTAGACCACTCCTCAAGCCAGCGCTTGCGGGACAGTTTGAGGCCCGCTGCCTGCGCCGCCGCTCTGCTGCGTGGGAGAGGTTTCGCGAAGGCGGGGATGGGGATGGTGAGCGGGGAGGAGGCGCCCTGGGCTGCCTCCTTCGCGCGCGCGTCCACCGCTTCATTGCCCGCGATGCCTACGTGCGCAGGGACCCAGTGGAGGCGGATGGCGAGGGCGGGGCGTGCTGCGCGGAGACGGCGAAGGAGGGAGTGGAAGATGGCGACGAGGTATTGGCCGGGCTGAGCGCGCGGCGTACCCAAGGCGGTGATGGCCGGCTGGCAATCTGTGAAGACGTCGACGCTGCTTAGCCGCGGCGTCGCCTTGACGATGTCGAGCGCGAGGATGGCGCCGACGACCTCCGACTCGAACACTGTGTGCTCGTCCTCCGAGCCCAGGTGCTTCGTCCTGACTTCCCCCTCCTTCCCCTCATTCCAGGCCACTGCCGCTGCCCCGACTCCTCCCTCAAATCCAGACCCGTCCGTGTACACGCAAAACCCACCACGCCGGGTGACCGCTTCCATCTCCGCCCTTGCCTCGTCCTTCGATAGCGCAATCCGTCTATACATACGTGTAGACCAGATGGTCGAATCCAACCAAAGTAGGGTTCGTCCTTGCATCGATGACCAGTGTATGGAGTCCGTTAGCCAGACCCGATTGTGCGATATCCCCGTGCTTGCCAGCAACGGCTTGCGCGGCAGTTATATTCAAACTCTGGATCTCGTAGCCGTCCAGGATGATCGCGCATGTTCCAACGAGGTTGAGGGACACATAGATCGCGGTACCTGAATTAATAATGAGCACAGAGTGTTGAATGAACAAGTAGGGTTCGCACCGTTAAAGGAAAAGGTAATGGGCCCGGTGGTGAGGGTCGCTGAATTATTGAATGCCCCCTCTGTAACCTCCGGGGGGCATGAATTGTTGTCACACTGGAATATATCGCCGCCGTATAAGATATCTGGGGACATCAGGAAAAACCAAAATGCTATGATAGAACACGGCCTTTTCTGGGGGCCTCTGATGGTCTATGAATGTCTCTGCGTTGACCACCCCTTTTATGGATGTCTCTGGCGGTCTATGAGTGACTCTGAGTTTCCGGCTCACAGCTTCAATGTCTATGAAACTCTATAGGTTACCAGTCCTTAGCGTGTAAATGAATTACAATCCAATCCAATTTAATATCAAAGCAGCGGCGGTCCGTGTTACATTTTCTGGCCCGAGGTCAAGCTTGTAAATGAGAAATTCCATCCACGAGAAGTCAATACAACAATCTGCGCGGACAGCCAAGCACAGTGCCCTAAGCGAAATAAGGCAGAAATGAGGGTCAAGTCAGAGTCGGACAGACATTCTCGTAGTTCAAACACCGTTTCATTTTAATAGGGAATTTAGTAGTATTAACTGACGAGCCGTGAGCCGTTGTTTTTTCAGAACCTGCGAAGTCCCATTCAGATTCAACACCCTAGAATTGTTGTTCATAGTTCGTTTTGGGTCTCGTAGCGGAGCACTTGAGAATTACTTAAATGATTGCGCGCGCAAGGAATTGAACGTGCCCCGTCAATCATGTCACGTGCGCGCGAAAATGGTTCGGTTTGATGGGGCGCAAACAAAGGCAAACCTCGTCTCCCTTCTCTTCCGCCCTCTCGCTACTCCTCTCGACTCCCGCCGTTGGCTTCTCCTCCAAGTCCAGTTCGCTCATCGCCTGTCGCCGGCCGGTTGGTGGCTTGATGGCTCTGCCGCGCTTTCATCGCTGGCTCGCAAGAGGTGCTCATTTCCTCCCTTGGAATTTTGAGTGGGCGTCGAGTGGCACGAACTGGTCCTTCTTTATCCTTCTATGTCCTTTTTTATCTCTTCCCTTCAATTCTTTTTCCCCCTTCTCGACAAGCTCTAGCTACTTTTGGCACATTCTCTCGATGTCCCCACCTACCTTTTCACCGAGTCTTTCCCCAACTCCATGAATGTTCCTGCTTACTCATTCTTGTGCTTAGTGACTTAAATCACGCTGCCTGCGGTGCACCATGCAGCCAGTCCATCACGGTCCAAGGCCGAATCTCCGCGAACGTCCGCGCCGCTTATCCCGTCTCCACCCTTATCCAAATGACGCCCGTTACACCCAGGATACACCGCATCGGCCGCCGCAAGTCGACAAACAAACGGGCCGCTCCTCAGCAACAAGCTGAAAGCACGGTCGACTTGAGACCAGTGCCCCGTTATCATTTTACAAACTTTTTCCCACCTTGTTATTAGCACTCCCTCAAGTCCTTAAGCGCTGCCGTGGTCAATGCTTGCCGTCGGCAAGATCCTCGGAACTTGCCGCCCTCAAGATATCAAGTCCATTCTCGGCGTCACACCGTCCAATGGCGCCGCCGGCAGGACTCAAATATCATCTCAATCACCTCAAGTCGCGGGATTGTCAAGACTCTGGACCCTGCCACTCCCGTTACCTCTAACCCTCGGGATTTCAAACTTCAAGAACGAAGACAGACTGGCCTGTGCAATTTGAATTACCTCCGTCGTCATCAAGTAACAACCTTCTCCGTCTCAAGTCGACAATGGCTTCTTCCCCTCAAGTGAACATCAAGACCAAATTGACGCAACCTCTGCTTCCGCTGGCTAGCTTCGTCTGTCAAAATACGCCAGTGGTCCTATTTTTCAATACTCAACACCATGTAAGTCCCCGGACGGTCCTCCTATCGCATATTTGTATTCTATAGAGTACGCCACAATATATATGTTTTTTGCCATTTTTGCGTCTGTTTTTGAGTCACTACCGGGGGGAAAAAATCGAAAAATCTCATAGAAGACAGGGCAGCTTCATAGAAAACTAGGATTTATGGGTGTCTATGGGTGTCTATGGAGTTGACCCCCCCCCCTCCCACCTTGCTATCATAGAAGCCGGATGTCTATGTGGGTCTCTGTGGGTCTATGGGGCAATTTTGGTTTTTCCTGATGGAGGTGTCATCGACGGTGTAATTCTGCAGCGTGGCACGGACAAGGCCCAAACACAGGATAATGCTGAAGGATCGCTGCATCGCTGGGTAGTCCCGGAGACGTTGAGGGGGAAAGAAAGGGCAGGAGATAGGACTCGCGGTCTTATCTCCGTCTTGCCCGTTCTAACTTCTTGGGGATGTCACAAGGTAATGCATCTAATTCAGTCGACGGCATTACCGCCGTACCGGCCCGATTTGGTCTACTGTACTATTACGACCAATGGTTCAGGTGACGGGTGACGGGGGCCTGTGAACTGAACCAATTTGGCGTAGGTGACGGTGACATTTCGATTTTTGGCCTGAAATAGGGGTGAAAACTGCTAAAAATCCTCGGCCGGCAGGTGCCGGAACCTGCCGTCCGTCCATTTATGGTAATTTTAGCTGATTGCCGATCAATGAACCACTTACCCAGTGAACCTTTGTGGTGACGGGTGACAACCCGTGAACCTTTGGTCGTAAATAGTACAGTACTACAACGGATTGAGCAATGGATTGAGGGTGTAGTTAGGTGAGATTGACGAGAAACCTACGTCGTAGCGTCAGCGTTAATCAATGACGGGGGGAAGCTGAGGAAACGAAAGGTGGTTAAAAAATGTGCTTGCAGCCTGAGGCCTCGAGAGCAGGAACGGGACCCTCGAGTCTCCCACAACATCTAGAGGATCGATGCGCACGGGGCGCCCTAGTCGTGGTCTTGTTCAAACGTCGCCCTTCGATGACATGCATACTTATTTTACATCATGGAACGGCGATGGAATGGTAAAATGACAACAAGAAAACACCAATATCATACATCCGGCCGAGCCGACAGCGATTGGGGATCCAGAACCGGTGATTTCCCTCTCCCCGCGAATGGATTCCCGTGTACACTCCTGGCTCGGGCAAATGATTCCGGTCAGTCGGACCTCAGGCTCTGTCCACGTCTTCTTCTGGCCCAGGCTCGAGGAATCCAACTCATCCAGGCTCTCAAACGTCAAGGGAATAGCTTCCAGCGTCGATGTAGCTGGGGCATGTGTACTCGGGACAGCGGCATGCGGATTGGCCATCTGAACTTTTGCGTTCAAGAACTCTTCCCACTGGGCATTGTGAACGCGATTCGAGGCGAGGGATTTCAGACTTTGCTGGACGCGCAAGGCAAGTCCCGGAATATGGTGAGGGAAGAAACAAGTGCGAGCACAATGAATGTAAATTGGTTCGCGTCGCACCTTATGTGGCCAGGAGGGGTTTCACTTTCAGAATCCAGATCACCTAATGTGCCCACCTAACCCCTCTAGTTAGAGAGGGAAGGGGGGGGGTGTTCCCTCTCTAACTAGAGGGGATAAGGCGATTTCACGGGAATCTCTTATATCCCTTATGTTGGGGACTTAGGAGATCGCCCAAGGCCGTCCACCAACTACGGCGGGTGGTGGCCACTGCCTTTACGGAGGCCACCGCCCTCCCCGCCGCCCTCCCCGCCGTCCTCATCGTCGACTGTCGCCGCCGCCATCGTCACCGCCCGCTCCGTTCCCAGCGCCGCTGCCATCACGGGTGCGCGCTGCCATCAAACCGCCTCCCCATCACATCACTCATCAACAACACGTCCCGCACGTCACACCGCCACTCCCGCACATCACCCCGACGCCCCCGCCCGCCGTCCCGACCCCCGACCTCAAATTTCTCAATTATTTTTTTTTCTCTCTTTTTTCTTTTGACGTTCTATCATAGTTTTATTGTTTTCTATATGATTAAACACGATGTATTCTGCAAAACATGACATGGTGGAGTCCACCAACTTCCAGTAATGGGCTCACCTGTTTGAGCGACGTGACGCACGGCCTCAGAGCAGGGGATTTTAAGCTCAATCAGTTCAATCAATGAAATAAAGGCGGCCAATATTCTATGCAACCAACTTCAATTATCCACCAACTGCCAGAGCGTCCACCAACTACAAGAATGTCCACCAACTACCTTTGTATGTGCTACTCCACCTTTTCCCGCTTCCGTTTACCCAACTGTGCCATAATTACCTCACGTTTCACCCGTGTTGCTGCACTCTCCGTCCGACACCCTCGCCTGGTAGCGAGCACGTCGTCGGCCGCTCCATCCACCAACTCCCTTCCCCCTCCCTCATCTTCTGCTGGTCTCTTCCGCTTCCCCAACTGTGTTTCTCCCGTGTAGCATCAAAGACCCCCATCAGGGTGTTCATTGGCAGGTTTTAAACGACGTGGCTGCCGATTCCAAAGAATTAACCACCGGCCCACCACCTCCTGTCCACCAACTTCTGTCGTTGAACATTAGCACCATTTCTCACATCCCCGGGTCCATGTCGCTATGAAATGTTCACTAGGTTTGTTTATCAATGTAAGAACTTGAGTTTAATGAGGGGGGCACCGAGGGATGCACTGATTCCAAGCAGTTAACTATCGGTCCACCAACTTCCCTCGGTACACTTTCTCTCTTCCCTGGCGGTCCATGTCGCTGTGAGATGTTTGCCCGGCTTTAGTTAATAATTTGAATCTCATGCTACCGCAGATTCTAACGAGGGGGCCACCAATTCAAAAGAATTCACCACCCGTCCACCAACTTCCCCCTTGAACTTTAGCACTGTTTCTTGCATCCCCGGCGGTCCATGTTGCGGTACGATGTTCACCTGGGTTAATTAACAATATAAAGTGTTTCTGAGGCCTTTTCTGCTGGATTTTGCCGGGCTACCAATGGAGGCCCTCGGGTGAACTCTGAGTCGATCGGTGAGACCCATGATACTGATGCTATAACGTAGTTTAATGAGGGGGCCTCTGATTCCAAAGAATTCAGTCACCGTCCACCAACTGCCCGTCCACCAACTTCCATTGTTGGACTTTGGCGCTGTTTCTCACTTCCCTAGGGGTCAACGCTGCTATAGAACGTTCACAAGGCTTACCTATCAATATGAAAACTCATGCTACAGCAGAGTTTAATGAGGGGGCTGCCGATTCCAAAGAATTAACTACCCGTCTACCAACTGCCTTCCTTGGACCTTGGTGCCGTTTCTCACTTCCCGGAGGGTCCACGTCACTGTGGGATGCTCGGCAGGCTTAGTTAATGTCATGAATACTCAGGCTACAGCAGAGTTCAACGAGGGGGCCACCAATTCCAAAGAATTCGGTCACCGTCCACCAACTACCCGTCCACCAACTGCCCATCCACCAACTCCCATCGTTGAACTTTGGTGCCATTTCTCACTTCCCCGGGGGTCCACGTCACTTTGGGATGTTCACCAAGCTTCCTTAATGATATGAAGTCTTTCTGAGGTGTTTGTATTGAACTTAAATCCCGGGACTTGTAATATCTCATCCTCTGCCAAAACTCGGTTGGACTAACGCTGAAATCCACTTAGGTTGGTATGACTTTTTTGTGACTTTTTTGTGTGGCGTCATGATGGACTCAGGGGGTCACTGCAGTGAAATGTAACATGTTAACATGGTTGAGGCCACCTCAATAGGCCTGAATAAGAAGCTGAAGTCGACACAGCTGTTAAATTAAACGCGCTCAAATGTTTGCCAAATACGTGTTTTGGGCCCAATAGTTTGGATCGATGTGTCTTCTAAGACTATAATGTGAGTGAGTGCCTTAGCTATCCCATCATACTTGAACATTGGCAAAAATCCACCGTGTCCACCAACTCCCCCTACATTAAACCTGGTTCAACTTCCGTCCCAGGTGCGCTGGCTGCCTGATAACTTGCAGGAACGGGTCTTGCATGCATAGAAATTCCAGCAGTAATACAGATCTGTGCTGTACTCACTCTGAACACCCAGCGCGTCCACCAACTTCCTCCCTCTCGAGTCCACCCCAGATGCACTAGCCGCCTGATAATTTGCAGCAACATGGGTCTCTCATGAATAGAAAGTCCTTCAGTAGATCAGATCTGTGCTGTATTCAAGGGCTTAAAGTATTTCAGTCTTTGGTCCACCAACTTCTTAATCATGGAATGGTCGTTTATTGTGCTGCTTCTACAGGCTCCGCCAGTTCTATTAGCTCATTGAATGTACTCCATAGACCAACACCCATCGCCCAACGGGCTTCCTTGCTGGCGAAATTCTCCCGGTATTCTTCAGGGTTCGATTCGGCCAGCTCCGCCTCAGTCATGAAGTCGTTGTCAACATAGCGAGCAGGTCGAATGTGTGGGTAACGGCAGGGGCGTAGGCGGGGACATTAGGTCGACCAGCGAGCACTGCAAAGATGTGCCCATTCACGTCGACGAGGGGCCGGCTCTGGCTGAGAGGAAGTTAGTGGACGGGAAGTCGGTGGATGCAGATCAGCACCCACATTCCATCCCACTGGATCCGCGTGAAGCAATGCGGATGAGCTGTGAGAGGGTCCTCGGCATGCACGGCAAAGATGCACCCATTCGCGTCAACGAGGGGCCAGCCCTGACTGAGGAAGTTAGTGGACGGGAAGTTGGTGGACACAAATCAGCACCCACATTCCATCCCCCCACCGCGTGCTTGAGATACGCAGCAGGGTGTGCCACATGCCTGGCAGAGATGACTACCGCCTCCCGGATCCCTTTGCGGCGACAGTAGATGTGGTTGCTGTGCGATGCGGGTGCTTCAAGGTCCGCAATGACGACGGGGCGGCACAGGGCTGCCACTGCATTTCTTGTTATTCGGGGGCGGAGGAGGGGTGGGGCCGGCAGCTTCTGTATCCGTGGTTGTGATGGTGGTGTCCGAATCCAAGGTGTTGAGGTACGGCTCAGAGTCCTCAGGTTCCATGTCTTGCTGGTTGTCGGATTCAGCGCAGACGGCAGCAGCAAGCAGTGTGAGGATCAAGAAGGTAGTGGCCTGGTAGAATTCGGTAAAAACGCGCCCGCTTTGCGTCTTGAGGAATATGTGAGTACGTGCCCAAGAAGTTGGTGGACAGCTGACTTTTCTAGATGCCGGGACCAAAGCATGCCTGTGAACTGCGGTCAGTGCGGTGAAAACGAACGAAGTAGGTGTGATGAATGAGTGAAAGGAGGCCTAGTGGGGGCACACACACCTCTGCAGCTTGAATGTGCAGAGGCAAGCAGCCGGCGATGCGGAGCCCAATTTGAGCTCAACGCAACGCACTCTCCGGGGTGCGGCAAGAAGGATGGGGTGAGGCAAGGAGAGGGGCTTACCGGGTCCTCTGGTTGGGTGAGGTGGTCGGGTGGTGGTGGTGGCCTTGAAGGGAGTTAGATGATGATCAACGTCCAACACACGCACACATCACCAAACAAAAGTAAGCCGGACGACAATGAGACAGATACCGATGTCGGCCTTGAGACGGTTCTGAACGTCGCTGAGGATGGGAATAGCGCAGAGGAGGACGGACCATAGTGGTGTTCGTGCCGTGTATAGTACGGAGAAGTTGGTGGACACAGCAAGTTGGTGGACATATGCTTGATCTTGTACAGGAGCCGCACTGTTGTACCCCTTACTATACGTTCACTTAAAAATGGACCCCATTGTCGGACACCCGACTTCCGTAGGCCGTGTATGCCGGGCGGCGGCCTGGGTTTTGCACTGGAAGTTGGTGGACTCAACCATGCCATATTTTGTAGAATACATCTCATTGAAACGTATAGAAAACAATAGTACTACAATAGAACGTCAAAAGAAAAAAGAGAAAAAAATAATAATTGACAAGGTCGATGTCGGGGGTCGGGACGGCGGGCGGGGGCGTCGGGGTGATGTGCGGGAGTGGCGGTGTGACGTGCGGGACGTGTTGTTGATGAGTGATGTGATGGGGAGGCAGTTTGATGGCAGCGCGCACCCGTGATGGCAGTGGCGCTGGGGACGGAGTCGGCGGTGACGACGGCGGCGCCGACAGGCGATGAAGACGGCGGGGAGGGCGGCGGGGAGGGCGGTGACCTCCGTAGAGGCAGTGGCCACCACCCGCCGTAGTTGGTGGACGGCTTTGGGCGATCTCCTAAGTCCCCCACATAAGGGATATAAGAGATTCCCGTGAAATCGCCTTATCCCCTCTAGTTAGAGAGGGAACACCCCCCCCCTTCCCTCTCTAACTAGAGGGGTTAGGTGGGCACATTAGGTGATCCAGATATGAGAACGCCGGAGAATGGAAGAGGTGTCATCGCAGTGCGTGCGGAAAGAGTAAGCGAGAGGTCGGGTAAATGAAAGTAACACATTTGGACGGCGGTTCAACCTCGTAGACTTTCCATTTCACAGCCGGCGTGGATACGTGGACACTTCTTGAGCGGCGGGATTTCGAGGCCGAGAGATGAAAAATGTTTATAAGAGACCATGATGTGTACACCGCGCTTCTCGGTAAAAGACATTACAAGAAAGGACAGATGCAACGGTTAGAAAATTCTCGGGTGGGGCTATCTTGCAGCATGATGTTAGAGTAAGTATGCTGCACGGACCGAAACAGACTGACGATTATGACACCAGGGACCAAGGGTGCAAATATTTTCGCTTTGTTTACCCCATCTCCTGGAGTAAACATTCCTCCTGCTCAGAACGATTCCCTAGGGATCAGTATGGTCGCAGGCGATATCAAATGCCGCACGAATGCATTGAACATTTGAAGGGATGAACCTTCGATGAGCAGGAGGAATACATTTGTGGATTCAGAACCATATGGAACAACCGTTCGGGATTTGGTATCGCCCGCGACCATACGGAATCAATAGCTCTGAGCAGGAGGAATGTTTACTGCTCCAATGAATGCATTCGTCCCTTTTTCGTTGTCTCTCCCTCGATTTCCACGGTAAAGGACGCAACGAAGAGTGAAAGAGATCGATGGCAGTCGTCGACCCTGCCAGTGATGGATGAAGCCGCAGACATTGAAATGAAGCTTGAGCAGACGGCCGTGCCTTCCACAATAGATTAGGACGCATCAAATCTCTTATCAGACCCGATATAGGAATAATGTTTTGACCTCAAACTCTGCGACGACTTATGTTCAAGCTTCGGAATAGTGATATTCGGTTTCCGTGAGTAAAGCTACGTCAACTTTCGATGAAATAGGACGAGCTTGTCTTAAGACCTAGCCGGTCTAGACCAACTCAGGTCTTGAGAGGGGTAGGTCTTAAAGTCCCCGATGACTTAAGTTTCTCCCCCTTCCGCACCTCCCAAACCCCGCCCGCATGCATGTGGGTGCAACTGCTTTAACATCTTAAGTTCCTACCTTTGGAACTTAAGTTGGCCCACCACTTAAGTCTTGCTGAATCTCTTAAGTTCAACTCACAACTTAAGTTTCGTCGAAAGACTCAAGTCCATCTTTCCACTTAAGTTCTCCGAAACGACTTAAGTTCTCCACAATAACTTGAGTTCGATCGATAAACCACAGATCAATGTAATTGAATTCGGATATACGGCGCGACACGCACTAATAGCCGGTAACACTCACAGGTACTCCAGTAGTGCGGGGGTCACGATGGCGATGGCCATGATGGGCGGGTTGGTTAGCAGCCGATGTTCTCGATGACGCCCCACGGCACATATTCTACCACACGTATTATATGCACGCCCACACGTCAGCGACACGAGTGCAGAGGGAGAAAAGGACGTCATACAGAGTGGTATTGCTTCTGGGCTCGGGGGTCTCCCGGCGGTGGATAGACTACGCTGCGACGGTCAGACGTATCACTGAACGATTCTATCTAAGTGCTGCGACACACATGCAGAAAGACGCACACATAGTATCACACCAAACGGTACCAGCCGTTGCCACCGGCTGGTGGCCACGGACTTGTACTCTGCGGGACGTTGGTGCACAGAGCGATGCACAGAGCTGAGGGGAGGGTTAAGTCGGTGGAAGAGGTTGTGAACAAGGCGTTGCGCACCTTTCCCGCCCAACATCTCCGCGTCCTTTAATTCCCTTGGTCGTCGGTGGCACGGAAGGTTTACATCAGGAAAACCCTCCTTTGGGAATTTCCCCCAAATACGGGGAAATTTGGAAAGCGGTAGTCGGATTTGCTGAATTCGGGCTAATTTGGTCCAATCACCTCGATTGCCTTGATTAGTTTTTGAAATATTTCTTTCACTTGCTGCTGAAAACTACGGGAGTTGGTGTCACGACAATAGGCAAGGAGAGACAGGAGTGAACGAACTACAGGTGACCAGTTCCATGTTGTCTCGCAAATCTTCCAACAAGTTAATCTGAGCCGGCCCTAACGCACACGTGGCCCAAGCGCACACGTGAGCGCGAAAATGTGGTTCGTTTTGATGTGAGCAACACAACAACAACAAACTTCTTTCTTCCTTTCCCCCCACATCGCTCTCCCCGCGCTGCCCCGTTTCCGCCTCGACCGCCCTCCACTACCCCCCACTGTGCTAGCAATGTGCACTGGGTGGTCTGATCTACCTTCTAGCTCATTCCAAAGTGCGTACGCCTCCCTACCTCCCTCTAGTCGCTGTGGCTCACTAGCGCGCGCGGTCCACCCACAGATCTCTGTTGTCTCGCCATGTCTCCCATCGACAGCTTCTGGCTGGCGCGTCGGCCGTCGGGCTTCCCGCACTCGTCCTTCAAGTGAGCACGCTATTGGCAGGAGGACATCGCGAGGTGCGTGGCATTGCTCTATGACTATGTTTTCTTCACTCATATCGGCGCCTCTGCTCATTTATTAGGTATGTGTTCACCCAGCGGTGGCCGCGGCCCCTTTCATCTCGTCAACGTATCCATTCCCGACCTGGCTGACATCCACGTCCCAGCGTGGTTGTCGATCCGGATGTCGTGCTTATTGTAGACCACGTATTCCGGCGTCTAGGTATGTTATTCAACGGCTTCTTCTCCTGAATGTCCCCGGTTTTCAGGTTTGGTGTGCATCAGCTCGTCGCGCTGCCATGGCATGTCGTAAGTCCAGTCCTCGTCGGCGTTCGGTTGGCTGATTGCCACGTAGAGCATGCTGCGCCCTTCAGCCCATCCCAAGTCCCACTCAGCGTGAATTTGAGCTTCGGAACCTGCGGAACACACCGGTACGTGTCCTGCACCCATTACACCCGATACATCAGCTCAAACCTCGTTCCTTCGTACACGGTCTCTCTCTTTCACACTGCCCAGCCGCCCACCCACCCTGTCGTCATCACCATCCCTTCGGCAAACGCCCGCGCCGCCGCCGCGCTCATTCGGTGTGTTATCGGCCGTATTTCATCTGTAGAGTTCTCATTGATCTCATCCCCAGCCTCATTCTCCGGGTTCTCGACCTCTGCCGCCACCGCTACCGTCCCCGCACCCCCCTGCTCAGCCCGCCGCTCGTCACCACCCCCGTTCCGACCGCGCCGCCGTCGCGCTTGTTTGGTATGTCACTAGTTAGCCTTCATTATTCAACCTCTGATTTCCTTTAAATGCTCGTCATTTACGTGAACGTTGGTGGCGGCGCTTCCGGCGATCAGTGCAGGTGCCGTCGCACTCGAGCGCCCAAGACATACCACGATGAGGTGTGCGTGCGAAGGGGCTGGTTCAAGAGAGTGCATCCCGTACGAGGTCATACATATATATATAATACTTTTGTTGTACATACGCTCAATGCCATCCTTTTCCGTCTTTTTGCCGTGATCTGGGCAGTGAATATGAGCCCCAAAGCCGGACTAACTGCGGAATATACCTGGTAATTTGCCCCGAAATTGGAGGCAAGTTTATTTCAACGTTGCTAGGAGGGTAATGTAACTAATGGAAGATATTCCCCCTAATTAGGTCCAACGTTGGGGCAATACTGGGGTATTGCCAAAGGAGGTCTTTCCTGATGTCACCGGTGGCATTTTTGTGTCGCACGTATGCCACCCTCCCTGTTCGTGTATTTCCAACTGACTATGCAGCCATAGATTCACAGGACTTTACCCTTCTGTTTGCTTCCTTATGCTGGAACTTCTCCGGCACTTAAGTACGTGGGGACGCAAAACTTGAGTTCGAAGGCTAACTTAAGTTAAGGTACTTAAGTCCACGTAGGAACTCAAGCTCAGGCAGGCTTTAAGTGAGCGGGGAAGGGCCTCGAACTTGCCGGAACTTAAGTTCCAAGATCGAACACTTAAGTAGTAATGTGTATATGTCTGTTGCTGAACTCAATTCTCCGACCTCTTAAGTGGTGCAGATGTCTCAAGCGGACTTAAGACTCTATCATGCAGTGGTGTCCCATAACAGTACTATAGATGGGGTAGGTACAGGGGCTTAAGGTATTTATGTCTTTAAGACCTTCAAATCTTAAGACCAATTTCGGTCTAGACCAGGTAGGTCTTAAGAGGAGCTAATAAATTAGTTGACTTTCGACATGGTTCAGATTACCCCAGACTTGGGCCCCCTTGAGGAAGAGGAAACGGGCCATTTGATCCGAACACCGCCTCGACTCGGACACCGCCACGAGCCGGATCTTTCTTCAAGTTCCCACCACGACGCGTCTCGAAATCGGCGCACTGGCCACCTCAATTTGCGGAGCACTCGAGCCCTGGCGCATCCCGGCCCCGGCATGCTTACCGCCTCCCTCCGCATATTGTATCCCTCGATCCGACGTCCCTGATGTTCTCCGCCAATCGGCTCACCAATGCTCTCGAAGTGGAACAGGCGTAAGTATGCTCGTGTGTTCCCTTCCACGCCCCTACGGACGCATATACATACCAATTGATCATTTTACCTCCAGGTTACATCTCACACGAAAATCAAATGGAGGAACTACTCGGACGGTGCGATTCCTTTCTCTGTACTGCTCTCCCTCTGTGTATTGGGGTAACTTACTCGTAATTTCGGAGGCCGAGGTAGCCAGATGTGCCGTTGTTGACTCCTGGGTAGCGCAGAACTAGCGCATCGCGGACAAAAAAGAATGAAAAGCGTCCAGCCGTCCCGTAGACGCCGTTTTCGCCCATTACGCTGCCACCACACCTCGCGCAGAACGAGCGACCCCCCGTGCGGTGAGCTGATGATACCTGCTGACTTACCACATCACACGGAACCAGGCACACCATCATAACTTATTATACAAGACTCACATTTCGGGCGACATTATTAAGGTTACGTGGGCAGCTGGGTCGCATCCTCCGCACCCCCTTTACGGTCATGTCGAGCCGAGGTAATCGCGCGTAGAACCGCACTTTTACGCTGGTTGCGCCGTATGATGAGCTTGCGCCGCCGGGCGAATAACGCCAGGAACAACGCCGCGATAGTGAGGACGACGCCTCCAACCACTCCGCCGACAATCGCACCGACATGGCTTTTCTTGCCCGGCACACTGACACTTGAATATTGAAAATCCAGAATTAATGAGAGTGAGTGATGGAGTTCGGTATACGTACGTGTACACGAGATGGTCGAATCCAATCAAAGTAGGGTTCGTCCTTGGATCGATGACCAGTGTATGGAGTCCGTTGGACAGGCCCGATTGCGCGATATCCCCGCGCTCGCCAGCGACGGCTTGGGCGGCAGTTATATTCAAACTCTGGATCTCATAGCCGTCCAGGATGATCGCGCATGTACCAACGAGGTCGAGGGACGCATAAATCGCGGTACCTGAACTAATGAGCACAGAGTGTTGAATGAGCGCGTAGGGTTCGCACCGTTGAAGGAAAAGGTGATGGACCCGGTGGTTAGGGTCGCTGAATTATTGAATGCCCCCTCTGTAACTTCCCCGGGACATGCATCGGCGTTACATTGAAATATGTCGCCGCCGTATAGGATATCTGGGGAGGTGTCGTCGACGGTGTAATTCTGCAGCGTGGCACGGACAAGGCCCAAACACAGGATAACGATGAAGGATCGCTGCATCGCTGGGTGGTCCCGGAGACGTGGAGGGGGAAGAAAGCGCAGGAGATAGGACTGGCGGCCTTATCTCCGTCTTGTCCCTTCTAACTTCTTGTGGATGTCACAAGGTAATGTATCTAATTCAGTCAACGGCTTTACCGGCCCGAT
Source organism: Mycena metata (assembly GCA_029378385.1). Lineage (NCBI taxonomy): Eukaryota > Fungi > Basidiomycota > Agaricomycetes > Agaricales > Mycenaceae > Mycena > Mycena metata. The sequence continues at coordinate 161,681 of JARKIB010000153.1, read as the reverse complement.
TTGGTCTGCTACAACGGATTGAGGGTGTAGTTGGGATCGCTGCCGCGGGGCCGACGCGCCAGATATTCGCGATTTTTCTGGTCCCAACGTTGCGGTCGAGGAGGGCAACAAAGTAGAAATTCAAACTGTCGGGAGGTTCGAGCCAGAACGCCGAGACGTGAGAATGTACCTGAATACAGCCTGAACCACGGCGCGCAGAGAAGAAGCACACGTACAACCAACATACGACTCGCTTTCGAATGCCCGGAAACACGGCCGCGCGTGCATTTCTGCCGGGGCGGATACAATCCAGATGAAGTGTCGTCGCAGTGCGTGCGGAGAGAGTAAGCGAGAGCTCAAATGAAAGTAGCTGGATGGCGGTCAATATACCCGGAAGTGGAAAGTACATTGGCGTACACCAATGGCCGCCAATGGATGTTGGAGGACACTGGTGGCCATCAAGGGATGTTGTTACGCGATGGCAGGCAAGATAAGATAACGTTCGCGGGTGATTTCCATTGGCCTCCATTGTCCGATGTTGATTTCTATCCATCTCCATCCACTGACTTCCAACGTTTTCCATTGATTTAGAGTAAAGACTGCTCCAATTTCTTCCTCTGTAGCAATTTCAACTCTGCATGCACCCTTCCCCGCTGACAAGGCTGCAGTTGCTCACATCCTGTCAACTACTACTGGAGCCCTGAATGAGTTTCTACCTCCAGGGCGGCACAATGGATGCATAACACTACTTAACGATGGTGATGCTGCAATTTTATGTCTTCTCTGTGTACTGTAGCTCACAATGAAATTCAACCTTTCGTATCTAGCTGCAGGTTGAATGTACTCTTCAGTCGCTCGTCCTCTTCTTCAATCTCCAGTCCCTCGCCGGTGTTGCTCTTTAACCTAGGTTCGGACTCCGGGTTGCACGATTGTCACATTTGGATTCTACTGATGAATGCACACTCCGAGTCCGTGCTTGGCAATACTGAGGTACAAGGAATTGCTAACCTCTCAGGGCAAGTTCTAGGGGTTCTAGTCGCCCTACTGAACTCGCACCTGAGCCCAACAGCGGCCACCTTCCGGAAATGTGAGAAGAATCTGTTTTGAATCTACTATGAAAAACAGATGACGAACTGCGGCTAGGTGCGGCGAACATCTCGGTCTTGCGTGTGGGGTGGTGCTGTACGTTGGAAGCACCTGACTCCAGTGGGGCACTCCACTAGCTCACTTCAAATGCGCTGCTCAGGATGCTGTGCCCTTAGGGCCTATTTAGCTGAGCAAGCAGGCAGCTGGGTGTGTGTGGCCACACAGCATGCCCTCGTCAAGCTCACTCGCTGCTAGGTCTTCATCGTCTTCATCGACGTCGACGAGTACCGCATCCTCGTCATCCGCATCTGCCATTCCCACAGGAATTCCTGCTGTTTGCCTTAACAGTACTATGCCAGGAGTCTCAGAATTCGGGTCCATTAGCACCGGCTTCTTCGGTGCGCGACCCGCCCAGTGTACAAAGCTCTAACTGAAGCGGTTTGACGGGCAATAATGTAGGCTGTGTCGCTGACGTCCCGGCCGTCTTTAACGCAGAGGCCGGGAGCATGCCGGCGGCTATCAACGACACGTGCGGCTGTCCATACAATGCGGTTTTCCAGTTTGCGCAGCCGGATATCCAGAAATTTGTTGATTGTGCCTCGAAGGGGGGCGCGACGACGGGCTGTTTACTGCCGAAGACCAGCGGAAGTGTTAGCGGGCCGGAGAAAACGATGGGATGGGGTTGTTTCGTTGCGATGAGTTTGCTGATAGCGGGAGCGCTTGCACGGTCGGCGGTCGAGTAGCGGCGTTCGGTGCTGTTTGATGTCTTCAGCCTCAAGTTCCGCGTCCTTCGACAAAAATAAATAAATGAGTGCCACGAACGACCTTCGAGTGATACTCCCGCGGGCGCGGTCTCTGAATTCTAAAAAATTAACTCCACGTCGGTTTAAGGGCCCTGCCTCGATTCGAACGAGGGACTTCCGATAATAGATCCACCACATTGTCTAACAATTTCGGAGGCGTTCCAAACGCAACGAGGCCTTACTGCCTTTGGTTCAAGCGGCTACAGCTGGCACTCGTTGATCTATGAATCCCAATGGTCAAGCACTCTGCTAGCTCTCAATTCGGGACACTCCCGCTCGTGCATGCCCGCGCCTTCATTCCGGCAGTGCCTCGGCCACAGGTTTTTTTACGCTTACTCGGGCTTCCCATCGATACCGAATGCCTACACCACATCAAATACACGTCCTCAGAACCGAGAAAAATAATGAATAATACTGCGGTCTCTGGATTCTAAAAATGAACTCGGACTTCACTCGCATCTAGGCTCCGGCCTCAGTTCGAACGAGGTACTTCCGACGAGAACATCAAATACACCTTACCTCAATGATTTTCGGAGGCGTTTCAAACGCTATCAGGCCTAGGTTCAAGCCTCCCTACTCTGGCCTTTAAATGAACGCCAACATAACGTATAATGTTTAGGGTTCCCTAGCTCCCACTGCAATCACCCGAATCACTGCGTTCCGTCCCCATGTAGACGCAGCCTGCGTAGACAAGGGGGTAGACACACATATGTGTCTACATATCGCTATGTGTGTCTACATTCAGTAGACACAGGGGGGTCTACCTTCACCTCTGTGCAACTAACACCGTAGCTGAACATAGACCAACGTAGACATAGGTAGATACATGTAGACGTAGTTAGCCACAGGTAGACATGGAGAGGCAAATTTTCGCAGAACGAACCTTGACTCATTCATTTGATTTGCAGGTAAGAGTCTACGGCGGTAGGCGGACGTAGACGAACGGTCTACGTGACGCATAATAAGGTAGTCGATGGTACACGCAAGGTATGTCTACCCCCTTGTCTACCCCCGTAGACACATATAGAATAATGTATAATAATGTAGACTACCCTCGGTCTACATAGGGGCGGAACGCAGTGAATGAGCCTAGAACTCGTGATTATATCCGCCACGAAAGAAGAATAAGTACTGGAGGAAAATGACTTGGTGTTTGACGTCCAAAGCCCAGCCTCGATTTGAACGAGGTGCTTCGGGATATCTGGAAGCGAGCATCACGGCGACAGTATAAAGAAATGGTACCGGGAATACGCACAACAGCGGGTCATCGATGCGTGCAACCTTCCGACGATAACGAGTGCGGGACAAAGTGGGGAGGGGCTAACAGAGAGGGTTAAACAGTTATTGACCAGCGGGACTATTACGACGCACTTGTATTGGTGTCAGCCCAACCAAATGTCCTAAACGAAAGGCGTCGCGGGTGGGTGGCAAGGCGTGTATCACGGTAAATTCCCGTGCGGCGTGCACAGGAGCCCCAGCGGCCGTCAGGGCTTGGGGCAAATGAAAGGATTAGAGTTAAATCGCACTTTATGCTTGCAAGCATTCCATTCACTTGTCGTGCATGCACCGACCGACCATGGCTGTCGGAGATTCGATCGAGAATGAAAGAAGTGTCATCCAACATCGCAGTGCGTGCGGAGGGAGTAAGCCAGAGGTCGGTCAAATCTAAGTAACACATTCGGACGGCGGTTAAAGCTGGTAGACCTTCCAATTCATGTCAGCCGTCTTGGATGCGTAGACCGGACATGGAAGTCGGGACGGAGATGCGGGAAGTGGCGGTGTTGATGTGATGCTGGATTGATGCCGGATCATATTGCTTTTTACTTCCCACAGAATCGGCAGTGCGGTACTGCTCAAATGCGACACACTGTGCTAAAGTACGACACATTTCCCATCAATGTGTCGCACCTGTTTTCTTAAGCACGGCAGCCAACAAATGGCCATCAAACCGGTGTATCTCTGCCACGAAGCGGCCGGTTAAGGTTTGGTTTAGTGGTTAGTGGTTAGGGTTAGAAGTCAGGGTGAGGGTCGAGGTATATTGTAATGCTGTTGAAGGGGACTTGTTCATGGAGGACGTGAATTGATGACCGATCAAAGCGAATGCGACACCCTGCAAACAGGTGCGACACATTTCCCATCAATGTGTCGTACTTTAGCACAATGTGTCGCATCTAAGGTGTGTCGTACTCCGCATGGTGCTCGGATCAAGCGACCCGTCTTCCTTCTTCCCTCCCACCACCACCACGTTAACAATTTTCGCCATTTTTTTAATGGGTAAGACCGTTGTTGCTGGCTCATTCCTTTTGTTTCGTCTCCACACCGTTCGCCAACGCCTAAGCTGCTGACGGCTGCTGCAATCCACTGCTGTCTGGCGAGCTCTCTGAGTCTGGTGTCCACAAATAATTTTTATTTGCAGTATTGTTCTTCTTAGCTCATTTTCTCTGTGCGGACTCTTTGGGGCCGCACTTATCACCCCTGTCTCCGATAAACTCTCTGCTTCTCAGCCCTTGAAATCCTCTACTGGATCCGACATTTTCGCTCGTGATGAACATTCGGCCGTTTAATTACCGAATCATCACTTCAGAACACTTCTGCGTCCGGCACAAGGTGGTGCGTTGTCGCGCATCCCAGCGTGCCAGACTCGAAACTTGGCATTTTCCCTTCCCGGATCAACGGCATCACGTGATTTACCTCTCGTGGCCTCACCCGCGTCTTTCTCGACTTATACCCTCGACCCACGCGACTTCCGACGTTCTATTGTATTCCTCATTCTCTCCGCATGGTTCAATCCCTCCTCCATCACTCAATACCCATAACGATAGCCGCCAATTACGATATTTCCTCGGGATCTATTTCCTTGTCACCCATGTTCTTGTATACCGTCTCTTGCTTTTGTACTCCCCTCACGACCTTCTACTCGACTCTCACTACCTTATTTATTATGCTACGACCTTATTCTCTTCCTCTTGTTCTCTGTTTCCTTGACTCCTACAAAATCCTGTATAAATACTAAACTACTTGTACAGTGCAATCCAGAACAGTTTTACCGTTTCTCCCACGTCGCTCGCTCTCGCTCTCGTCTCGCTCTCGCCAACGCCTCCGCTCCGCATCACTCTCGTACTTGCTCACCGTCTCCCCCGCATTTAAACCGCCAGTTGTTGCATCGGCAATCCTGGCATCGTTGAACACACCTCGCACACTTATCTCCTTCCACCATCCTTGTGCAATACTCACCTCTTTTAGTTCAGCTCGCGCTTGGGCGGTTGGTTGGCGCGTCAGCGTGAAGTTCCTGCGTTAACACTGTGTTCCCTGGGTCCCTAAGCACAGCCAAATTAGCTGCGACTATCTGTGATTAGTGATCTAATCACAGTGGTTAGCTGTGATTAGCGACTATGAGTCGACCGCTAATCACAGATACTGTACTATTTCGTTCAAATCGACAGTCACGCATCACGCACCCCCCTGTCGATGTCGAATTTTGGTCGGCACCACGCATCACTCAGGCCTCTGTCCAACCTCCAAGTGGTCACGCAGGTCCCCAAACTGCTCAAAAAGTGCAAAAAAGACGAAATTTTCCGTTCAAACGTCGAAATTTTCGAGGTGTCACGCACAAATTGGGCGGCTGCCGAAATGTCGAATAGGTAGAATATGTCACGCGTCACCCCCCCCTGTCGATTTGAACGAAATAATACAGTAGTCGCGGCTAATCTCCCTTGGTTTAGGGACCCAGGGAACGCAGTGGTTGTTATCGAACGCAAAGCTTTCCCGGTATTCCTATCCAAGACTCCGAATTTTCGCGTGGACAATTTTCCTCACAGAAAGTACCTATGTGGGGGCAATTAACCGTTCTTTAACGAGATGCCTCGCATTCGTTGCATCTCTTTGATCTTATCCCCATGTAGGTTACCTCCCTTCGTCTTCCTCTCCTCTGTCTCTCCGAATCCTTGCTATTGCTTCCCTGCGCACAGTTCAAAATCAATCACCGCACCTGTGCACCATTCCAAAGACATTACAGCCCTTTGCGGAACTTAGGGCGCGGACAGTTTTTTTTTTTTTTTCATGCTTGTCAACGAGAATCGTTATTTCGAGCTCAGTTCTTGTCCGTTTGCCTTATAAATATGCCCATTGTGTCCGCAATGAAGATGCGGAGGGCACCACGGTCTTCGTTTTCCCTGATGCGATCATAATTGCCTTATTGGGAAAATGTCGCTCTTTTTGTACAGAACTTGTCGCATCCTCTGTGCTGTGGTCAGATTGACCTATAAATTTGATATGACGTCTTTATGAGTATTACGAAGGGCTGGACGGACCGGTATTTCCTCATATTGTATCTATTTCTTGTATACAAGGTATTCAGATATCCCACATTATGAGAATGCAGAATACCGGTGAACTAAGACACACATTCAAAATCCCGGTCCATCCAGCCCTCAATGATACTCATAAAGACATCATATCAAATTTATAGGTCAATCTGACCACAGCACAGAGGATGCGACAAGTTCTGTACAAAAAGGGCGACATTTTCCCAATAAGGCAATTATGATCGCATCAGGGAAAACGAAGACCGTGGTGCCCTCCGCATCTTCATTGCGGACACAATGAGCATATTTATAAGGCAAACGGACAAGAACTGAGCTCGAAATAACGATTCTCGTTGAAAAGCATGAAAAAAAAAAAAAACTGTCCGCGCCCTAAGTTCCGCAAAGGGCTGTAAATCATTCACACAATCCCCGAAACTCAGCGACGGCGCACAAAAGCCACCTCAGTTGAGATATCATCTCTGTTGAACTGCTGTGGATCAGCGATTGAATTATCGAGCCGCTATCCGCGCAGCCAGAAGGCTGTTCAACTGCGAGATTCTTACCCCGCAGCCCGCAGCTGCACAATATAAATCCCCCAACTGTCCTGCCCACTCCGAGTCGTCCTGTCTTTCGCCCGTCTCTGAGGCTCTCCGCTTCTCCCCTCAAGATGATTCTGCCGTCCTGAATCAAGAACTTCAATCATCAATCAAGACACGCAAATTGTCTATGGACTTCCCCCAATTTCTCCGTGCTCCATCAACAAGACTGGTGCCCTCCGAAATCAAACCCTTCAACCGTAGTCATAACAGACAAATTGCAACCAGCACTGCGTCCCAAACCCCGATATCTCGAATCCCCACACTTCAAGACAAGTTTATCCCGCCCTTCACCCCCGGCGGGTTCAGCATCAACTGCTTCCATCGACGAGGCGACAAGGTTTGATTCTTTGTCGGCTCTCCTTATCAAGTTACATTTCTGTTTATTTCGAGTGATGCTTTTCCTCAAATCATTGTACACTAATTCCAGTGCTATCACAATTACTTGACCCCGAAAGAACCCACGCCTCAGACTTCAACCTGCCGGAGCGAAGCGGAGGTATTATCTTGTCCTTGATATCCAACTAGTGTTTGATCATTGTAAAGCAATCGATTCCGAGTCTAACCAATGAGGGTAGAACTTGGTTCAGAAAAGGCGAATTCACGCACCAACAGTGCGGAGAATTTGTTTTATAAACTGCTACCCGGAGCCAGCTTTGACTCGGGTCCTTGTCTGAGCCGAAGTGGTCGAGGATAAACGCTGAGATGGCCGAGGATCATGGTTGAGATGACTGAGAGTCATTCTGCCGTCGATTCGGATCCACGCAGAAAAGACCGAGACAGTACGAAGTTTGAATGCTTTCGAAATATGGTGCTCCTCGAGTGCTGCAGACAAGCTGCAGACCTCTCCCCATTCACCTTCAAGTATTTCGTTCTCACCGATTATACTTGCAACTCCACGGGCATGTGTGACTCACCCAATGGAATGAACAACAGGGCAAGTCTCACGAGCGGCAGCTTTGTTTTCGAATCCTTGCTGCACACCCAGCCCACATGCCGAACTTCACATCACTGCTGGACGAAAGTTGTCTATCGCACGATTGAACTCGGTCAAACTCTGGCTCCGCTCCGATTATGAGGGTCCTAATCGTGATTTTTCACCACCCGCCACGGGTCACCTATGCACCCTTTGCCGATGAGCAGTTGGCATCCAACAACTGCTGTGCGCCCTGCTGTGCTGATGTCGCGAAGCTTGTTGCGTTGACTATCGCAGAGACGGTAGAGTTATCGGGGAGTCTGAAAATAGTCGTTCCTCAGTGCACATCGAATTACATCTTGGTTGGAAGACTCACATGGCGATCGGTACCTTACTCAAGAATGTCAGGGCCGCTTGAATTCCAGATAGGACTTGAGAATTCACGTCCGCCGGTGCAGGGGTTTCACCAAACTCGCTGACGTCGATTTGGGTGATGGCGTTGTTCGCGTTGACCAGCGAGAGCTGGGCCTGTAGGATGTTGGTAGCATCAACGACATCCTTGCTGGATTGTAATGTGAGGCTCTCCATTCTCGCGTCTGGAATCTGAACAAAACCTACCCGTTGTTTATGGTACCCAGGCTTAGGAGAGCAGAGGTGATCCCAACACTGGCCTGGACGTTGAACGAATTGCACTGGGCGTCTGTCGCGGCGCGGGAACGGAGGGGAGCTAGATACCTCGTTGGCCTATGCGGAACGGGTACGAAGAATTCTGACATACCAGCCAAAGTTTGGAACATACCGAGGATGGCGACAAGCATGAAGATGAGGCGGGCCATTATGTCGGGGAAAGGTTGAATGATTAAAGGCGAGGTGAGTTCAAAGATTGAATGAAAGGGCAAGACACCAGGTCGAGTATGAGAATGTGAATGAAGCCTTGATCAAGCCCTGGTTCGACCTTTATACACGATCCTGCCGGCGGTGCTCTCATACAACCAGCGACATCAACACTCCCGAAGTTCATAAGCAAATACGGATCCCTGAAAGTATTGACACTGCCCGCAGTTCCAGATGCGGTAACCAGGATATTCCTGACGACCGCTCCCAAACTGGTCCGGGTGGGTATATTCGTGGTTGTGGCATTAAATCGGGGACGTGAACTTGGGCCCGACAAGTTCGCTGACCAATCGTGGCATTAAACCAACTTGAAGTTAAGTCAGGCTTTGATACGGCCTCCCGCCCCTCTCGAGGTCGGGCTGAAGGATTTGGCTCAGTATGATTTGATTCTGGGTATTAATGTACGACAAATAATTTTGTGGCTCACGTATTTGCATTTGGCATTGAAAGCCTTGTTGTTAAAAACTCACCGACTCGCGTCTTTTTGAACCCCGAGATGGCCGATCACCTTTCACCGCCGAGAACGCCGAGATGGCCGACTCGTATTCCGTAATCGAGTAAAGCCCGAGAAGCCCGAGACCCGAGGTAGGAAGTTACACGATGTCCTGAGGCTCCAAACGTGCTTAAATTTCCCTCGCTTTTGTGGAACGTGCGGCTTCCCTGGCTTGCATCTGCGGGTCCGAATCTTCCGCGTTCATGACTACAGTCACGGTCAAAGCTGTCTTGAACCATGGCAGGTGTATGGCATAATCTGTAGGAATTTGTCGATTGTGCCTCAAAGGGGGGCGCGGCGACGGGCTGTTTACTGCCGAGGACAAGCGGAAGTGTTAAAGCGCCGGAGAAAACGATGGGATGGGGTTGTTTCGTTGCGATGAGCTTGTTGATAGCGGGAGCGCTTGCACGGTCGGCGGTCGAGTAGCGACGTTCGGCGTTGTTCGATGTCTTCAGCGTCAAGTTCCGCGTCCTTCGACGAAAATAATAAATGAGTGCTACGAACGAACTTCGGTTTAGGGCCCTGCCCCGATTCGAACGAGGGACTTCCGATTATACATTCACAACATTGTCTAACAATTTCAGAGGCGTTCCAAACGCCACAAAGCCTTACTGGCTTTGGTTAAGCTGTTACAACCGGCACTTGATAATCTATGAATGGTAATGGTCAGGCACCCTCAATTTCATGACACTCCCACTTGTGCACTGTGCCCGCGCCTTCCTTCCGACAGTGCCTCTCGGCCACAGGTGCTTCTGCGCTTACTCGGGTTTCCCATCGATACCAAATGCCTTTTTTTTTCGATACACCATCAAATACACGTCTTCGGAACCAACTTCCGCGTTCCTCAAGAAAAATAATGAGTATCTGCTCCCAATAATACCCCCTCCGATGAGGTCTCTGTATTATAAAAATGAATTCGGACTTCATTCGCATCTAGGGCCCGACCTCAATTCGAACAAGGTACTTCCGACTAGAGCATCAAATACACCTTACCTCAATGATTTTCGGAGGCGTTCCGAACGTTATTAGGCCTAGGTCCAATCGTTCAGGCCTCCCTACTCAATAGCTGGCCAGTCCAAATCCCTGAACCTTAAGTTTGTCATCCCTCGATGCAGCACTGGCCTAGCCCTCAAAAATCCACACGCAGAAACGTTTGGAGCTCACTAGCTCTCACTGCAATCACCCGAATGAGCCGAGAACTCGTGATTAAATCCGCCACGAAAGAAGAATAAGTATCAGGGAAAAAAGATTTGCTGTTCGATTCGAACGAGGTACTTCCGGATATCTGCGCAAGGGAACATCCTCACTACACCCGGATGCGTTCCAAACGCTACCGGGCCTGATTGACCTTGGTTCAAGTGGTCGATAGCTGGCAGGCTTGATCGTCGGTGGGAGTCAGAATCAACACTCGAGTAACCGTGGTCGGCGGGTGGTGAAATAACAGAATGGAGAGTTTGCCTTTCCGCTCTAATTTCCAATATCCTGTAAGAGCTGAGGCAGATCGGCGACCAGAGAGAGGCACGACTGACCGTGATGGTTTACCCGAGTCTTCCAGAGAATCAAAAGCACGAAGGAGTAGATTCGCGTGGCGGGACTCACCAGTTTGAGCCTTGAATAAACTTGTACCTAATCGGTGTCAACTCCTGTCGGGACTATTAAAGCTTCTATGCGTTTCCGTGCCCTAGAATTACGCCGCCAGCGGATTGTGGGTTGCTTGTATGAGGGATTTTTGAAGCTCCGTGTCAATGTGGCGTACCAGGACTCAACCTCGCCGTTCCATGATTTAAGGTGTCAGGAAGACCGAGGAACACCATTGAACAAGACCGCACCTACGGCGCTCTGTGCGCGTCGATTTCTCCCGCAGTTATGCGGAGAGTCGAGAGGCCCGTTCGACTCGGGACATCGGCATGTAGGTTGGACTAGCTTTTTTTGCCGAACGAACGGAGCAGAGGGGACAATGAAACCACTCGGAGTGGATGTGATTCGAGGTGGAGAGTTTATGCCTTACTGGATGCGCAAAGGAAAGTCCCGGAACACGTGAGCCATTGTGCCTGTGGGGAAGAAATAAATGTGAACACACGATGAATATACTCCAAATTGGTTCGCGTCGCACCTTCTCGCTTCCAGGGCACATGTCCGGAACAGAAACTTCGAGTATGGCGTCAAAAAGGAGTTGGAGGCGGCATCGAAAAGAAATAGTTCGTGCGCAGTCACAGGAGAAAAGAGAACACGCGAGGCTCAAGAGAGCAGGGTGAACGAGAGGATGAGGCCGACCCGTGATGTCTCCTCAGGTAGACAAGTGAGCTCGCGTGTACAAAGATCCTAAGACCAGTTAGCATCTAGGTAAATTTGGTGAACGCGGGACGCGGAGAAAAAATCGGGGAATCAAGTCACAGGGCAGGGCAGTTTCGGTGGATTTTGTACCTTGTACGGACCTAGTTCTGCGAGCGAGAGAAATGGGGAGCCGATCGATGAGGCCCTCGGTGGAGAGGTGAATGTGTGAGACGTAAATGAGTTGCCACCACAATACGACAATCCTAACCAGAGCGGGTTCGCGAATGCCAGGGCGATGGGACGCGGCACCGTTCCGATTCGCGGAATGTGCAGCCAGAGGCCAGCACGACATCAGCCGCGGATCGGGACTGTCTACCATGGCTTAGCAGATCAGAACAAGGATAGCGCCGGCGACAGTGCAAATAAGCGGTACCGGGGATGTGCATTGCAGTCGGTCATCGATGCGTTGCAATCCGACGATAATGAATGCGGGTCGAAGTGGGGAGGGGCTGACATAGAGGGTTAAACAGCTATCGACGAGCGGGATTATATGACGCACTTGTATTGGTGGCAGCGCAACCAAATGTCCTGGACGAGGCGGGTGAAGGAAGAGGGCGGGAGTATGAAGCTCGAGGGGCAGGGCGCACCGCAAGAAAACCGAAGACAGGCTGTGCCAGATTCCGAGAGGGAGCGTGATGCGTGAAGGGCATCGCGGGTGGGTGCCAAGGCGTGTATCACTGTAGATTATCGTGCGGCGTGCAGAAGCCGCAGCGGCCGCCAGGGCTCGGGAAAATGAAAGGATTAGAGTCAGATTGCACTTTACGCTTGCAACCTTCCATTCAATTGTCGTGGATGCGTGCGGAGGGAGGAAGCCAGAGGTCGGTCAAATCTAACGCATTCGGACGGCGGTTAAAGCTGGTAGACCTTCCAATTCATGTCAGCCGTCGTGGGTGCGTAGACCGACATGGGAGTCAGGGCAGAGATGCGGGAAGCGGCGGTGTTGATGTGACGTTAGATTGATACCGGATCATATTGCTCTTGCTTCCCACTTTCAAGAGGTGGGCGGACCGAAACTTATTCTACCTACCTACCTACCTACCGGATATCAACCTCAGGGAGTGGTGGCTGTACCCGGTTCTCATGCTTGCACCGAAAATGGGGGGGGGGGTCCGTTCCTTACATTTTGAATACGGGTAGAGAATGAAATCGACGCTTAAATACAACCACCATCGGCCGAGGGGAGGTTGATATCCGGGATTTTTCGGCCGCCCACCTCTTGCCCACTTTCATGTCGATTTTCCAAAACTTCGTTGTTCCTCATCGAATTCCGCTCAGGGTCGGTTTACCCTGCAGTCGCTCATTGTGTTCTTCAAACTCAGTCTTTCGCCGGTGTTGCTCTTCGACTAGGTTCGGAATCGGACTCGGAACCTCGGGCCTATTCTCTCTGACAACGTTCAAAGAACCTCATTCAGACGATGTCCTCTATTTGCGTCTCTATCGATCTCTTGGTCTGGTTAAATTACAATTTGGCTCACCTCTGGAAATATTAATCATGCTCTTAATTCCTGCCAAATTCTTCCGTGATCGGGCGACCTATGACTTCCTGATGTGGCCGAATTTTCTTCCGACTACTCTCGGTCTCGCCCCTTCGCGCTCTTGTCCTCTCGACGCGTACAACATCCATCCCCGTTCATCTATATCATCGTTCCGTCCACGAGCGACCTGGAGAACTACCCGGGCTACCCACTCGCCGACCACGATATCCGCATGTCCGATTCAGAGTCCACAGCTTCTGATCGGTGTCCGACTGGTAGCCTATCTAACCTGGGAGGCCCTTAGTGGCACTCGTTCGTGCCCACTTACGAAAGGTACAAAAGGTGCACAATGCCATGCCTTGTGCGGTAGGTTGATATCATTTTGGTTTAATTGAGATTCACCAAATTGCCCGACAGGCAGGCCCGAAGCCGAATATTGATTATCCTCCCTTGATTCCTTCGGAAATCGCACTTGGAACTAACCGCTATCAGCGATATACAGCCGAATAAGTGAGGCTAAGTGATGCATTAACCCTGGGAGCAATACCTGCGCCACCTAACTAGATGGATACTTGACCCGGGGCCGTGATACATTAACCCTGAGGAGCAATACCTACGATATATCCGTGTGTCCGAGTCCACAGCTTCTGATCGATGTCCTAGTCTATCGAACCTACTAGGCCCCGAGTAGCACTCGTTCGCACCCGCTTCCAAAAAAGTATGAAAGGTGCACCAGTCCTCGCCCTCCCTCATACCGTTGTGTACTCGCCTCGCCACTAGAAGCCTCACTCAGGATGAAGTTCACCCTCACTTGCCTTGGAGTCGGGCTTGAGTGTAGGTATCCCTCCCTCCGTATCGACATACTCGTGCTTACCCCTTCTTGAGTCGCCCTCCTTTGCACGGCTGCCGTCGTGCTCCCGCGTACGCCATGCGAGGGGAGTGGATGCACAGAATTCGCCGCTCCTCAGGTCAGGGCGATCGACATCTGAGACCTAGAAGGATCCTTGGAGACGACACGAGAAGATGCTGCGGAGTGCTGATTGTGGACTACGATGGTGTCGAAGGAGTCGAACCACATTTGAACCAATATACTATTCTTAGTGTCTCGAGCATTTATGCGTTAGGCAGTGATGAATCAATGCAAAGCTGACTCGCGAGGGCGAGTAAAGTGCTGGAGATCTCCTTAATTACTGTAGCAAGTGCTCAGGTGATGCGTCGCAGGAAAACTAGGGCTGCCGCCCGTTGCCGTTGCGACGGTTTAACGGCACCCGTTTGACGGGTGCCGTGCCGGTGCCGTTGGAGATCTCGGGAGTTCAAAAACGGCCCGTTGAACAACGGGCCGGAAAGGCAAATCGACGGCACACGGGTGTGCCTATTGAAGTAGTGACTTGAGGGAACGGGTTCGCAGATAGAACTAAATAATTCAGAGTAGTACTACGGTACTTAATGGGAACAAGTAAACACTGTACAAGTATGCTACGCATGGGAAAAAGAGAACACAGAAGAGTCGAAGCTGTATAACAGCTATTGCCCCGAAGAATACCGGCGCGGTTCGGGTTGATATCCAACACTCCCCCTCAAGCCGAACGGAGTCCCAGAGCGGCGGCAAAGTGCTTCGCCTTGGCGCTCGGAAGGGCCTTTGTGAGGACGTCGGCCACCATGTCATTAGTCGGGCAATAAACCAGGCGGATGGAATTATTCTCAATGACATATCGGATAAAGTGGTAGCGGATGTCGATGTGTTTCGTGCGGGCGTGGAATTGTCCTATGTCGGAATAGGCAAGTGCGATGGCAGACTGGTTGTCTCCATGCAGGGTGATGGGGTGCTCAAGTGGACGAAATAATTCGCCGATGAGTTGGCGAAGCCAGATGGCTTCCTTCGCGGCATGGGTCATCGCGACATACTCGGCCTCGGTGGTCGAGAGGGAAACGAGTTCCTGCTTCTTGGAACTCCAAGAAATAGCACCTCCGTCAATAATGAATGCAAAACCAGAGATAGCGCGCCTGTGTTCGTGCGACATCCCGTCGGCATCAGAATATCCCTCCAAGCCTTGCTTCCCCGCGCCGTACGTGAGGCGCAAATCCTTCGATCCCAGGAGGTAACGAAAGACACGTCGTTTAACCGCCTCCCAGTGCGCTGGGCCGGGGTTGTCAAGGAATTTTGACAGAACTCCCACGGTGTACGCGATGTCGGGTCGAGTGCCGACAGCAGCCCACATCAGCGAGCCAACGGCTTCGCGGTATGGAATGTGTTTCATGGCGGCAATGTCCTTGACACTGATGGGCGAGTGCTCGGTCGAGAGCTGGACATTTGGGTCCATGGGAAGCGAGAGAGGTTTCGAATCAGTAAAGTTGAAACGACGAATGATGGACTCAATATAGGCTTGTTGCGACAAAGAAATTGTGCGCGCTTCACGGTTGCGCTTGATCTCGATGCCGAGGAGCCAGGAGACAGGCCCGAGGTCTGTCATCTTGAACAACGCGCCAATACGTGTCTTGTACGTGGCAAGAAGCTCAGGGGAACTGCCGGTGATGGTGCAGTCATCGACGTGGATCGCCATGATGATAAGATGGCCGTTCTCGCGTGTGTAGAAAATAGCGTGGTCGAATGAGCATTGTGTGAAGCCAATCTCAGCGAGGGAACGACTCAGCGTCTCGTACCAACGGCGTCCGCCCTGCTTCAAACCATAAAGCGCCTTGTTGAGTTTCAAAACAAATTTAGCGCGGTCGGCAGTTTCGTAGCCGGGGGCTTGCTCCATGTAGATAATCTCGTCGGGATCCAGTTCTCCATTAAGAAAGGCGGAGTGGAAGTCGAACATGTCGATGTTCCAGTCGTTGCGAGCGGCGATGGCGAGAATAAGTCGAATGGATGCAATTTTGGCGGTGGGAGCGAAGGTTTCGTAATAGTCGACACCGTGAACTTGGGTGAAGCCTCGAGCAACGAGCCGAGCCTTGTACTTGTCGATTTCCCCAGCGGCGTTCTTCTTGATGCGCAGAACCCACTTGGCGTCGACAACGTTGCGGCCAGAGTCCGGCCTTTCAACAATATCCCAAGTCTTGGCATCGCGAAGCGCGGCCAATTCGGTCCGGATCGCCGCTTCCCAATGGGGCCAGTCCGGTCTCTTCTTCGCCTCCTCGTACGTCGGGTCGAGTGCCTCAGACTCCGACGTCGCAGCGAGCAATCCATGCTCAAGAATATCAACCATCTCCCAGTCCTCCCACACCTCTGCTCTGGCACCGGACTCGGCCTCTTCTTCAACTGTTGGCGGTGTTACCGCCGGCACTCGCATGCCTTTGGGTATCGCGGGGTCGGAGGGTCGATTGCTGGTGGTCCCAGCACCACTCTGCAGCGCCTTGACATATGGTGAAGGCTTCCGAACGCGCTGACCGCGTCCCGCGGGAGCTTCCTCAACCGCGGGGTCTTCAAAGTCCGGGCCAAGCGGGTCCTTGCGCGCAAGCTGCTGCCGCAAATTTACGATCGACGGCGATGCAGGGAGGGTAGCGGATGGTGCTGGTGGCGTGCGGGGTGGAGTAGAGGGCGGTTTCGACGTGCTCTGGACGGGTTGTACGGGATTTTGGTGCGTGTTGGGGTTTTTATTTGCAGACGAGGACTGATTGCCATCCTCCTGCTCCCCCTCAAGCTGGAACTCGACTGGAATCGGCACCAACATGTCGTCCTTGTCGAATTTAACGCTCCTCTCGACGGCAATGCTGCGCCTACCCTGGAAATAAATCCGGTGGCCACTGCTAACCTCGTCGAATCCCACCCAGCGCCCAACTTCGGCGCGGCCGCTCAGTTTGCTGCCGTCGGGGTCATGCACCCACACCCTCGCGCCAAACTCCGGGAGGTGCGCGAGGTCGGGCTTGCGTTTGTAGAGCAACTCGTAGGGGGTTTTGCCGTCCAAGGCACGTGTCGAGGTGCGATTTTTCAAATAAACAGCATGGTTAACAGCTTCTCCCCATAGAAATTTCGGCAACCCACTCGCGTGTAGCATTGCGCGAACGCGCTCCAATATCGTGCGGTTGAGCCGCTCCGCAACGCCGTTGTGCTCCGGGGTGTCGTGGACGGTGAAACTCCGTTCCGTGCCCATTTTTGCGAGGTGAGCATCAAATGCATTGCTCCAAAATTCCCCTCCGCGGTCGGAGTGGAGCTTCTTGACCTTGGCCTTGTGCTGAGTCTCGAGCCACGCCTCGAACGACTGGTAGGACTCGAAAGTTTCGTCCTTGGTGCGCTGGATGTACAACCGGGACCAGCGAGTATAATCATCCGTGAAACTGGCGTAGTACTCACGATGATTAATTGTCTCAGTCGGTGAGGGTCCCCAGACGTCGGCGTGGATCATACCTCCCACCGACTCTGCGCGTTTCTCTTTGCGCACTTTCCCAACTGGTTTCCGTGTCATCTTCGCATGCTCACAAGAATCACAGGATTCAATCTCCGTGGACTCGTCGAGCTTGATGCCGGTGACCAAGTCGTCCTTCACAAGACGTTTCGCGGCGTCCGGTGCGATGTGCCCCATGCGGCGGTGCAAGTCCTCGATGGACACGGTTTCGACAGCGCTGGCGGCAACAATTCTGCCGGTGGTCGCGGTGTGATTGACACGGTAAAGTCCGTTTTCCTTGTCGATAACACCGAGGATTTTGCGTTGTTTATCGAAAATCCTGCAGAAGTCGTCGCGAAATAAAGTCGCGAAACCGGCATCAGCAATTTTGCTGATGGACACTAGGGTAACTCCTAGCTTAGGTGCGTACAATACCCCCTTCAGGAGTATTGTGGCCATGCTCTTTCCATTCGGAATGCTGATGTGCATGTCGTCCTGTCCGATAGCCTGGAACGAACCGTTGTCCGCGGCGGTGATGGATTTGGGCGTGATGGAGGTGTAGTTGAGGAATTTGTGCCGGTACGGGGACATGTGCCGTGATGCACCGGAGTCGTAGAGCTCGGTCTCGATGCCCGGAGTACCCGCCTCGTTGGCGAGCATGGCTGAATCAAAGGACGAGGTAATGTTGACCTCCGAATCCTCTTGATTACTGATCCATTCGTTGACAGATAGTTCGACCCAATCTGCCAGGTTGTCGGTGAACGATGAAGGCGGGCGGTCCGGCCCATCGCGTGAAGTAGTAGTCCGACCAACGTTGGAATTGTTGTCAGAATATGCGGAGAGGAAGTCAGGTATAGACTCAGCGTCACTTTCCTCGCAAATTTCCTCCTCCAAATCCGATTCTGACCCGCATTCCAGATCAGGCATCGAACTGGCGTCGCTCTCGCTGTCGGTAACGGCTTGCAGGTCAGGCATACTGCCATCCTCGCCATCCGAGTCCGAGGCGTCCAGGAGCCGCATAAAATATGTGATCCCCTCCAAGTCCGAAAGCGCGTAGTCGCTCTCAGCCGTGTCCGCGGGTCCGTTCGCGGTCGCCAATAGGTCCTCTATCGTGGGGACCGAGGCTGTGTTGGTGGCGGCGCCATCTTCTTCCTCGAAGAAGTCTTCGTCGTCATCGTACTCCGACAGCCAACGACTCACGCCGTGCGCAGCGTTGCCATCGGGCGCAGTGAGCCCTGCCCACTCGTTCTGGAATTGCTCCAGGTTCACCTCAACCTGAGCCATCCAGACGCCGTCGTCGTCCTTGGCGGCGGCGGCAGTTTCCTTCCCCTTCCCCTTTCCTTTCCCACGCGGTCCTTGTCCCTCCTTCCCTCCGCCTTTCGCCCAGCAGTCCGCCTTGACGTGGCCCTTCTTGTGGCAGTTGTAACACTCCACGTTGGGCTTCAATGCGCCGCCCTTGTGGCCACCTTTGCGCTCTCCCGCGGAGAATGCAATGTCGCGGTCGTCCTTCTTGGACTTCTGCTTGAGAGATTTACGGTCGGCCTCCTCGTTGAGGCCGCGGATGAGGTCGTCGGGAGAGAGGGTCCTGCCGAGCAAGGTGGATGTCGCCGTGATCGCGGAGAGGTAGGAGTCATAGGAAGGGGGAAGTGAGCCGAGGATAATGGCGGTGAAGTTGTCATCGCCGGGGTCGGCGCTCATGCCGATGAGGTCGGTGCGAAGGGTCTGGAGTTTCTCCAGGTGAGTTCTGACGTTCCCAGTCTCGGCGCAGCGCTCGTCTTGAAGCCTGCGTCGCAAATCCACAGTAACCATTTTCGATTTCTTTTCAAATTCATCCATCACCTTTTTCCACATTTCCCCTGCTGACTTTGCATTGTTAACGCGCAAGAACAGGCCATCGGGGATCGTGCTCGCAATTGCCTGCTTCACAATCGCCTGGCCCGACTTGAAGACCTTCAGCTCTTTTTCGTGAGCTTCGAGAGCGGTGGTGTCGGCGGTCGTAGGGGGGCTGGCGGTGGTGGGAGCGGTGGGAGCGGTATGCGTCTCCAACAAGTGGTCGGAGAGTCCAGCGGCGTCGGCGGCGAAGCTGAAGCGGCTCTTGTAGACGCTGTAGTTGGTGCCGTCCGCCTCGCACTTGGGGATGCGCAGGAAGAAGTCGCTGGGTTTGCCATTCGGGGTGGACATGGTGTAGAGGTATGAAAAGAGTAGTTTGTCGTCGATGTTTGTGGAGAATTTAGATTCGGGCGGGGCCCATAACCTATTGAAGTAGTGACTTGAGGGAACGGGTTCGCAGATAGAACTAAATAATTCAGAGTAGTACTACGGTACTTAATGGGAACAAGTAAACACTGTACAAGTATGCTACGCATGGGAAAAAGAGAACACAGAAGAGTCGAAGCTGTATAACAGCTATTGCCCCGAAGAATACCGGCGCGGTTCGGGTTGATATCCAACAGTGCCCTCCAATTTTGGCCGTGAATTCTTTTCTGGAGGATTTACCACCCTTTGGGTACTTGCAACTCTCTCTGAATTTTTCTGAGACTTCTGCATGTAATGGAGACTATGTTGAACTCAGCCGAAGTTTGCCGGAGCATCATTCCGTTTCAGGAAAGACCTGACATTTCAGTTCAAAATTCTTTCGGGATACTAGTCGGGCTCAAAAAGGTCAAAAGAACATCGTTTATCTCCACATGGTGCTCCTGTATCATCAGTGATGTCACAGAGCCAGGACTACCTTCAAACAGGAGCCCCGAACGAAGTCGGCGCTGGAAGCCGAAATACGGCCGTGGCCGGGCAGGCCTAAGGAAAACTAGACATGTAGGTGACGGGTAACAGCAGGGTCTTTGAGTTAAGATGGGGTAAAAAATTGCGAAAATCTTCAGTTCGACCATTAGGACAAGTTCTAGGCTCGTAGTCGACTGGTTAATTACGTAGCACCTGTAGCACCTGTCGGGACGGCGAGGAAGTTGTCTGAGGGGAGCTGCACACTGTCCGTGGACTTGGTGGATTTCATAGAAGTTTGGGCACTCACCCGCTTGTTCGTGGCCTTGAATGTCCGGACGTTTGATACCGTCCACGACCCATGGAGACTTGCTGACGTATATGCGTAAAAGAAGATGAGTTCACTGACCTAGACGAAAGAATATAAATATAATCGAGATACCTGATCAAGCTGGCCATCTGCCGTCAAATAGCCACCACATAAATCAAATCCCACCAAAAAACCACTTACATGTCGCAGTTGTTCATTTACCGAACAGTAATTCAGCTAATTGAGGATCGGCTCGCAGACATTGCGAACCGAACTTGAACGGGATCCATAGTAGTGGACTGAAGAGTTGACGTCTAGAAACGGAGTATGTGTATCTGTTTTTTTATTACAGGATCCGGGTGTGTGGCTGAATTTCAAGGTTTAAAATTTTACCAGGTGGGAAAGTGCAAGATGCAAATATCGAGATAGGCTGACAGGGTAACGTTGAAGAAAACCCGGGAATCGTGGATAGAGCTCCAAGAAAACGGTCTCGACTAGGCATGGAATCGGATGACCGGACCGGCATCGATTTGAACCGTGGGAACGGGATCCGGTTTTGAGGCCACGTTCAGGACCGGATTGATACTAGAATGAGCGTGTACGAAGGAACCAATGAATCATTGAGGGTCACCATGGGAATGGCGACCGAATATGCAGTGGTGTCCGGGTATAACGCGTAAAACCACGACTCTCATATCTGGGAAAACAATTTTCTTTGACAACACCTCCCCTGGTACAGCTTACTACAAATCAATTTACATAACAAGATGTCAGGAGCCAACAGCTATTCTTTGAGCTCGAAGCACCGAAGATTCAAGTGAGCCTGGCGCTCTCAATGTTGAATCTAGATTCGACACGTATTAGTTACATATCCACCAAAGGCAAACTTGAAGGGCTTACCCATCAGGCGCAGTGACACATCCCGACCCAGCTCCACGGGTAGTGAATGGCGTCCCCATACAATTATCGTTTTTACCGCCGGACTGGAAGAATTGGATCTGGTTGGTGACACCAGAATAGCTCCAGGACCTCGCGGAGCCGCCGCCTTGGGTGAGACAAGCTCCGGGGCCTCCAGTTCCGGGGCCGCTCTGAGCGCCAGTGCAGTCCGCCCCTGCGAACGCGATGACAGTGGCCGACATCGCGGGGGAGATGCACACCAGCAGGGCGG
Source organism: Mycena metata (assembly GCA_029378385.1). Taxonomy (NCBI): domain Eukaryota; kingdom Fungi; phylum Basidiomycota; class Agaricomycetes; order Agaricales; family Mycenaceae; genus Mycena; species Mycena metata. The sequence goes on along the minus strand of JARKIB010000153.1, from coordinate 140,283 downwards.
TAGCGAGGAAGCTGAGGTTGAAGTACATTCTAGGTAGTATTCACGGTCTTCAGACTGTGTAGCTTCTGAAGAGAAAATATTAAAGTGAGTGAGAGACGATCCAACGTGAGGGGAATGCCGGGGAGGCCGAGGAGCATGAGTGTAGGAGAGAGAACGGCTTGTATGCTGACCTGATCGAAAGTTGGAAGAGGAGCTGAAGGAAAAGCCTGCAGAAGGACACTGGCTATTTATCTGTTTTCTGAAAAATACGTACCCTGAAATATTCTAGGACCCCAGAGGTGCAAAAGGGGAGTCAGCCGCGCGGGACCATGTTAGCTCCGTGTAGGACGAAGAGGGAGCCAGAGCGGATCTGACCAACGTAACGTGAAAAGGTTTATCAATGCAGGCTGGGTTCACCTGTCTTTGAGCCCCCTTGGGTGCAGTGACTATATTCCTTAGCTCATGGATTACATTCGCACGTGTTTGGTGGTTGATTCTAAGGGTAGAATGAGGACAAACACTGAGAACATTCAATTCTCACCTCATTCAAATTCAGCAACACTACAAAACCAAATGTTTCACATCAGGCACTCATTGTGAGATATTTTCACTGACCCGCTCGCACTGTGGGAAAGGACAAGTGGCACACTCCACCCTCGAGATACCCTCAGCTACTCGACCGTAGCACTCTTCCAAGCAGCACGGCACAAGTGGCTTACTCCACCGTTGCTCTGTTCCGAACTACAGATTTGAACCTCCGTCTTGTCGCCGCACGGCGTTACCGCAGCAGGCTTGTGAGACCCAGCATTTTTAGCCGCCATTCTTGCATACTGTCCCGCACTCTTCGGAATCTATGCATCTATGTTCGATTTCCGTGTCCTTCGGGGACCGTGAATCAGGACATAGGCAACCAGGCAAGTTACCGGAGCGGGGACATTTGTTCACACTACAAAAAAGTCAGCAGTGAGTATTGAACAACGAGAATCTGAATTACCGCAGAGGTTGAACAAGTTACTAGACCACCAGACTAAGAGGACCATAAAGGCGGGACATGTTCTGACCAAATAGCATATTCTGGCAGGGAACATAAATCTGACAATCTTTCCTAAACTGGCGATCAACATCGTCAGGTGCGCCAGGTGCTGCAGCAGTGCCAGATCCGGCCAACAGAAAAACATTTTCATGATGCATCCGCTCGACAGCCCGTTGCCGATCATCGTCTCCGCGTCTTCAAAAAGATCACGGTCGATTTCTGAATTCCGCACCCCTCAGTTCTTTCGCTTTCTGATTTTTTCTGATGAGTTACCCTGGACCGGACGTGCATGGTATATGACATTCAGAGACCGGATTCATATCCGAGCTCTTCGCTGATCACCCTCTCAACATGCCGTTGAAAATTAAGACACAAAACAAACATCGCACCGAGAGCACACCGCGTGCTTCTGCAAGAAACACAAATGCAAACAATTGCTTTACTACCCCTTGGAGTGTCTTTGGAACATCTCCGAGTCTTGAATTTACTCGCTCTGGCCACACATGCCGAGGTGGTGGTGTAATGGCACCATCTCTGTCTTTCCCGCTTGAATCCTCCCTTATACAGCCAACGACAATACCGAAGGCGCGGATCTTTTTCTTTTTCTATTTCGAGAGCTTCCGGAAAGAATTACCCATTGCTCGCTCAGTTCTACACTGTTCGACTTGTAAATAGGTTAGGAATCTCAGGCTAATTCACGCGCAATTCTTCATAGAGCCCGATGGACGAAAATATTTTATTTTGGATGAGCTGATAAATTGGGCTTGGTGCTCGGTAGTAAATTTGGCCTAATCATGTCAAATCACATTCAGTTGCGCCCGCATTAGGGGAGGGGGATTGAATATGTGTTACAAAGGAATTTATAGACCCAGAATGTCATATTTACTGCCTAACAATTTTAAGATCAGACCACGGGGAATCTACTGGTGAGAATGTTAAAATTTGTATATTGACAAAACTATTGAATCTGAATCGTGGGGACCACCCATTAGAGGATGTTAGGTATCAATATGTGCCGTGGATCACTAATGAGACTAATGTTGCCGCGACTCGCGACTCCGAGGCTCCGAGTCGACTCTGCAAGTCGACTGAAGTCGAGTCGAGTCGAGTCACGGATGTGACTTCGTGCGACTCGCAAGTCGAACCAAGTCAACTTGCCCCGACTTCGAGTGACTCGGAGTCGATCTCGAAATTCAATCAGCTAGGTTTCGTCTGATACTGCTCAGAAGAGTTGAGAGAACTCGGATAATACTCAGAAATCACATTGAATGCTCACTTGTCTTGCAACTGGTATGAACCGACTTTGGTAGTGATCAATGTACCTCAAAGATGGTCGAGAGGGCTTGGGAAAAGGTATAAACTATTGTAAAACTCACCGGCTGAAGTGAAGCACCCTAAACTTGACAAAATGCGGCGTTGAAGCCAAAAGATCGAATGTTGATATCCCATCACTTTTATCGTGACGCGCCGGTAATGGTAAACATACCTCAGAAATGGCTGAGAAGGCTTTAGGGGAGCTACATAGGTCACCCACAGCGATGTACAACAGGCATTGAACCTTCTGCAAAAATATTCATAAAATTTCCGACTTCGCCGACTCGAGTCGACTCGAGTCGACTTGGAGTGACTCTGTGACCGGAAGTCGAGTCGAGTCGAGTCGACCCGCTTTTGGAGTCGACTTCCTGAGTCGTGACTCGACTTTTGGAGTCGCGGCAACATTAAATGAGACGCGTCGCGTCGCATGCCATCATCACGCAGTCACAAACATCGAGTCCGCACTTCTCCGCCCCATTGGACACGCTTCATGCCTTATTCCCCATTTCCAGTGCACTAAATTCCAGTATCTCAAGCCTAAACTAAGAGAGGTGGAAAGGGAAAGTTGAATTGATCCCAAAGTGTGTTGTCGAGAGGTTGAATCTCCGAGAGTTTTTCACTCACTTACACCTGTAGATTATGTTTCCTGTCATTATAGACCTACCTTGGAGGTCGCTGAATCAATGCAAGGACTTCCTTTTTTGTCTTTCCCCACTCCGCAGGCAACCAAAGGTCCTCAGAAGAAACCGGTAGAACTTCGTCCGATCCCAGGCCCAGGAAGCAGACACTGTGTAGCCAAGCGAGGCCCCTAATTGGTGATTCCGACCGCTCATTACATCTTTTTGCTCATTCAGTGGGCTTGAATAAGTACCTAGCAATCCCTGACCAATGTTATTCGCGATTCAGATGAACAATCTAGTCAGCATACTAAGTTCAAAGATTCTCACCCTCACTGCGTTCCAGGACCTCCTAGACTCAGCCTGAGTTCAGGGGCCTACATGGACCTACACTGAGACCCACCTACGTACAATCTGCTTAGGTCGATGTAGGTCTATGTAGGTCAATGTAGGTCAGTCAAGGTCAGCTAAGGTGAGTTTAGGTGGATGTAGGTCCATGTAGTGACCTATACTGAGACCAATTATCACCTCCAACAACAGTCCAGTACTAGTATTGACAACAAATGGTCCCGATTTTCAAGTCCAAAATATATAACTGACAACAGATCAGTGAGATTTTTGCTGTTACCATTGAACTTGGGGCCATGTTTGAGTTGGGCAAATCACTGTAGTCCTTGCCTGAGGTCAATAAATGTGGGTGTAGGTGCCTACACCGACCTAAGTATACCCAGTTCAGGTGAGTTGTGTACACCTACGCTGAGCTACATCCACCTTTACTGATCGCTGTCAAGGTGGACGTAGGTGACCTACACTGACCTATTGTAGCGGACTACGCTGACCTACATACACCTACATTCACCTTTATTGACTCAGCATAGGTCCCCCTGGAACGCAGTGCCTGTGGTCCGATTTTAAGATTGCTGGGCACTATATCGTGGATTGAACCCGTCGTAACATTGACTTAATACCCCTACCCAAAAGCGGGCCCGGTTGGCTGTAATTTGACATGGTTAGCGCGAATTCTACCGCGCACCACACCTGATATTGTGAGCTCACCAAAAAGTAAATGTTCTCGTCCATTGGACTCTATGATTAATTGCGCGTTGAATTACCTGACATTTCTATCCTATTTACAAACCAAAGGGTGTAAAACTATGGTAGTCACGTTGCACATCTATTATTCCGGGTTTTCTTTCCACGTTTCGGTACTGTTTTCATGTTTTCGGTGTTTCATACTTTTTTTTTTTTCATGTCTCCCTTTTTTTTGAATTAAGAGAACTTTTTTCTCGAGGGTTCAACTGAGGTTTCTTTCCGGAGTGTGCTCAACTTTTTTGAGTGAAGGGAGCATTTTAGGTTCATTTTTCCTATAGTGGCTGTGCAAGCCGACCAGCCGGCCTTGATGGCCTTGACCGGCCGGATATACCAGGTGCACTTTGACTCTCAACCTTCAGTTTCAAGCCCCCTGCAGGAGGATGTTATCAAGCGTGCAACAACACACACCACAACCCCCATGTCAGCCACCTGCTTGCTGTGGCTGAGGAGCTTGCAACCGACCGCTGCAGTATTCAATTGACTTCGGCTATCCCCCGAATAATAAATGTGCAAAGTGACCGCCATATGGAACTGGCTGAGCAATGGATAATTCTTTCGGAGCCTCACAAAATAGAAAAAAAATGATCCGAGCCTTCGGTACTGCCGTTGGCTGTAAGTTCATAAAGTGTTGTCCCCAAGCATTAAATGATCCCTTACCGGCATCAGGCATCCTCAAGCTCGAAAAAATGTGTCCTAATGACCAGTGAGTTTACGCGATGAATTTACCACACCCACCTTGCTCTTAGATTCGTAACTAGTCTGCACTACAGCAAAAAAAAGGGTGAGGTTGTTTACTGTAGGCAGACTGGTACAACTCGGACTTGATCAAAGGGCTGCGTCCGGAGTTTGAAAAGACTTCCCTGAAGCTGGATTTTGCTCCAATCTGGGGGTCTATCAGAACTTTTTTGCAAATTGGTAATTTAGAACCTTTAAACTTAAGTTCTGTCTCTTCAGAATAATATTTGATGGTCCAAAGGCTGAGCTGTGAAAAAGCTGATGTTGACGGGGAATTGATGGCTGAACACAGCCACCCAATCGGCAGCCTCGGCTCCCGCCAAAAATTCAAACTCCCGTTGGCGTGGCCCGAGTTGTACCAGTCTGCCTATGGCAAATAACCTCATCACTTTCCTTTGCCGTAGCGCAGACCGGTAATGAGTCTACCTTGCTCTGAGATCCTTTCCTGCTCATTACACAGACATCCCATGAAATTTGGCCTGCAAGGCAAATGTTCGCAGCCATTCACAAGTCACCCTGTCCAGTTTGCATGCTCCGCCTGTGCAGCTGGGTAACTCGTTTTTCCCTATGACTTCGCTCAGGATCCACACCCCGAACGTCTACTTATGCATTCTCATTAGGTATACATCCTCATTCCTTTACAATTCGAAGAACCTGGGCTGATGTTAAATGCACAATTCATCCACAGCCCTTCGTCTCAGGTAAATCTCGAAGTCCGTCTTTCGCTGTCCTCGTTTCCGTTTATTGGTTTTTCCTTTGAGTATTTTGATCAGGAGTGAAAGGTGCGCCCGGCCACCTCGCGCAAGTATTTTCATCAGCTCCTTAATCAATACTCAACTTCCCTTTAATACAATATTGTTCAGTTGTGTGGTTCCTATGCGTACAGTCACATTTCTATGGTAGGCTCCTGTCCAAAATTCCGAGTGTTTGAATGGATTGTTCTTCAGTTGGACACTGCAGAGCACTACAAGTTCTCCGTGTGTTTGAATATAGGACAGGTCTGGTGCAAGCCGATCTCAGTGCTTTCTCCCTTCAAAGTAAGCTTGCTTTTTTTATGTGTGCACAACGCGCGAATCGAACTCATAATACCCATAATCGATTCGTTCGAAGTTCACCGACCGTTTTCACGATTGTCGTGTGCCTTAAATGCATATATCACGCACATGGCCCGGATTGAACTGTGACACGTCACTAAGGGTGTTGTTGGTTTTTTCAAAGCACTTTGTGTTGTGTAGTAGCTATAATGTACCTAGTAGGAATCTAAATTTTATTTTCAGCCTTGAGTACATAGACTTGGTAAATTAGGCTTAGGGCTTTTTTGGCTGAGCTGCAACTCGACCGCGGATCCCGTTGCGGCTCTGTGACCTACTAGGTACATAATAGCTACTATTCGGTCAAGCAGCAACACAGAGTTCATAAAAGAGCTTTGAAACAATTAACAAACACCTTTGTGACAAGTCACAATTATTTCCGGGCCATGTGCGCGGGACCTGCATTTAAGGCAAACAATAGTCGTGTGCCTGGATCCTTGCCCGTCGTGTCAAGTTATCGCTCGACCGCGAGTGCGATGTCCACTCGCGGTCGAGTGTCGGCCAGCACTCAACGTATTGATCACACGCGCGGTCGAGTGTCTCGCGACACTCAAGGCGACCCCACGGTGATATGGCACCACCGGCGCCAACTTCCTTCATCGTCGGTTTGGCTCCACAGCCAAGGAAAAGTCTCGCCAACGAGGCTTCGAAGCGCATCCAGCGCGAGTCGAACGGGAAGCTCCACTCTTTGCAAGAATGTCCGCATTTGTGTTTCTTGCAGAAGCACGCGGTGTGCTCTCGGTGCGATGTTTGTTTTGTGTCTTAATTTTCAACGGCATGTTGAGAGGGTGATCAGCGAAGAGCTCGGATATGAATCCGGTCTCTGAATGTCATATACCATGCACGTCCGGTCCAGGGTAACTCATCAGAAAAAATCAGAAAGCGAAAGAACTGAGGGGTGCGGAATTCAGAAATCGACCGTGATCTTTTTGAAGACGCGGAGACGATGATCGGCAACGGGCTGTCGAGCGGATGCATCATGAAAATGTTTTTCTGTTGGCCGGATCTGGCACTGCTGCAGCACCTGGCGCACCTGACGATGTTGATCGCCAGTTTAGGAAAGATTGTCAGATTTATGTTCCCTGCCAGAATATGCTATTTGGTCAGAACATGTCCCGCCTTTATGGTCCTCTTAGTCTGGTGGTCTAGTAACTTGTTCAACCTCTGCGGTAATTCAGATTCTCGTTGTTCAATACTCACTGCTGACTTTTTTGTAGTGTGAACAAATGTCCCCGCTCCGGTAACTTGCCTGGTTGCCTATGTCCTGATTCACGGTCCCCGAAGGACACGGAAATCGAACATAGATGCATAGATTCCGAAGAGTGCGGGACAGTATGCAAGAATGGCGGCTAAAAATGCTGGGTCTCACAAGCCTGCTGCGGTAACGCCGTGCGGCGACAAGACGGAGGTTCAAATCTGTAGTTCGGAACAGAGCAACGGTGGAGTAAGCCACTTGTGCCGTGCTGCTTGGAAGAGTGCTACGGTCGAGTAGCTGAGGGTATCTCGAGGGTGGAGTGTGCCACTTGTCCTTTCCCACAGTGCGAGCGGGTCAGTGAAAATATCTCACAATGAGTGCCTGATGTGAAACATTTGGTTTTGTAGTGTTGCTGAATTTGAATGAGGTGAGAATTGAATGTTCTCAGTGTTTGTCCTCATTCTACCCTTAGAATCAACCACCAAACACGTGCGAATGTAATCCATGAGCTAAGGAATATAGTCACTGCACCCAAGGGGGCTCAAAGACAGGTGAACCCAGCCTGCATTGATAAACCTTTTCACGTTACGTTGGTCAGATCCGCTCTGGCTCCCTCTTCGTCCTACACGGAGCTAACATGGTCCCGCGCGGCTGACTCCCCTTTTGCACCTCTGGGGTCCTAGAATATTTCAGGGTACGTATTTTTCAGAAAACAGATAAATAGCCAGTGTCCTTCTGCAGGCTTTTCCTTCAGCTCCTCTTCCAACTTTCGATCAGGTCAGCATACAAGCCGTTCTCTCTCCTACACTCATGCTCCTCGGCCTCCCCGGCATTCCCCTCACGTTGGATCGTCTCTCACTCACTTTAATATTTTCTCTTCAGAAGCTACACAGTCTGAAGACCGTGAATACTACCTAGAATGTACTTCAACCTCAGCTTCCTCGCTACCGCCCTGCTGGTGTGCATCTCCCCCGCGATGTCGGCCACTGTCATCGCGTTCGCAGGGGCGGACTGCACTGGCGCTCAGAGCGGCCCCGGAACTGGAGGCCCCGGAGCTTGTCTCACCCAAGGCGGCGGCTCCGCGAGGTCCTGGAGCTATTCTGGTGTCACCAACCAGATCCAATTCTTCCAGTCCGGCGGTAAAAACGATAATTGTATGGGGACGCCATTCACTACCCGTGGAGCTGGGTCGGGATGTGTCACTGCGCCTGATGGGTAAGCCCTTCAAGTTTGCCTTTGGTGGATATGTAACTAATACGTGTCGAATCTAGATTCAACATTGAGAGCGCCAGGCTCACTTGAATCTTCGGTGCTTCGAGCTCAAAGAATAGCTGTTGGCTCCTGACATCTTGTTATGTAAATTGATTTGTAGTAAGCTGTACCAGGGGAGGTGTTGTCAAAGAAAATTGTTTTCCCAGATATCAGATACACATACTCCGTTTCTCAAGTCCTGAGGTCAACTCTTCAGTCCACTTGTATAGATTCAGTCCAAGTTCGGCTCACAATGTCTGCGAGCCGATCCTCAATTAGCTCAATTACTGTTCGGTAAATGAACAACTGCCACATGTAAGTAGTTTTTTGGTGGGATTTGATTTATGTGGTGGCTATTTGACGGCAGATGGCCAAGCTTGATCAGGTATCTCGATTATATTCTTTCGTCCAGGTCAGTGAACTCATCTTTTTTTACACATATACCTCAGCAAGTCTCCATGGGTCGTGGACGGTATCAAACGTCCGAATATTCGAGGCCACGGACAAGCGGGTGAGTGCCCAAACTTCTATAAAGTTCACCAAGTCCACGGACAGTGTGCAGCTCCCCTCGGACAGCTTCCCCGCCGTCCCGTTCGACGTTTGGTGGAGGACGACGGCAAAGAAATCCCTCTGGCAACGAGGAATTGAGTGTTTTGACTTTCTACATGCCGAATTTATCTTGTAGCGCCGCTATTGCACGGGAAGCTTGAGCGAGTTATGTATGCGGACAGCCCTAAGGGAGAACGCTGAATCAATAAATCTCGAAAATACGAACCCCCCTTCGACTGCTCCCGGCCGATTCTCCCCCTCCTTCCAGTAATCTTGACTTCGATTACGAGGTGAAAATAAACTGTGAACTATGACGCCAACTTTGACGAAAGGAATACCTGACTGGGTGAGCAACATCAGCCGACGTTTCGTAGTTGTGGCGTACCGTCCACAATGAACACCGTTGTCCCCAAGGCAAGTGAAGCAAATGGTGAACGGCGCAGCGTATCCTAACAACTTCGACCAGCGGAGACGTCGTTACTCCTTGGCGCAATAAGAGGCATGAGCGTACGGCGGCGTCAGAGGGACATGGTGAAAAGGATGCGTTGAGGACCGAGGGCTAATGGAAAAGGAAGGATAGACGCACCCAAATAAACTGCAACACATTGATTCTCTGCGGCGAACAAAGGAAAACCGCCGCGCCAACGTCGACACCTTCTGCCAGGGACCAAAGGGAATTCAGCAACGATAAAGCCACCAATGCAAGGAGCTCGCATGCCCAAGGCGAAGCGCAGCATGTTAATAGAGGGACAGAGAGTAGAGTAGAGGAGCCGGAAAAAAATAGTGTACCTTCATTCAACCGACCACGATGGCGAAGACCGCAGAGTCATTCTAGGCGAACGCGGGCCACCGGGCGGTGGTTCGTAATACGTATCACAGACAGATTCCACACAGGCTCCGCGCACGCCGCACGAAAATTAGGAAATGAACGGGGTGTCCCGTAGCGTTTGAGATTCGAGCAGGACGTCCAATGGAGGGGAACGCACCAGGAAAGGGAAGTAGCATCGATGATTGGATGTACCGCAGAAAGCGCGCCGGAGGGCGGTTGAGAGTCGACCTCTGAGTATATAAACGGTGACTGGATCCATTGTGCGTCGGCGCGCAGTCCAGGGAGGTTAAGCCGCGCATCCCGAGGGCCTAGATTTTTCGTAGCACAACGGAAGGAATTCTATTGCTCGTTTAGTCGATTGGGAGATGATTCGCGAGCGCGGAGCCCTAGACGTGTGCCAGTTAGACGAGGCCCCGGGTGCCTTGAATCGAACGAGGGAGAGGGTTGCTTGTGAGACGCGTTGTGGTGGGAAGCAAGAGTGATGATGATCGGATCAACCGGGCCGTCTTTTTTTCTTTCGTCCCACCATCATCCCCAAACCATCGCGTCGAGCGTGCGCGGCGACACTTTCTGAGATTGTAGGGGGCGATGAACCGGTGTATTATGGCAAGGTGCGTGTCTTGCGCTCGAGTTTGAGCCGCTACTGATGAATGTGTCGCGTCCTCCCCTGCCCACCACGATTACCACCGACTCAACACCGACTCCAAACCGAATCTATACTTTTTTTGGGGACCACTCTCTGTAATCCTTCCAGTCCCACGCGTTACTTAACCTCGTCATATCCAGGACCTGTACCGTCTCCTCTGCAGCGTAAATCCAAATTTGCGCATGGTCACAGCACCCCGCCGATATTGCGAAGCCCCGCCGTTCAGCTTATTATCTGACGCACACCAACGTGAGCGCCCTCACTCCAATCCCAGGCGCCAGTGGCTCTTTTCGAATCTCGTTTACGGCGTCAGCCCACCTCTCGCCCTCGCGATCGGTCATCCCCCGCTGCGGTTTAGACACGGCTCGTTTGTCCCTCCTCCTCCGTGTTCGCAATTCGCCCAAAGAATTACCTGGCTCTTACTTCGCGTTATGGCCAGCATTGTTTCGTCGATTGCGCGAGCGGAACCCATTGGCAGGTATGACTCGCGGGCTTCCAAACAATCAACGACGCAAACCCGGCTCCCGTCGCGGCTTCCCGCTCCTCCACACCCGATCCTCATTCCTACTTCGCCCGAAGAATGAATATTACTTGGCCAGAGGTGCGTTACGCTTCCCCACACTGCCAATATGTATTTTTGCGTGCAGTAATCCAGCTCCAGAACGTCCGTACGTTCTCAACGCCTCTTCCTACCCCCATTCCACTCCCAACCGTTCAGCCAGGCGAACCAATGTTCCTCTTACGCGAGAGGCACATGTACATTTTCCCGCGTTATTTATTTCTCACTCACCTCTCCTCCCTTCGCCAGATGGGCGCAGCATGGATGGATCGTCGCACAACCAGCTGCCTAACACACGTGCGCACTGGGTTCGGGATCGCGGGTGCATGCATCGCGGCGGAGGTTGCCATACATATCTTGGGTGCAGATATGGGCTTTCTCCCGTCCTACCCGCGCGCCCCGGCGCGTTCTTCCACATTCAGAGTTACCTCGTTAACGCGAGACCTATTGACTCCCGTAGATGCGCGCATATTTCGCGCATATTTCACCGGTCCGGCGGTACGACATGGTCCATCTGTATGATAGCTTCCTCTCAACAGGTCTTGAGTCTCGCGCTCGGAATTATACCCGGGGTTCAATATATTCAATGACGCGGACGTTCCACCCAGCTTGATCTTCACGGGCGCCCATTCTACCCTGATATCCGACGATGGGACGTTATGGGTGTACGCATCCCAACCCCATCGATATACGACGTTCACAGAATCTGAATCCAGGTTTTGCTCGACTGCTCCAGCAACGGAAAATTACATTACATTATCGGGTGAGTTTTCTCTCCAGATCTCGTTTCATACTGCTAGCGGCCTGATGTAGTCGTCCCCAGGGTATTTCCAAGTATGCGAAACTATGAAACCGAAGCAAAATTCAATCCGCTTTGCGTGTTGCTTCCATCTGCAATGCTCAAGGCCGTGACGGCAGGGCGACATTCCGCCGTCGCCTGGTGCAAAGTTCCTCTACATCGTGCGGGTATTCAACCGCCGTTTCATGCCAGCGCCGCCCAGCCTCCGCCCGGCGTATAGCTGCTGCCTAGTCGATGTGCAGTCGCTGTCTTCCCGCCGGTACCCATTGGCCCATGCTCTCGTTCGTCACTGAGTGTTTCGCAGGCCACACCTCAAGTCAGTCAGAGCTGCCATGCGTACGCACTGGAAGCTACACAACCGCTGCACCGTCGATATTCATTCCCGCCAACTTGCCTCCCAGAGTCTCCGCAAGCGCCCTAGGGTACATGTAAATGTAGGCTGCTGCTACACTCCCCGACGGCGACGTGTGTTGTTGAATTTCAAGGTTCAAAATTTCACCGGGAGGGGAAAAGCAAGATGTAAATCTCGAGATAGGCTGACGGGTAGGGTTGAAGAAATATCGGTAAGCGTGGATAGAGCTGCAACTTCCAAGAAAACGGTCTCGACTAGACATGGAATCGGATGACCGAACCGGCATCGATTTGAACTGTGGGAACGGGATTACCGTTTTAAAATCACGTTCGAAAGATGTTTCAGGAACGGGACCAAGAAATCATTGACGGTCACTATGGGAATGGCGACCGAATATGCAGTGGTGTTCGGGTATAACGCGCCGTAAAACCACAACTCTGATATCTGGGAAAACAATTTTCTTGGACAACACCTCCCCTGGTAAAGTTTACTACAAATCAATTCACATAACAAGATGTCAGGAGCCAGGAGCTATTCTTTGAGCTCGAAGCACCGAAGATTCAAGTAAGCCTGGCGCTCTCAATGTTGAATCTAGATTCGACACATATTAGTTACAGTAACATGTCCACCAAAGGCAACTTGAAGGGCTTACCCATCAGGCGCAGTGACACATCCAGACCCAGCTCCACGGGTAGTAAATGGCGTCCCCTTACAATTATCGTTTTGACCGCCGGACTGGAAGAATTGGATCTGGTTGGTGACACCGGAATAGCTCCAGGACCTCGCGGAGTCGCCGCCTTCGGTGAGACAATCTCCGGGGCCTCCAGACCCGGAGCCGAGCTGAGCGCCAGTGCAGTCCGCCCCTGCAAACGCGATGACAGTGGCCGACATCGCGGGGGAAGTGCACACCAGCAGGGCGGCAGCGAGGAAGCTAAGGTTGAAGTGCATTCTAAGTAATAGTATTCACGGTCTTGAGATTGTGTAACTTCTGGAGAGAAAATATTAAAGTGAGTGAGAGATGGTCCGACGTAGAGGGTGAGGGGAATGCCGGGGAGGCCGAGGGGAAGGAGCGTAGGAGAGAGAAGGGCTCGTATGCTAACCTGATGAAAAGTCGGAAGAGAAGCTGAAGGAAAAGCCTGCAGAAGGACACTGGCTATTTATCTGTTTTCTGAAAAACACGTGCCCTAAAATATTCTATGACCCCAGAGGTGCAAAAGGTGAGTCAGCCGCGCGGGACCATGTCAGCTCCGTGTAGGACGAAGAGGGAGCCAGAGCGGATCTGACCAACGTAACGTGAAAAGGTTCATAAATGCAGTGCTGGGTTCACCCGTCCTTAAGCCCCCTTGGGTGTGGCGATTATATTCCTCAGCTCATGGATTACATTCATACGTGTTTTTTGGTGGTTGATGCTAAGGGTAGAATGGGGACAAACTTTCAATTCTCACTTCATTCAAATTCAACAACACTACAAAATTAAATGTTTCACATCGGGCACTCATTGTGAGATATTTTTACCGACCCGCTCGCACTATTGGACGGGACAAGTGGTATACTCCACCCTCGGGATGCCCTCAGCTACTCCACCGCGGCGCCTTTCCAAGTGACATCGCACAAGTAGTGTACTCCACCGTCGGGATGCCACCGTGGCTCTGTTCCGAGCTACAGATTCGAACCTCCGTCTTGCCGCCGCGCGGCGTTACCGCAGCAGGCTCGTGAGACCCAGGATTTTTATCGGCCATTCTTGCAGTCTATCCCGCACTCTTCGGAATCTATGCACCTATGTTCGTCTTCCGCACACACAGCGTTTCAGAAACCTTTTCCTGATGTATCCACTGGACAGCCCATGGCTGATCATCATTTCCCGGCTTCAAAAATATCACGGTCGATTTCTGAATCCCGCACCCCTCAGTTCTTCTGCTTCCTGATTTTTCCTGGCCAGTTACCCTGGACCGCACGTGCATAGTAATGTTATTCAAGGACAGGATTTATGTCCGAGCTCTTCGCTGATCAATCCCTCAACATGCCGTTGAAAATCAAGACACAAAACAAACACGCACCGAGAGCACACCGGACCTCATGGTGGCCTCGCGCCAGTGTGTCTGCAAAAATCACAAATGCGGACACTGCTGCAAAACTGGAACTTCCCGTTCGCCTCACGCTGGGTGCACTTCCGAGCTTCGTTGGCGATACTTTTTCCGCTATGGAGGCAAACCGACGATGAAGGAAGTTTGCGCCGGGGCTGCCATAGCGGAATGAAAGTCACAAAAGATCAGTGTTGCAGTTAAGGGTTAAGGCCTTAACATCTTAAGGGCTTAAATTAAGACTAAGGGTCACCCTTAACAAGCGGCCAGAAACTTGTGAAGGGCTTATTAAGGGTTAATGATGGGATCACCAGACCACACTTCAGAGCAAACCCACTGGCGGAACGCGGAGACACCCGAGGGTACACCAATTCACCCTTTGAACATAGCTTTGACAAAAACATCTCTCTCCTTTGCGTGAAAGATGCATTCTCAGCTAGTTTCCCATGGTTCAATTATTCAATTGGGCTCTTGCAAGTGCAATCAGGTCTAATCACAATGTCAGCGAGGAAACCCAAAGGAAGATAGAGTTTCATCCGACCGCCATACACTTTCCTAGTGTCCCATTGGCGTCAGGAATCTCTTTAGTGATGCAGTCAAGCACCCAATTGGGTCCTGGTAGGAAAGCCCACCCTTTATGTTTAGGCGGAGTTAAAGGAAGGCCTGTCTTCATATTAAGTTCTCTCAAGGAGTGAAGCATATTCAGTTGCCGAGAAACGAACTTGACACCAGGGTTCGGTGATGATTTTGAGAGGTAATTTTCCCATTACCATTTTAGGTGTTAAGCCTTAATTACCCCTTAAAATCGCACCCTTAATTAACCCTTAACAAGTCTTAAGGCCTTAACTTCCAGCGGGACCCTTATTAAGACCCTTAACTGCAACACTGCAAAAGATGTGTATCAATGATTACCGGCCCAGTGAAAACGACGGGCAGCCAGATCGAGCCGCGTGGCGGCGACGGTTCTTCAGAGCTTCGAAGTAAAGTCAGTCTGGCGCGCGGAAAGGATGGAAATAACGTACTGGGGGATATATTGGTCGATGCGAGAATATATACTCCGCTTGGATGTGAGCAATCCACCGAAAAAATAATGGGCAAGTCAGCGCGGTAATGTAAGTGTGAAGCGAGGGGCAAGAGTCAGATCGGACTCACCGGAAGGAATGCATGTCAAAAAAGAAGCCAAAGAGAGAGTAGATTCGACAGCTCGATGTAGTCTCTCCTAGACAGACACTTCAACACGCGAGCTCGTTCCTCGCTCTGTTGAAGTCTGTTTGTAAGCGCGGGGGTCGGATCGGGGTATCCGCTTATTACCAATCTTCGGAGTTTGAAATTTAGGAGAATTTTAGCAGCGTGGACTCAAACTTCTTGGTTTCATTCAAAGACCACTCAGGCATGGTTGCCTAGCTAGTGTAATCCCTCCAGAATTTTTTCTCGAGTTTAGATGATCAGCATGTCGACTTGGGTGGACCGTGGTTTCGCTGCTGACCAATCTCACCCTATTTCCCAGGGACCACTGTATGCTCCTCCCGCGTGTGTTAAAAAATATTTGAGGAGGCAGAAATGCTCTAATGGTATGTGGAAGACCTCTAGGCTACTCCGGAGTGATATGTCGCGCTTTCCATAAGTTGCGAGGCGCGTCAAGAATTCAAAGTCCGACGATTTGTAATAACGTCATACCCTGATCGGACCCCCGCGGTAAACAGACTAAGCTCGATGTTACCTTGAAAATATAGACACTTTTGATCGCTAGAAGATCGCGCGCCGGTAAATTTGAGAAAGGGAGCAAAAAGGAGACTCACCGGCGGGAATGTGTGACAATACGGCATACTGGAAAATATAAAACGGTGATGATGGTTATTGTAAGGCCACCAGGAGTGTTGCGAATGACATGGCTTAGTGTTGATTCACTGTTGGGATATCACCCCGAACTACGCCCCTATCTCGTGCGCAACATATAGCTGTTCTACAGCAAGGAGTTCTTCTCCCGCATTTCTATTCATTGGACTCATTCCGACTCATGCCGCTGCTGTTTGTGTTTACTTGTACAGTGTTTACTTGTCCCCATTAAGTAGTAAGATTGTTATTTTCCACCTACCTTCGTATGGACTCATAGCTATGCATTGTCTTGTTTGTATTTAAACCGTAGTACTCGAACGACATTAGTTCTATCTGCGAACCTGCCCCCTCTAAGTCATTACTTCTACATTCACATCGTCGACACACATTACGAGGTAAGTCTCTTTATCTGCTTTTATTTACGGTTGTGATGTAAATTGATGGTCACATCACGGTAAATCGCCGCGCGGCCATCATTACTATCACTACGATCAAACCATGTGTGATTGACAGTGGGTGTCGTTGAATTTGTGTCCTCCCAGGCGCCCTGACCCCCAGGCAAGCAGAAATTATTATCCTTATGTAGGACGAAAGATTAGGGATTACCGGCATTTTCTGCTCCAATACACTGCGTTCCAGGGCCTCCTAGACTCAGCCTGAGTTCAGGGGCCTACATGGACCTACACTGAGACCCACCTACGTACAATCTGTGTAGGTCAATGTAGGTCAGTCAAAGTCAGCTAAGGTGTATGTAGGTAAATGTAGGTCCATGTAGTGACCTATACTGAGACCAACATATCCAATTATCACCTCCAACAACTAGTATTGACAACAAATGGTCCCAATTTTCTGAGGTGAATGGAGGTGGGCGTAGGTGATACAGATCGCCTACGCCGACCTAAATATACCCAGCTCAGGTGAGTTACGTACACCTACGCTGAGCTACATCCGCCTTTACTGATCGCCGTCAAGGTGGACGTAGGTGACCTACACTGACCTATTGTAGCCGACTACGCTGACCTACATACACCTACATTCACCTTTACTGACTCAGCCTAGGACCCCCCGGAACGCAGTGATATCGGGGTGTGAATACTCAAAACAAAGGTTCAGCTTAACCCGGAACCCGTTTGTCTCAGCCAAAATTGCCTTGAACCCCCGAGGGCCCTGGGATTCATTCCAACAGGCTCTCCTCTACAAATTTGACCTCAAGGATTACCGGCCAATCGTCGATTAGAATTAGAAAGGCATGAGTCCATTTCAAAGGTTCAGTTCAAAAACACAAACACCCGGTGTTACTTATGTCTTTAATTAATGCACAGCTTGAACTCTCTTAAATATGGACAATATGGACAATCGAGAGTGCGGTAGTGATCTTTGAATCAAGCCAACCTCCGCGAGCGCGACCGGAGGATTTCTTTCCAGTCATTGTTTTACCTTCTTATTACTGGCAAGTACGATGGAAACACACAAGGCTTTGCCATGTATATCAAGGTGCCAAGGTGCAGTTGCGAGTGAGGAACTCGGGCGGACGCTTGTGCAAACATATTGGCACTTCTGCAGCATTCTTGGGGGCTGAACGCTGCCTTTTGTTCAATAAACTGATGGCATACTCACAACGAGGAAAAACTCTTGATTGCACTGATTCCATCCCTCAAAAAATTACAGGACCCATATTTACGGTTGAGACAGCCATTACGATGCGCCTTGAGGTCAGTATTGACTCTCTAGATCTAAGGGTCCGGGGAGAACTCGAAGAGATGTTAACCACTCACAGTCACCTTTCCGCGACCAGTCGACGTGGAAGTGCAAGTTACTGCACGACGATTCTTGCCCTCAGAGGTGCTCGAAATATTTCATGGGCCCCCGCAAGTCTAAGCACCCGTGCGCCCGACTAATTTAATCTGACTGTTGAGGTGAGGTCTTCAACATGGTCTTAACGGCCGTCACAATTGACAATGCATTGAGAGGATAGATGAGGCCTTCCTCGGCCTCTAAGGAACCATCTGAGAGACCCGGAATCCACGTTGAACATCGACCCGGAGCGACCGAGACAGCGGCAAATACCAATCAAGTCTGTAACACTAGGTCTGTCTCTTTATGCCATTGGACATGTAGGCAAGGACAGCGCAAGGTCGGATTACGCGTGGGTCTGTGATATATGGAAAATCATATCCAAGCATCTAGAATTCCATCCAAGCAGAAGCTATGAAACAAGAGTGAACACGATGTGTTGAGAAATGAACTTTTGCACGGGGAGACCAAAACGGGTTGTTTCGACGCTTTGAGGGACCATATTGGACAAAAATACGTGTTTTCTCGTTTTGGCCGAGAGATCTGGCTACATGTGGTTATTTCTCACCAGAATAGTGAAAACTGGCCATAAAGCTCCATATTGTTTGAGATATGGCAATTGTTGAAAACTCAGCCTTGATGGCAACAATTCCACGGTTGAAATCTGGCGAGATCTCAATCCAGCTCTCGTTATATCTGAGAGCCCGGGGCGGAATTGTTTATCTTTTCAACGTACCATATCTCACAAGATCCCGTTTCCACCAACATGGTGCCAAGCCCTCGGGAAGCCTCGTCCACGCGCCGTCTTATCTGGGTGATGTTGGCTTCCGCAGTCGGATATGCGGGTGCGTCAACTCGAACCACCGGAACTTCTAGGCTGTTCCTGCTCTTTCCTTCTACCCTGCCATGTCTGAGGCTGTCAACAATCTTCGTGGGGCCTACCACATCCTGGAGCGCAATGTTGAGCGCACCTTGAATACTCAGCTCGGCGCTGATGCTCAGCTCACCGTCCAAGTGACGGAAGCGCTGCAATTCCTGCAAGCAGCTGAACAGGTGAGGTGTCCCATTCTCCTCCCCCACCCTCTTATCTGGCCTTCTCATCCCATTCGAGCACCGGGCAGCCTTTCCACCGGACGAATATACCACTCTTGAAAGAAGCGTCAACACCATGGTCGACTGTCTGGACCACGCTCGACATCTCTCTTCCGATCCTGCGCCGGGCCCCAGTATTGTCGTCTCGACTCGTGTTCGCGGACGTGGGCGCCCCCGTGTTGAGATTGAGCCCAATTTCCTCGCCGAGGCGCTTTCTCTCCGTGGACCAACACATTTGGAACCTGTTTTCAGGTGCAGTGCTCGGACTGTCCGTCGTGCAGCGCTCCGCTACGGCCTCGTGGAGCCGGGAAACCCTGTATACACTGCCGCCACCCGCCTTAACGGCTCTGCGGCGCGCATATACTCGTCCACTGCGCCCGCCATGTCCGCTATCAGTGATGCCGAGCTCGACTCGCTCCTGACTTCGATCCTCCAAGTATTTCCCGACTTTGGACGGCGCATGCTGAGTGGGTGTCTGAAGGCTGCTGGATATCGCGTTTCTCGTGCACGCCTGATGGCTTCATACTTGCGGGTCCATGGCGCACCCGGTGGATTCGGTGTTCGCTTCATCCACCGCAAACTGTACAATGTCGCTGGCGCCAACTCTCTTTGGCATCACGACGGCCAGCATGGTGCGTCTTTCTTATTTATTTATTTATTTTGACCCGCCACCCGCTCATAACTCACTTGTGTTCAGGTTTGATTCGGTTCAAGATCGTCATCCACTGTTTCATTGATGGCAAGTCTCGCCTCGTCACGGGGATTCGTGTGAGTAGCAACAATCGCGGCGAGACAGTCCTCGACCTGTTTCACGAGGCCATTGGACGCCACGGGCTCCCCAGCCGCCTTCGAGGTGACCACGGCACCGAGAACATCCTTGGCACCGTTTACATGGAGACTCACCGTGGTCTTAATCGCGGATCATACATCTGGGGCCGGTGTGGTTCTCGGTATTATCTGGGCTAGTGTACCGAAAATACTCACGCAATATATAGGAGCGTTCACAACACACGTATCGAGTGCCCAAGTAAAGTATTAGCTCCTCTTAAGTAGTAGCCGTTGTAGACCGTCAAAGAACTGAAGTTTCTGTACATCTTAAGTTCTTGTAAGGGTTAATTCAAGCGGCTGCTTTGCTATTAGGGAAGCATTGAAGTGATCGAACCAAATGAAACTTAAGTTGCACTGCACTGAACTTAAGTTCGTACAGGTACTTAAGTCCTTGCAGGTACTTAAGTTCAGCACGAACTCAAGTTGTAAGATATATAAAACTTTGTTCAGTCATAAAAAAGATAACAGTAATTTTACATGGTACGTCGAACTTAAGTTCCAGCGAAACCTTAAGTTGTGTTGAACTTAAATTCCAGCGAAACCTTAAGTTGTGTTGAACTTAAGTTCCGAATGAAGCTTAAGTTCGACGCAACTTGAGTTCGATGTAACACCGACGGCGAGGCGCTCGATTGAAGGGTCGACATGCCACTGAGGTAATATCCAAGTCTGGATGGCGTTAAGGTGATGAACAACTTGATGGCGATAAATGGACACTCGGACCGTGCGGTAAGTAGCTGGGGGAAATATCTCAGCAGAGGATGGGAAGAGGGGGGAGGTGGACTTGGTTGAAGGAGACGTGGCCCTTACGACATCAGCACGTCAGCAGCCTTTTAAGTGAAGTAAATAGATGAGATCATTTGCATTGTTGTTTTCCCCATTGTTCGACTTCGGCGTCCGTCGCCACTTGCCTTCATACCACCACCACCAACTGCATATGTGGTGGCTAGGTCTCTTCTCTCCTTTGCCTTCTACACTCACCCGCCAAACTCTCTGTGGACGCCAACCCGACATGTTGCGGAGAGCTACTGTCTACAGTCACGGTAATTATTAGGGTGGCAAGAGTGAGAAGGAGTGCGGGGACATAGGACTGGAAAGGTGTGTGATATCTTGACTTTTCCTAACCCCTTCTACCGACTTAACCTTCCCTCAGCTCTCCCAAAGCACACAGGTCCGGCCGGTGGCAACAGTGTCGTGCAGAAATCCGAAAATCTGCGAGTGTTGCCTCACCAGTACACCTTCCCTCTCTTAATTCCTTTCACCCAACTCACTCCTCAGCTCCAGTGAACTCCGATCAACAATACCCTCAGGTGCGTGCATTTATGTGGCCACGCCCAATGCGGAGGTTGTCTTAGGAAGAATACTCATTGCGTATAGGACATACATAGAGCATACAAGGACTTCTATACATTTCGCTTTAACTGCCCCCACTGCCCCCTCCCCCCCTCCCACCCGTCGGCAGGTCACATCGCTGATCGTCGTTGCACAGCCACAACAATATATTACACTAACCTAAGTTTTGAAAGTCTTTCAGGAACTTCAGTTGTCTGTACGAAACTTAAGTCCTGTAACACTTAAGTGGTGGAGGAACTTAAGTCACTGCCCACAACTTAAGTGCTGGGAGGACTTAAGTTCCTGTTCAGGGGGGGGTCTACAGACGGCATAGTGAGGGCCCTCTGGGGCGCTGAATGCGCAACTTAAGTTGTGCGAAACTCAAGTTGAACGTTGGTCTACAACGCGTACAACTTAAGTGGTCCTCCTCCAGTTTCATGAGTGCCTGTGGTACGACGTAACCCACGGCTTTGGCCAGAAATGGAAGACGTTCTTCACCGACCTCGAAGTCAACCACGGCCTGAACCCCGCCATTCCCGCCCACATTTGGCTCCTTCATCATCTTTTCCTAGCTGCCATCAATGCCGATGCTCAGGAGTGGGCTGAGGCCTGGAATTCACACAACCTCCAGATCCGCAGCGAGCGCACACGGTCTCCACGCGACATGTTCCTCTTCAGCATGGTGCGGGACGGCCCGCGTGGGCTTGAGCAAAGTGTTGAGCCACCGTCTGAGGACATCGAGGACCCTGCAGCCTATGGGATCGATTGGCAAGCTACCGATGATCCCCAGCTTATGACGCACCTCCTCAACGAGAACCCTGTCGAGTGGGAGGAGCGAAGTCCCTTTGCTTCGGGCCCCCCGGCGCACTCTCACGTCCCCTGCGAGGGGCCCAACTCACCGTTTTCCCCTGAGCAGATAGCGCTCCTCGATCATCAGTTGGCGTCTGTGGTAGATGTAACATCGCGTAGCATGGGTGTGCGACGACTGGTCTGGACGGAGGCGTTTCGGATATGTAACGAGTTTTATGCGTAGAATTTCTTTCAAAAAAACGATCATTCTCTACTTCCGATTGTGATGCAAATCGATCGCATCTGCGGCTGTGCCGTCCTACCCCTGACTTACACTGTCATGTTGCCTACTGTCCCTGACGATATCGTTCGCGAAATCTTCATCCACACTCTTCCAACCCTGAAATCCATTGCCGCATCCCACTTTCCTCGCCCCTATTTCGCAAAGCCATCAGCCACAACTTCCCCCCTCCTCTTATGTTTCGTGTGCGTTCGTTGGCGTCGAATTGCCATCACACAATCCCGTTTGTGGGCGTCTCTGGACCCCAGCTGCATAGCCAATGGCCAGCTGGTTCAGCACTGGCTCGAGAGAAGCGGAAACTCGATCCCACTCTCTTTCTCACTCAGGCCCCCACCAGGAGGATCGAAGCCTCACCATCTTCGGATTCTGTGGTCGCAGATTGGGCGCTGCCGGAACCTCGAAATCTCGGGTGTTTCTCTGCCAATTGGCGTAATGCCCCTTTCCAAACTGGAAACCCTCTCGGTTTCGTTGCACGCAGATGCACCTGAGGCCGCAGATTGGTTCTCTGCGGCCCTCTCCCACTGCACCCTCTTGACCCGTCTCCATTGGGATGGACCCAGTATCTTTGCTCCTTGGCCACAGCTCACCTACCTCAGTCTCCACCCTAGGAGTCCGGAACATCTCTTCGACACCCTTCAGCATCTCGCGAACCTTGTCGAGCTCCACCTTTGCTGCCCGGCAGACACAGCGAGCTTCGATCAATCACCATTCAATCCATGTGTTCTTCCCAATGTTACCACATTTGGTGTCCAGTCGCATGAAGGGCTTTTCACCTTTGTCACTCTTCCAGCCCTTCAGCATCTTGTTTTGGTCGACTGCTGGGACGGGGTGCACCTCGAAGATCTCCTGGAACGTTCTGCCTGCCACATCGAGTCCCTCGAAATGCAGATTCCATCGGACGGTCGTATACACGGTTGCTTTGATCATGCTGCCATTGCCCCTTCGTTGAGGCGTTCTCAACCGCCTCACACAATCTAACGAACTGGCTATGCTTTGGCGAATGACCGCCACTTGGACACTCAAATCCCTTGCCCGAGCCGGGGGCGAAAGGTGTCGCACTTGTGCGTGCCGTGGACATCTCATTTCAACTAGACGGCGTGAATCCAGTCCAGCCATCAGAGCCGATTGCGACGTTCATTCACTCCCGACTACCTGCCCTCACAGATTTGGAGCTCGACCTCGGGATATTGTCCCGGGATCAGCTGGAATCCCGCCGAGCTATAACATCGCGGGGAAGTTTCACCGTGACGAGCTATGGTAGAAATGTGACCATTCCCTCCAGATAGTCACCTATGTCCTTCTCGAATACAGGTTACTACGGCCCATATCATGTTTATTCGCTTGTTGTACGGTTTCCTCCTACCAAACCGCCGAGTGTATTTATTTACCAAGTCTACTGTGACCTTTGCGACGGAAGTTTGCCTCTTCATGAAGGCGAATGACCACAACTATAGGACTTCCCTCCAGATGTTTAGAATCTTCTTTCAATGCTTTCCTTACAACGACCCCAAGTCAGCTATGTTAACACGGCACCGAGTGTATTTATTTTCCGAATAAGGTAAGGTGGTCGATGCTACTCGTGTGTACGAGTATACGGTATACGAGTAAGAGACCCGTGATCCAGTGGATACAGGATAACGGGGGTGTGGGGGAAGAGCCGTAAGGCTCTGTCACTCGGCCGCCCTTTGGGCGGCTGCTGGGTCGTGAGGGTGAGGGCGTGCTTTGCGCGCGCCCGCCTCAACGCGTCGAGCGGCGGATGGCTCTGAACGCGTGGGAAGCCAGCTCCACCCCACACAGAGCTGCGCGATGGGCGACGAGGGTAGTGAGAAGGAAAATGTATGGGAATATGTATGAGGAATTAGCACGAAACGTAAGGTGCGAAGAAGGCGTTGGGGGTATAAATGTGGTGAGCAATGGAAGGATGGAAGCAAAACTGAACGGCTGAGAGTGTCGGAGTCCGGCGCCAAGGAGGAATCAGATGGTTCTCGCAAAGAATTATCGAAAGAGGCGACGAGAAGACAAGGATCAGCACCAAGTGGTGCACGAAGGTGTGAAGCTTCTTGAGCAAGGAAAGGGACCGAAGGAAGCAGCGGCGGGCCATGGCCTCTAGGAGGTAGAACGAGTGGCATACTAACACGGCGGGACAGGTAAAGAGTATGGCCCCAACAGGACACGATACCGTCGCCCCGATTAAGGACCAAAGCGAATTCGGGTATGAATAAGACGCGTATTGAAGAAGGCGGCACACAGCATGGCCTTGCAAGCGCAGCAGTATGTGGATGGTCGATCCCCAGCTTCGACTCCTTCCCGAGCATTTGCCTGCTCTTGGGGGCAATCTGGGCGCCGCCGGCTTCCACGAGACCATGGAGATGCTCAGGGACCCTGCCGCTTGGATGCCCGATGAGCAGTTCATGCTACCCACCGACCCCGAGTCGTTGGCGTTCGCGGCGAGCTTTTCTCTCGACACTGACCCCAACGCCGCCACCCTTGTATCCCATGCGGGTAGCAGCTTCAACACCACGCTGCCGTCCTCCAGCATCAGTACCTCTGACCCCACACTGGCATCCTCCAACCCAGCGGTGGCAGCTCTAACCCCATACTGGCATCACCCAACACCAATGGCAGCAGCTCAAAGCGCAAGAGGGCATCGGAGAACAACGACAAATCAATACCGCCTCCCAAGAAGAAGGCCAGGGGCGTAGAAAACGGGCCGCCTTCTGGGGAGGGCGGGGAACCCGTGAAGAGGCCGCGCAAGAAACACTCCGACGCGGGTGTCTTGAAGGGTCCCCGCAAGGCCAAGTAGTGAGGCCTCACGGTCGGCGGGGTCGACACCACGGGTTCCCAAGGACTCACCTGACCGTCGCCATGCCCTACGTATGTTCCTATGTACGCTACTTCCCCCTGTACATTATTATAGAGTACGCCGTTGTGGACTTGTGACTTAAAATATGCTCTTTATTGCTTTAAATGTGAATCTACTCATCAAAGTTACTGGCCTAGACATGTAAACAAGCTAAACTAAAAGCTATTGCCCACATATTGCCCTCTTATTTTTCAGGAATTTACCTCCACTTTTGCGCCCAGCGCGGACTCGGCGGCGGCAATTATGATGGCGGGTGATGGCAGTGATGAGGCGCGATGGCGCACCGCTGCCTTTGTTAAATAGCGAAGTTAATGAAGATATTGGATACATACCCCCGACATCAGGCGCGATGGCGCGCCGCCGCCTTTGATGGGTTAAATAGCAAAGTTAATGAAGATATTGGATACATACCCCCGACATCAGGCGCGATGGCACGCCACCGTATTTGATGGGAACTGTTGGGAAATATAAAGATATTGAATACCTACGGTAAATAGCGACTGCATTAGCTCTGAAGTTAGTGAAAGTTATTAAATACGCACTTTTTAGCACAATTTCTCTAAATATGAGGTTGATATGCACTACATATCACCCGTCTATTTACAGCGTACGGTGGGCTGTACAGGTGGAGCGAGCGCAGCAGCGCGGTGATCGGGCCCACATGTGTCGATCCTCAGCGGTGTTCCTCTTGGCAACAGAGGAATTGCAAATTGAGGATCTTCAGTTCTGGCGAAATAGTTTGAACTCTCAAAGTGCTGATGTGGTTGAAGAAAAGTGTTCGGCCCAAGCTTGCGAGATCTGGGCGTGGAATCTAACTTTGAGTTCGCGAAAGATGTGGCAAGAAACAACGGGAACTGGCGAGATATAGAGAAAGTGCGAGATATGGTGAAAAATAGATTGATATCTGGTGATATTTGGCGAGATCTGGCAAGATATGGCCATTATCTGATAATCTGGCCAGATCTAGACCTCGTAAATACTTTTGTCCAATAAGGACCTTCATACGACGCGTTAATTTCAACGAGTATTGAGTCTGAGTATCGTCCCATGCATACAGGCCCTTGAGGACGCGTCGTTTTATTCACAGACGCGTGATAACCACGGTGAGGAGTGGAAAGTCAAGCGAATACGGCAGGTAAATCACGATCAGCCGCGTAGCGCTTACCGACGGATTTACCGCGTAAGGGACTCCCTAGGCCCTTGCACGTGGGGCCGATTTACGATCTTTACTGTAAACAAGCTTTAGGACCCTTGCCTCCGGCACGGCCACTCGCTCCGCTCGCGGCCGCTCCTCCGGCAGGGTCCACAGCTTGTTGGGGCTCTGCCCCAAACCCCGGCGAATTCAATGCTCCCAAAGACACGGTAAATTCCGAGCTCGCCTGTTTTGGCCCTCGCTAACGCTCGGGCATCTCGTGGGAAGAAGCATGTGACTTATCACCTGATTTTCATGTGGTGGCAGTGCTCTTCGTGTTTTAAAGTATAGGATATCGTAAATTTCCTGGACGTAAGTACTTACGCGACTTTCCACCTGCCAAATCACTTTCCCGTTGAATTATATTCATTCCACTCTCCCCTTGGCTCCTTGCATTCCAAGAAAATCTTGAGCTTGGGTATAGATACATCGAAGTGTATGGCAGCCGCCGATTAACTCCCAAGGACTACAGTACTTTGGGAATGGCAAAAACATCGGCCAGAACATGAGATCAGTCCGCCAATCAAAGTTAAAATGATCGATCTCCGTATCTTATCGAGTTAAATCGAACGAGGTACAAAGACCCCGCTGGAAGCGGCTGGGAACGGAAAAGGAGGTTGTGCACCTCACCCATCTAATTCTTGGGAGCTGGCCCTCTGCCCAGCTGCAGAGGGCCGGGACCACAGTTGAGTTTTACTTGAGCTTATTGTTACATTGCGGTAAGACCGGTTGAATTTCTGCCAGTTTCCCATCACAGGCCTTCATCCAAATAATTCACCTGTGCTTTGGAATGTCCTACCAAATGCCTTGCATAGCCCTGAAGTGAATTCATGCGAAACACACCGACGCCGGCACCCACATTCTGGTGAGTGTCTATGAATATAAACATTTCTCAAAGACTGATTAAATTGCCCTCAATTTTATGTCATGTACCTTCATTCGTGCACATCAGTGAGCGAACGCGTGCGAAACGCGTCGACATCGATGCCGTGCTCTGGTGAGTGCGGGAATATATTAATTTCTTTAAGACTAATTGTATGTCCATTCCTCCACGAGTTTCCCACATCAGGCCTTCACTCAAGCGACCCACCGCACATCCTGTGAGGCCCCAAGACGGCCTATGTGGTTTTGGGAACAAAGGCATCCGAAAATTCGTTGGAAAGTTACAGTGAGTTTGAACGGGGTATTTTAGTGTTGAACCATCGTTATGTTCAGTCGGACATTCTGTCGTGTCCAACTGGGTATTTCAGGTTTGCCCAGTCGGACAGTCCCAGTCTGTACGATTGGGCATCCACGTTTCGTGCGATCGGAGGTTTCATTTTGTCCAGTCGGACATCTTCGTTCTGTCCGATTGGAAGTTATCCATTCTGTCCAGTTGCATATTTCCCATTCTCTCCGGTTGCTAATACCTTGGGTTCTATAACACATAGAAATAGATAGTGCATTAGAACTAACTCTTGCTTGTGTTGATTAATGCGGTGAGTAGAAAACAATTCTTGCATGTGCGCCTCCTCCGCTCCCATAGTCAAATACTTAAATGAGCACTGAATTCATTGAGGGCTGAGAGTACATATAAAATAGCTGGGCTATTGACAGAGCAGAGCTTACCTTGTCTTCTCAAATCTTAGTCCCCTTGAGGAAAAAAGGCAGGGAACCAAGGAAGCGTGCCGCGGCGCGTCTGATGGCCGGCCGAGCCTACCCGATATGGACCGATCACCGATCGCATCAAGGATCGACGGCATCTCGGCCCAGGCTATGATCGTGACCGCCAAGCGTAAATTTTTTGGAATAAGTTTTCCTCGTTTTTATATTCATTCCTCACCCCATAAAATGCGTGACAAGGGGGAACAATTGCGATCTTGATGGCTATTAGACTTTTACTTACCTGCTGTCAACGGAATGTAACCTAACTCCGGGGATCTTACTCATTTCTTGCATTTAGTTACTTTGCCGTGCTCCAACAAAGTGTCACATCTGTCACCATTTGCTGTGTTCACTGCCCCTGCACTGCCTGGAATCTGACTCGAGCCGGACTAGGCCGGACTGCGCTTCGTGTGTGCCGCAGTTCGGGATCAGCGGAGCCGACACGCTGAGTTCAATCATAGTTCCGGCCATGATCGCCGATCCGCGGTTGATCTTACCGCCTATCACGCCAAACAATCCACTCTCATGCTGTTGAGCCTGGCTCCTGCAGCTGACCCACTCTACCAACCTTTATCATCTACTTGCTGCAAAGGACTTCCATGATGGAGCTGGAGGCACCCAGAAACAAGGGGGTGCAATTTTGTGACTCAAATATATCACGTTGATTTCTAGTGTAAACGAGGTCTGGGAATGCGAATCTGAAGTCCGAAATTTGGCTCGGTCAGTAGCTCAAAAGATACGGTCACTTTTACCTCGAAAAAAAAAAAAAAAATCTCATATTTTTTTTCGGACGAATTGGCTCAAACCGCGTAACTTTCGAAAAAAAGAATCCGCCGAGCTGAACCAACCACGTCATCATGACGTCATAAAATTACTATATAAGGCAGTCCATCACCCCAAAAGGGTAATTGATCAAAGTGCCCATATCTTTTCAACCACTGACCGGGTCAACTTTTGGACTTCAGATCCAGATTCCCAAACCTCATTTTCACTAGAAATCAACGTGATGTATTTGAGTCACAAAATTGCATCCCCTTGCCCAGAAACC
Organism: Mycena metata; assembly: GCA_029378385.1. Taxonomy (NCBI): domain Eukaryota; kingdom Fungi; phylum Basidiomycota; class Agaricomycetes; order Agaricales; family Mycenaceae; genus Mycena; species Mycena metata. The sequence continues at coordinate 111,445 of JARKIB010000153.1, read as the reverse complement.
AACCAGAAACTGAATTGGTCTCTCTTGCTTCGGGCGTTGACTCTGCCTGCTCCAACGTGCCCAAGACTAGATTAGTAGTCTGATGGGCTGTCCTTCCCAGGATAGCAAGATTCAACCATTTATTCCCTCTAAGGCTCTGACAGACAAGTCTTGATTGCCCCACAACCTACAACGGAAATAGTATTTGAATTTGCGATGTGAGTCACTAAATTGAGTCAAATGTTGTCTGGCCCAGTCTGGCCCTACTATGGGCTTGAAATACTTACTCTCTCATTATGTTTACTGAGCACCGTCAAAACTCGGGCATCTCGGGCATGGTCTGAACTCTAACCAATGATATCCTTGCACTTGATTCCCTAAAAAAAAGCGAAAAAAAAAGAAGTCCTCGTACATGCCGTGCGCAACAATGGCCCCACAAAGGCAAGTTGGGCAGAAAGTATTGAGCATGGATGTACAAAGCCGATAGCATTCACACACCTATCCCATGACATGCGGAAGTGCTAAAGTACGCGGTGGAAGGTTAGAGAGCGGCAAATATAGACTTGGTGAACATAATAAACGCCAGCGCTAGATGAAGGCAGCGGACGGTATCCAATTTCAGGAATCGACCGTGATATTTTTGAAGCCGGGAAATGATGATCAGCAATGGGCTGTCCAGTGGATACATCAGGAAAAGGTTTCTGAAACGCTGTGTGTGCGGAAGACGAACATAGGTGCATAGATTCCGAAGAGTGCGGGATAGACTGCAAGAATGGCCGATAAAAATCCTGGGTCTCACGAGCCTGCTGCGGTAACGCCGCGCGGCGGCAAGACGGAGGTTCGAATCTGTAGCTCGGAACAGAGCCACGGTGGCATCCCGACGGTGGAGTACACTACTTGTGCGATGTCACTTGGAAAGGCGCCGCGGTGGAGTAGCTGAGGGCATCCCGAGGGTGGAGTATACCACTTGTCCCGTCCAATAGTGCGAGCGGGTCGGTAAAAATATCTCACAATGAGTGCCCGATGTGAAACATTTAATTTTGTAGTGTTGTTGAATTTGAATGAAGTGAGAATTGAAAGTTTGTCCCCATTCTACCCTTAGCATCAACCACCAAACACGTACGAATGTAATCCATGAGCTGAGGAATATAATTGCCACACCCAAGGGGGCTTAAGGACGGGTGAACCCAGCACTGCATTTATGAACCTTTTCACGTTACGTTGGTCAGATCCGCTCTGGCTCCCTCTTCGTCCTACACGGAGCTGACATGGTCCCGCGCGGCTGACTCACCTTTTGCACCTCTGGGGTCATAGAATATTTTAGGGCACGTGTTTTTCAGAAAACAGATAAATAGCCAGTGTCCTTCTGCAGGCTTTTCCTTCAGCTTCTCTTCCGACTTTTCATCAGGTTAGCATACGAGCCCTTCTCTCTCCTACGCTCCTTCCCCTCGGCCTCCCCGGCATTCCCCTCACCCTCTACGTCGGACCATCTCTCACTCACTTTGATATTTTCTCTCCAGAAGTTACACAATCTCAAGACCGTGAATACTATTACTTAGAATGCACTTCAACCTTAGCTTCCTCGCTGCCGCCCTGCTGGTGTGCACTTCCCCCGCGATGTCGGCCACTGTCATCGCGTTTGCAGGGGCGGACTGCACTGGCGCTCAGCTCGGCTCCGGGTCTGGAGGCCCCGGAGATTGTCTCACCGAAGGCGGCGACTCCGCGAGGTCCTGGAGCTATTCCGGTGTCACCAACCAGATCCAATTCTTCCAGTCCGGCGGTCAAAACGATAATTGTAAGGGGACGCCATTTACTACCCGTGGAGCTGGGTCTGGATGTGTCACTGCGCCTGATGGGTAAGCCCTTCAAGTTGCCTTTGGTGGACATGTTACTGTAACTAATATGTGTCGAATCTAGATTCAACATTGAGAGCGCCAGGCTTACTTGAATCTTCGGTGCTTCGAGCTCAAAGAATAGCTCCTGGCTCCTGACATCTTGTTATGTGAATTGATTTGTAGTAAACTGTACCAGGGAGGTGTTGTTAAAGAAAATTGTTTTCCCAGATATCAGAGTCGTGGTTTTACGGTACGTTATACCCGAACACCACTGCATATTCGGTCGCCATTCCCATAGTGACCCTCAATGATTCATTGGTCCCGGTCCTGAAACATTTTTCGAACGTGATCTTAAAACGGTAATCCCGTTCCCACGGTTCAAATCGATGCCGAACCGGTCATCCGATTCCATGTCTAGTCGAGACCGTTTTCTTGGAAGTTGGAGCTCTATCCACGCTTACCAATATTTTTTCAGCCCCACCCTTGTCAGCTTATCTCGAGATTTACATCTTGCTTTTGAATGTGAGTCGAGCAGGCAAGCAGGCAGGTCTACCATGACGAACATTAGGAGCCGAATTTATGCAAGCTGCGCTGACCTAAATACGCCAGCTTTTTGCTAGGTGGGTTTGCTGAAGTAGGGCCGCTTTCCAGACACGTCGTGGTGGTGGGAAGAAAGAACGACCATGGCGGTGCTCGGATCAAACGGTCCGTCGTCCTTCTTTTCTCCCACCACCATGTTCCAGCCAGCGAACGGTGCCTGTGGGACCAGGGAGACACGGCCACAACTGCAAACACTAAAATCAACTAATCCAGTAATTCAATAGCTCTTGCCCCACCAACCTGCCCTTCTCCGCTGCCTCAATGCCCGAAATCTAGTGCGGACTCCAATTAGTATTTCTTGACAGACAGCGACACTGGCACTCGTGACCTCGTTATACAGACTCCGACCCACGCGACGTGCAATCAATCTCTTGGTCTTGGAGAGCGTGTTCCTGCTGGGGCTCTTTTGAAAACGTTCGAAAACGATTTTCGTGATGAATATCGAAGCATTTTATTCCACGGAATCCCTGACTCGACGTGTTAGTCCTGCAGCAAGAATTTGGTCGTTTTCGGTGCGTAATCCTGGCCGGCTAGCGCTGACTCCCTTGATTAAGTCCCTTGTTCGCGGTCGCATTATTCCTTCTCGTGCTACTTCTGGGAAAACCTAACACGAGTCCAAAACCAAGAATGTGTCTGCACGGCTCGTTTCGCCTGTTAACTCGCACAATCTCTTCCGTCCCCCTTTACTCGATGTCATTTACATCTCCCCGGTGGTGTCGAGATCCGTGTCCATGCCCAGCCCTCTCAGTTGCCTTTGGTATCCAGATGTGTGGAAAATCTGTACGTTCCTCCTTTGTGCGCGTTCTCCTCACTCATGTGTATCTTGCCTTCCATCAGTCCTGTGAGCCTGTGCTCACAATCATGCTACAGCACGTCCCCGCGTCACGTTGAACTCCGTCGTGGACGCCGAGTTTTATATCTAGTGATTCCCGCAGGCCCTATCCATCTCTCCATCCTCGTTACCATATCTCTTCTGGCGCGCACTATTGAATGAGACTTGCGTGCAAAACGGCAGCTTGGGTCAGTTGAGGGTTTGCTGTAAACTCAGGCCCTTAGACTTTATGCTCGCCCCGTAATTGCGGTCAGGATTACTGGAATAACAGCGGAGGATTTACCCCGGATTAGTCAAAGGTGAGTTCGTGTTCGCCAAAGCGCGCAGTCGAATTCACTAAATCTTCAGCACACTGAAGCTTCCCGTCTTCTCAAGGATAGTGGCGCTAGGTTACAAGATCCATTGTTTGGTGGAACGTGATTCTGAAATACTCACCCAGTTCTTAGATGTCACCTGGAGATGGAGTTCTTGTCCACGAAACGTCGAACCGCTTCCTGATCAACACAGCCCCCGCGCCCACGGGACCCCTGACGTCGCGGAGCACAGCGGGAAAATCACCGGGAAGCTAGCGGCCCTTTCCGAGCGGCTTGTTCTATATTAAACAACACGGTCAAAAATAGCCTTTCTTCCCACCTCGAGTCGCCCTCCCTTCCCTCCTTCGCCCACGATGCTCCCCTTACAAGGCACCCTTTTGGCGGCTGCTCTCGTCGCGGTCCACTGCCTCTCTCAGGTCGCTGCTGAGCCTCACGCTGAAGCCCCTATCATCACCCCTGCCCCAACGCCCACCCAGGGCCTCGTGGCCCGCCAGGTCGCAGGTGGCTCGGGAACGCCTATTCTCTCGACCCTCACCTTCCCATATACCGCCCTCCCGTCCCAGGTCTACCCCTTTCCTGTGCTCCGTGGTCCCCAGTTTGGGTATAACCAGTGCGGCGCCGCCAACGCAAGCGCCACCGCCGACTGTCAGACGCTCGTTATCAACAATGCTGTACGTACCTTCGTTCCCTCTACGATCCACCATTTTCTCACCGAGAACGAATCTAGAGCGACTTCTGCCTTTGGGGGTCGCCCGATCCGAATGGCGAAATCGGCAATGTCGAGGCCAAAGTCGTTTCCTATTGTACCAATCCCGAGTGGGGAGGACGCCCTATCCCAGCGGGCAGTATTCACGGTCTCCAGGTATGTCTCCAGTCATTCTTTATTAATCTGTCCGCAAACTTCTGGTCATCATTTTTGCTTCTAGTTTATGAGGACCTCGGCGTACATCCAGATCGTCGGCTTTATCGACAACGCCGCTCTCGGCCTCGACCCGGCAGACCTGGGAGGTGAGCTCGACCCCCACGGTGCTGATTTGCAGGGCAACCCCCTCGGCGGCGTCGTCTACTCTCTGGACACCAATTTCTCCCCCGATGGCGGCAAAACCCCCGGCCAGGTCCACAACTGGAACCTCTTCGTCGGTAGTGGCGTGTTCTGCGTCAAGGCCTGCTTCAACAGCATCACGTCCCCCGACTACTGCCAGAACGTTTACGATCTCGTGGGATGCGAGTTCAACATGCCCAACGCGCTGCAGAACGGGACCTACCTCGACTGCGAGGGCGACCTCCAAACGCCCGTCGGCACCTACGTGACCAACGGCCAGACCCTGACCTGGTCGATGCCCGACCCGCTCACCACCGACCCGCCTTACACGCCCGTCACCCCTTCCAGCAGCCAATGCACCACCTTCTCCTCGCAGCAGCTCTTTGCCAACGGTGTAAGTCTCTCTTTCTCTCGCTCTGATCTACAGCTGCCTGACTCGATTCTCGTTTGGTAGGGCTCCGCCACCGTCTCGGGCTCTGGCACCGGTCCCACCTCCGCCGGCTCAAGCCCCAACTCGAGCGGCGGTGGTGTGACTTCGGGCGCCAAGACCGGCTCGGGCTCGGGTACGAACCCCAGCGCAACGAGCAGCAGCCGCACGCTCGCTTCGGCCAATCTCCCCACGGGCGGTCTCCTTATCGTCCTGGGCAGCTTCTTCGCTGGCGCTACGATGCTCTTCTGAGCGCGGTGTCGTTTCGAACTGTGCATCGCTCCTCGAATGATATGGATCCTGTGGCGGCGGTTATCGACGCTGCACGGTGGTGACATCAGCATGGACACGGACCTTATGGATGATACGCGTACGGACTTCTATGTTTACGTTTTCGACAAGTACGATATGTGAGATACCAATAAGTGAGTGAGACAATTCTGAGGCTAATGATGTGTTGGAACGATAAATAGTACGTAGATATGGTGCTTTGGATACGAAGAATGAAGATGCGAGGAGGGGCAGTGAGAAGGTCGAATGGCCGCATGATTTACGCACTGACATCTTGCAGATATGGGCCGACTCTCATTCTCTCACCGTTCCCAGAGTGCATGATGATGGAGGGGCATGAAAATTTTGCTACCGTTCATAGTCCGGGTGAAGGAAGTATCTGTGTTTTCTATCTATGTGTGGTTATTGCTGCAAAACTATCGGTTTCTTCAGAGTGAAAACCAAGGGATTGAAGATTGACGACATTAAAGCCGGCTGAGCCCGGTATAGATGGAAAGGAAGATCGAGTGAGCAAGTGAGGCATTACTAGGTATTTATTGTACGGTGGTTACTGTAAATTATAAAGCTATAAGCTATCGGTTTTTGAAGTGGAAACTAATTAAGGAATCAAATGGGACATTAAAGCGACATTAAGGTAACCCTAGGCTAAGGCCAGTATAGATAGAAATAAGGGTGAGTAGGTGAGATGAGTCATTATGTCGCCGTGGCCTGGGTCCTGCGGCGGCGCCAGTCAGCTTCGCAACAATCTTCTTTACCTGACCGGTTGCGGCGGGATTTGCCGCCGCTGGACAGGGGCCGACCTTATCCTAAGCACCGCCAGGAACTTCGTTGTCGTTCCATTGGCTGGCGGTCCACAGACTCCCACTGTGGCGATTAAACTTTAGTGGGTCACGCGCCAGGAACCTGCGCGGACTTGTTCAATCCACGCAGTTGCACCGTTGGGGTACTGCCATTCCATGACGCCGGCGCCTATGATTTGAAGACGCGTAAGTGAAATATAGCGTGGATAATGAATAACGAGAGAATGCGCACTCCAGCCTTGGTTCTTCGCCTGCGCGACACATCCCGCCAGCGTTCCGGGATCCATGTAGCCAGTCGTGGCATCGCCCCCCGTGGCGCCTTTGCCAATGACGATTTTATTCAGCGGGACACCGTTGGCCGCGGTTTGGAAGAGGGAGGATTGGGGCCAGGTGGACGAGGAAGCGGTGAGGAGACCAGGGCAAGTAACGTACTCGCTATCGCCTTGGTTGTAAAACTGCAGATGAAAGTTGAAAAATTGAAAACGATTGATTTAAAACAGAGAAGTGGCGGATCTGGACATTGTACCAGTCGATAAGGTCCCCGACAGCTACGTGGACGCCTACATACCCATTACCAGGCCACAGACCGGAAGAGAACCAAGGAGCGACGGGCGCGTGGGTAATAATATACTGCCCTTGAGGAAGGTGTTGGCGGAGGACTTTGGTGAGAGTCGACAGCCACGCGACCGCGGTTCCGGCGCTCTCCAATGCGGGGGAGTCCTCGATAAAAGATTACCTTAGGTTCAAAAAGCATGAAAGGAATATGAACCTCGTAGTCAATGTCCACGCCGTCGAGGTTATACGTCAGCACGTAGTTGGCGATAAAGTTGGCCACTGTAGTCGGATCCTCGTTGGTAGGGAAGGATGCGGAGCCAAAAGCAGAGACTATGAGGCGGATTCCTGCAGCATTGTACGCAGCCTTGGTTGTCGCACGTTGCGCGGCGGTCATCGTTTGCCAGACGTAGGCGTTATCGACGGTGCTTCAAGGATAGATGAATGCCAAGGCGAGGACGGTGAACCCCTAGCGGACATTGTAAACAAGTGAGAGGAGGGATACGGTGAACAACTTGCCGTGAGGAGGGAGGGATCGGGCAGCGAGTCGTAAGAGAAGTACTTGTCGAAGTAGGCGACGAATTGTGGAGCAGCTGTCGAAACGTCCATAGCCCGAGGATTCCTCAAGACCTCGCGGGCCTGAGGGCGCAATTCTTCCGCCCTGCTACCGAGATGGTCATCAGAGACAGGAACTGCTGCCACCAGAGGAAGGGCAAGGAGGGCAGCGAGCATCGACACGAGGAAGCTAAACTTGGCCATCGTACGGGATTTCGGGTGGCGAATGAATGGTACCTCGAGATATCAAGCACCAGGACTGCCATTTTAAACCGCCAGCGACGTGTACATGTCGGTATTTAAACATGTCTCGCATGGTCGAAGCCTTCAATGGAACATCTCCGTTTTGCCGTTCAGTGGTCGGATGTGTGTAACGCACCGTGTGAAAAAAAATGCAGGAGGAGGAGGAGGTGCCCCCCGAGACGTGCGCGCCAAGGACGTCGATCACTGTAATCAAAAAGCAACCCTCTACGCCGTCAACCTTGCAGTTGACTGCATAAATAGACGCATCTGACCCGGGGTTGCGATCAGTTGCGAAGACCATGGGACCGCGACTTTAGACTTCGGCATGACGTCGGCGGGAGGTTGAACTCCGAACGAGCCCCCGCTCAGCAAACTGCTTCTGCGCATGCAACTGGACAGGCAAGTCGGAGTAGGTTCTACTCAGGGGTGTGCGTCGCCGACTGCTTAGCCTTCGAGTATCCAGCTGAGCCAAGAAACCAATGGTGACGATACGAGAAGCCAACGGTAACGATACGAGTCCCAGGGATCGACACCGACAGCTTACGGTATGGGTGGTGGTTAAAACTGTTGTCAGCGCCTACCGCGCTTACGATACGTTTCACCTGCCTTTAAGTACATGCTACTTTCGTGTAACCAATATCGATGGTGTTTCCCCAAGCAAGCTGTTCAGCCGATCGAATGGCAGCGCGAGGACAAGGGAGGCCAGGACAGGGACGAGGGTGCTTACCGCGACTGGCTATAAATTCCCAAGTTCCCTAACCAGCGGCGCCCGAATCAGTGGTCTGCGCAGTGTCTGCGCTCGGAGAATAGTCCAGGCACGCGGAAGGTTTCAAAGAAAAGTGTGATACGCGCTTACGGCTCGGCCGCTAAGGACGAGCGCGGGCGCATTACGGGTCTACAAGAGCGAGAGCGCCAGTATGTACTTAATATCACATTCATCGTTCTTGAATGAAAAAGTAGGACCAAACTTGAAAGGAAAAACAAAAGAGTTGAAAAGAGACGCGCTCGGCGTCAATCAGTATTTGTGTACAGGCGAGCTGCGGGCAGTTCAGGAATGAAAATCCAGGTGTGACTGGCGGAGATCCTCTTACTCCCGCTTTCCATGCCAACACTGCTCTGCTGCGCCTCGCTTACAGTGCTGCAGATCAGGGGCGAAGACGGGAGAAAATCCCGATTCCCCATGTGTAATGATGTCTGGGTGTCGAGGAATTGGCTTCCGCGCAGTTTGAAAGCTTTCCGCAGCTCTTTGAAGTTTCCGCGCGTGGGTTTCAGGCAGTGACGCACCTCGTAAGGCCGTCAAGTTCAACCCCTATCTCGATTTGATTCCCGTGCCGGCATTGGGTCGGATCACGGCGCTGCCTTTACTTCCACCTTGCTTCCTCCCACCATCGGGCGCACACACCCGTGGCCCACTGCGCACGCCCACGCCGCCGGCCTACTGGGACTCTGCCCGTTCTCGCATGCCTTGTTCTGCTCACCTCCTTCAAGTTCAACCCCCCCTTCCACAAACTCGAAAATCACACAGAATGCAATGAACGCCTGCAAGCTCGCCGTATTCATTCCTTGTGTTGGTGGGCGCCCACTCTGCGCCGTGTCACCCATCCTCTAACCCTCGCCACCGGCGGTCCTGCCGTCATGCCGACGATATCAAGGTGCGTCGCCGACATAAAACATCCAGCGCAGTCTCACGCGCGCAACCTCCCGACAAACGCGTGATTTGATAGCTCGTCGTGCGCCATGCGCCGGGGGCGCATCCATTCCGCTGTGGCACTCACTCGCCCTCGGAAGACGCATGCGTTCGTGGAAACACTGGATTCGCAGGGCTGGCATGGAAATTGAGGTACGTACATCGTTGATTCCTTCCCCTTCCCCTCACCCTTCCCCTTTCTCCTCCCCCCGTTCTTCGCGTCGATCCTATTGAACAGAGAACTCCGCGAGGAGGTTAAACTTCGTCCTCGCAATTCCCTTGTCTTATCTCCGCTGCGCGCTACAGGCGCAGTCGGGCCCGGTCTGTGGCGTCTCATTTGACGCGTTCCCGCCTGCTTGTGTCCCCACCACACCGCAGGTTCTCGGGCGGGCTTTTTTTTATTCTAGCCATCTCACAAATTCCCTAGCAGTCTTCTCTGCGCTCGCGCAGTACGCGTAGGCCAAATAATCACCGTGGATTCATGCAAGTCAACATTTCCAGCCTCACCCCATCCGCCGCATCACCGTTCCCCCCTCAGTACCTGGGCCACCGCTGCCGCCAATCGCAAGTTCGGTGCTCGCGAAGGGGAAAGGAAGCAAGAGCGCGGACCTGCTGTTTGGCTTTCAGTGTGAGTTCTTTTCTTGTGTTCGTGGGCTTTGTGGCGCCGGCTCTTTTTTGGTTTCTAGGGAGAACGCGCCTGCTGTTGTTTACCGTTTGCGTCGCCTGCTTTGTTTACTCTTCGCCAGGGTAGTTCTGGTCTGCTGGGGATCATAGTTGAACTTTTCTAGCCATTGATTTGCCCAGCGCAAACGGCAGAATTTTTATCGCGAACCAAATTTGTGCGTAGAGAATCTCAATGGCCGAGTTGCGCAGTGTTTACCCGGGAAGGTCACGAGAAGGGCCGATGCAGAAAACTTTCACACCTCCACCAGAGGGGAAAACGGGTGCAGAAGCCAAGATACTGGCGTTACTAGTTTTTCGGACTCGGCGAAGGCAAGAGGAAGAGGATTTTGATAGACACAGAGAGTGCTGATTATGAATGCGTAGAATCCGAATGGTGTCGGTCAAGTCCTGGTGGAGGAGATTCCGCGCGACGCAAATGGTGAGAAGGAAAACGGGCCGTTTGATTCGGATCTTTTTCTTTCTTCCCACCACGTCTTGAAATCGGCGCACTGGCCACCTCAGTTTGCAGCGCACTCGACTGGCAGACGGAAATCCTTGGACCGTATCATTCACAGGTCGTCTCCATATCAAATCACTAGAGTCCGACGTCTCTTTGCCGTCCGTCGACTCCCGAGCTCTACCGTTGCTGTTTCCAGGTGGGCACGAAAATGTTCGGAGTGCAATTAACCTACGAAACCACCCTGACGAAAAACTGGCAAAATCCGTTGAGGCTCCCCTTGGAGACAAGGATTGAGGTGGAAGTTACGCGGCCAGATCGTCGTGCGTCCCTTGCGATTCCTCCCACTGACTAGTCGTTCCCAGGGTGTTAGCATCTGGCGCGCTGCGATATTTTCCATGACATTCAGGTGCGCGCCTTTGACAACTCTCAACCTCCTCACGTGTTGTCCCATTTCTGTCGGGAAACCACTGCTGCCATTGAACTCGGGCTCCAGTAGAAATTCGTTTGACCACGGGGATATGGCGAGCACTGCCGTAGCACTTCCCTCGGGAGCACTGTGGCACAGTATCTCCAAGCCGGCGTTGTTCACCCGTGCAAGGTGCGTGGTCATCCTTGCTTATTCCTCCGACGCGGACAATAATATACCACACACCATGTTAAGTTCACGAAGCTCGCTTTTCAGGTACTATCACCGACAAGTTGTGTAATTTGTGCCCACAGATCAATCCATTCCCCGCGCCATGCATTGAGTGTTTCAGCCACGATACCTCCCTCTAGTTACTCTCATGACGCGGCCCGGCCAAGGTGCGCCAGATCTCCCTGTTCCTTGGAACTTAAGGCCTAGTAAATAGACCCCAGCACGACTACAGTGCACAAGGTTTCGGGGTGGGATCCTTACGCGACATGATTAGCGAGTCTCCTGCATTGTCTAGTTGCTCAACTCACCCTCTAACTCAGCTCACCCTCTAACTTCGCGGACAGAAAGCCTCATAACGCATGTTGCGTTCATCAGTTGACTCAATTTAGCGTTCGTTTGTAGCCTGCCGTTCGATGCGGGATGAGGTTCTACCGTAGTCGTGGAAGAATGGTTATTTTTGCTGGATAAGCTGATCATTTGCTCATCATGCAGGCTGCGGCAAATCTGACGAGTGCTTTTCCCACATTCGCACAACTAACAGGAACGTAGAAGGCTTCCAAGGGTGACACAAAAAAGAAAGAAATGAATGTAAAACTTGAGCTTCAAGGAGGTAAGGAGGCAGCGGGCAGTCCGGCCCGGGATTGATTAGATCAATCAGGCTTGGACTTTCATGTCGCGGTCTTCTCACATTCGGCATCCTTGGCTCTAAATTTGCTTTGCTCCCTACCTCTACACGAACCTTGGCCCAAAATCTTAGGATTTTCTCGCGTTCACTGGGGTATCTTCGACATTGCATCATTCTTATTCTACTGTACTATTTCGCTCAATTCGTAGTCACGCATCACGGGCCTCAAAATTTCAGAAAATTTTCGAACCTGTCACGGGTCACCGTGAGCATTTTCGAACATTGAAAAGAAGTCACAAAGTTGACGAAAATGGGGTTGAAAAATCATTTTTCTCCTCCAGAATGCCTTGTGGTTGAAGAATTTGCACTCCTCAACCGCCGTTGAACCGGGGATTGCTGCTGCTCAACCACATCGAATATTTTCTGCAGGCTACCTGTTTTCTGGGTATGCACAACTCCTTGGGGTCTAGTCTCGCAACAGTAAGTAACACTGATTTAACCTTTGGTTCAACCCTAGCAAATCAAGCTAGAATTGTGTGTTTTCAATGGTGTCTCAGTCCCACGCCAACAGGCCAGGCTCGGCAACATTTTCGTTTTTTTTCCCTGGTCACGGTGGGTCCAGCGGACTTTCGAAAACCGAAGTTCGAAAATTTCTGTCACGGGTCACAGCCGCGGAGAATTGAGCGAAATTGTACACTATTCAACCAAATATCTCCTTCCTTAAGACTCAGCTGTATTGCCGCGCTTGCCGATCTCTCTCAGCTTTCCAATATGTATGCCCCCAATGGAATTCTTGTCCCAATCTGCCCAAACCGTCCTCCTCTTCGGCCGTATCAACATCAATCCCATGAAATTACATTGCATTAAATACATCTCAGCCCTACCCCGTTAGCTATCGTGACCAATTTATTTCCACCGACCGTTTTCCTCCGAACTATGAGGCCGCCCCAGCAAAAATAGATGTCGGTGTACCGTTGAAACGGGCAAGATGCGCTGACTACGGAATGGGCTAAACTAAGCTCTGAATGCGGGCTAGCTGAACAACTAACACACCACACACAAAACACACACACACCAACCCAATCCTATCTAAACTGACTCACGGGGGACGTAGCGCGTCTTCCTCGATGAGTTCGGGTCCTGAGTCGTAGTATGCGACTGCGGATCTGATGTCTAGAGCACGTATAGTTGTTCTATGCGTTCAAAACGTCTCAAAATACAGCGTCTAGACGCTAGTTGGCTTGGCTGCTTGGCTTCTAAACAAGACTTCCAGGGAAGGATGTGCAGGTTTATATATAAAGGATTGTTACTAGGAATCGCACCGAAGTACAGGTGCCTAGGCGAGGAGGTGTAGATTTGGACTGAAAATCCCGCTCAAGGGCTATGCTGCTTCGTCTAGACGGCCTCTGGTGCACAGCTAGCCTCTCGAGAACTAGCGGCAGACTCGGACTCCTTTGAATCCAAGATCTTTTCCGTACACTTGAGTTTATTAAGGACCTCAAAGTACTATCCAACACAGCTAAACGACCGGTGGTTGTCCCAGGGTTCTCCCAAAGTGCTGTGCCGGGCGTGGTCGGTTTTAGCGAGGCGTTTCCTGGTCACCCAATGCGGATGCCCTGCTAGAGTCCACTTCGCGACGCTTAGTGCAGTTCTCAAGCCTTCTAATGTGCGTGCGGTCCTGATTTATACGTGGAGGCAGTCGCCGCTCACGACCTCCCAACGCAAAGCTTTGCTTATCGGTTCACACAAATGTTCTGGATCCAACAAGCAACGCTGCGATTTTATAGACTACTGTTACACAGAGAGAGATGGTACTTTAATCTCCGCTAAGTGGCCTGAGCACACCCGAATCGTCGTAACGATGAGCGGGGCATACACTGGTCTGTTGCGGTATTTTATGAGGCTTTATATACGATTCTGAGAGAAAGAGATGAGGTAAAGAGAAATGAGTAAAACAGGCCGATGTTCTGGTCATGCGGTCATCCTCGGAAGGCTAACCGGGTCTATGCTGGCTCTGGGCTTGCCAGAAAGTCATCTAGATGACGATCTTGGGGGCCCAGTTCGGGTATATGGCCAGTTCGGGTCGTCTAGACAGCTCCCGAACCTTGTAATTTGCAAAACTCTGTCCCCCGACGCCGGACTGCTCACCAATCCGCTCGGATACCCCGATAGCGCACGGACTAGACATATATACGTCGGCCCATGGCTACATCTCAACAAGAATTCCTTCGTCATGTTTGTGCTTGTGGCGCCCCAACGCTGACCGCGTCGCGTTGGTCACCTGACTGGCTAGAGGGGCACTTTGGGGCGACCCCTCCTTATATCTCTAAGCTCCTTGCACCGTCTAGACGCGGTACTTTGCCGTCTAGACAGCCTATAGAGTCGTTCTATGCTCGTCTAGACGCCTGTCACTTAGCGCGTCGACCCGTCTAGACAGACCCTATATCATGTAGCTTGCCCTGCTAGTGAAGACTATGGCTTTCCTGTGCAGTCGTTGGTTCCTTTGATAGGGTAATTGACATTCTGAGGTACTAGACCCCGTATAGACCTCCTTGGTATGTGTACTTCGCACAGTGCAACGCTTGTAACCGCGCCTAGCACTGTACTAATACTACAGCCAGCAGCCGGAGCTCGCTCTGACTCTCCTTTGTACCACCAAACAGAGTGCTAGTGGGTGTATTGACCCGTCTAGACGGCTGTATTATTACTTAGTAGCGTCTAGACAGACTATTGCTAAAAAGTGCAAATAATAGCCAGTTGGCAGCGTATTCAGTGACACGCCGTTTCACCGTGTTGCTCTCCAGTTCAATCCACTTCACAGATCAGTTTTCCCATGGGCAGGGGTTCGTACTTTTCCGACCTACTTTCGTGCACCATGGCCATTGTCCCGTCTCTGACATCATGATCTTGAATAATTACTCAAATGTTGTGTGGATCGCTGCCTCAACCCAGCAAAGGACCCGAGCAACACAAGTAACTTCATTGGATTGCAGGCAAGCTCTTTGTACTTTTGTTTTGACAAGTGCCCTTTCAACCCCCCGCCCCGAACCAAATCAACTCATCATTGGGGTTATCTTGTACCTATTTAGATTCAATAAACAGGTGCAGAATCTCCTGACACCCGAATATGAATGATACAATTGACCTACTCACATGTTTACTTCCTCCCTCAAACTCTGAAAACACTGAAACAGCACAGCTTGCTCTATACACATGGCCTTTTGGTGTCAGGCAAATAACGGCCCACCTTCACGGTGAGACAAATTTGACACTCAATCTCCTCAAGCAGCAAAATTCAGTGAAATGGGGTGTAGGTAGTGTGATCATAACTATTCAACTGCATTGGAAGCCGAGGTACCCTCTTCATCATCCGGAAGTGGCACTTCAAGCTCCGGAGCTTCGGCACCCTTCTCCAGTGCACGGTATGTTAATGGGAGATTGTTGATGCTCAGAATAGTATGTGGGTGACTGTCTCCCAGAACAGTGTGCTTCTTCATCACTTCCAGCTGAAGCCTCTCTGCCTCTTCGAAATGACTGAGGCTAGCATATATTACAGCCATAGCTGAGAGTGTTTCCGGATGGTCTGCTCCCAGAATGGCCCTTCGCTTCTCCACCATCACAACTTCAAGCTCCTCTGCCTTCTGGGGCTGACCTAGATCCCTGTATGTGATAGCTAGATTGTACATGGCATTCAAGGTTTCTGGATGATATTCACCCAGAATGGCTCTTCGCTTCTTTACCACTACAAGTTCAAGTTCCTCTGCCTTTTGGGGGTGACCTAGGTGCTTGTATGTGACTGCCAAATTGCCCATAGCATTCAAGGTTTCTGGATGATCTTGGCCCAGAATTACTCTTCGCTTCTCTAGTACCACAGCTTGAAGTCCCTCTGCCTTCTGGGGTTGACCTAGATTCTTGTATGTGATAGCCAGATTGTACATGGCATCCAATGTTGCTGGATGATCTTCACCCAGAATTGCTCTTCGCTTCTCCACCACCACAACTTCAAGTTCCTCTGCCCTCTGGGGCTGACCCAGATCCTTGTATGTGATTGCCAGATTGTGCATGGCATCTAAGGTCTGTGGATGACCTTCACCCAAAATTGTCCTTTGCTTCTCCACCACCATAGCTCCAAGTTCCTCTGCCTTCCGGAATTGGCCGAGTCTCCGGTATACAACTGCTAGGCGGTGCATAGTTCGTAACGTCTCTGGATGGTCATCACCCAGAATTTCCCTTCGCTTCTCCACCACCACAACTTCCAACTCTTCTGCATCCTTCAACTGACCCAATTTTTCATATGTTATTGCCAGACTGTTCACGAGGTACAGGATATCCAAGTCATCATCACTTTTAAAGGCTCTCTGTCTTTCAAGTGCAGAGACTTTGAATGCCTTGGCTTCATGATGCCTGTTTGCCCATGAATATAGACGTCCGTAACTGGGTTTGAAATCTCGAGCTCCATAGCTCTGAAACTGCATTATGGCATCAACATGAGGAAGCAACTTCAGACTTGCAAGTTGTGAGTCGATTTGAGGTATTTCCCAAATGGACATCCCTACTATACTATGAATAATATCATATTTCAGCTCTGGATCAGCTAATGTGTCCCGGCTCCACCGGTGCACTAGAGGGTGGATTGAAAATGTCCTCTTTTCTGGTGCAAATGTAGCCAGAGAATATGATGTGATCTCATTGATGACTTCCAAAAATGCAAGTGTGTCCCATTCACCACTAGGCCCTTGGAACTGCGACAAGAATTCCAAAGGCTGCTGAAGTTCCACCTTGGAAGGGCCAATAGATGGGAAATCGTAGTCTGCTGCTCTGCTGAAAATGTCCTCTGAGATTCCATCTCGATGGAGAAATGAGCACAGTTGCAAGAACATTGCTGCTGAGGCACTGAGTTGGTCAAAGCTCATTTGCCAGGTAGTATATACTGTCCAGGCATAATTGCTGTGGCTTTGTGCAGGTCTCTCTCTCATCAGCTTGTCACAGTTCCTGGAATACAGAGCCAGATAGTGGTCAAGAGCTCTAGTTCTCGCGATGAAGGCTCCAGCCTGGACAATTGCCAGTGGAAGATACCATAAGGCCTAAGAAACACATGTTTCAGCTGATTTCATCAATATGTACAAGGAAAGGAATCTCACTCTGACGATTTGAACTGCACTCTCCTGGTTGGTCGGTAAAGGCTCTTGGGCAGCACTTTTAAGAAGTAGTGTCACAGCATCTTCCTCCTCCATGTCAGATACTTGTGCAGACCCCCCATAAATGCGAAGCTCCGGATTGCGAGATGTAATAATAATATTCCCATGATTGCACTGGGGCAGAAACTTGTTCAAGTTAAGCTTTGGATTATCTGCATTATCAAAGAAGACAAGCCAGTTGTGAGGCTTTGCCACGAGCCATTTCACTGCATCAGCTGATGAGTCCCCAGCATTTCGAAGTTTTGCAATATTCTTGAAGCCTGTTTCAATAGTCTTGGTTGTGCTTGCATCCACAAAGAAGGTACTGGTGAAGCTGTAGGAGGTACATTTAAGTATTACTTGTTGATTATTCCTCCTTTGTTTCACGCACCTAGAGGATTGTTGAATGAATTTGAGAGCAATCTGGGTCTTGCCTGCACCACCAAGCCCATGAAGAACATAGATACACTGTTTGTCAAGGTCCTGTCCAAAATATTTGTCCATTTTGGTCAATATCTTCTCCCTACCCTGGAAGATTCGAGATGGAGGAGGGCAGTTATTGCTACTTGCAGAGACATGAAGTCAATCCAAATCTAACAGCTGTGAGTCTCGGTAAATTATGGCGGCGATATCTTACCTGATGAGAGCATTGCATGGATGTCATCCACCTTGGACCCCACATCGGTGGTAGTTGCGCTAATGTCCATTACTGCCATGTTTGTACTTGTCCCTGTCAGGAACTGAACTCATTCTTAGCAAAACTCGAAGGGCCGACCAGTCATTGAAGCAATGATACCTGGATCAGTGACAGGAGTCTTTGGATCCTCTTCTCATATCCATTGATTTCACCAGCAATACTGCTTGACCTGAGGAATTGCTTGAGTTGATTCTGCTGCTGCATCTTCTTAACCATGCAGAGCATCTCCTGCAAGACCCTAGCATTGATAAGCAAGGACTCAGATTGTAAATTGCAGAAATGATCACTCTTCAAACTCCTGACACTGTACCTGCAGCTTCAGTGCAGCGGCATTACCATGTGTTGATATCTGACTCTGAAGAATGTCCACGATTTCAGTAATATTTTCGCACAACTCTTTCAGATCTTCTTGATTTTTATTCAGTTTCTGCAAGCAAACAGTCAGTTTATTGTTTGATGCATGGTAAATTCCCACCTCAACTGCCTCAAGCAAAGCTAAAAGTACCCCCAAAGCACTGTTGATGTACGGGAACGGGGTAAGTTCCCCCGCCGCAGCCGCAGTTGTGGCTATCAAGATCGATCCTGCCAGCCAGTCTGATTTTGTGCTAGGACTGGCAGAGGAGGCTTTAAATGGCCGAAATATCTTCTTCTGGGTGGGTGCTGCTGCTGCCCCACTGCTAGGGAGGCCATCGGAGGACATGGTCGATGGTGGGTGCAAGATGCGTGTCAATCGGATAGCTGTTGCACTGCCCACTCAATGCTTGTCATCTGATAACTTTTTGACAGCGGATAGAATAGGATAGGATATATTACACGGCTAGTCTCGTTCCCGACGTTCTAGGGCGGCAACTAGTCTCGGACCAAACTCTCATGACATCCCAATCTGGGAGCCCTGTCATGAGAGTCTGGGCTTCTGTCAGCCCATTAAACGTACCATTGCGCTATCAAATTTTGATCTACTTTGTATTGAGTTGCATCGGTTAGTGTACGGCCGCACCCCTAGAACCGCGACCGAAGATCCGGACACCGGAAACCGAAATCGAAGCGCGACCGTCTCACCTACCGTAATCCCTCAGTTGGCAAACACTCTCCATATCCCTCCACACTCTTGAGGACTTCCCTAGATGCATGCACTACATGCACTAGCCACCCCTCCGGGCTCAGTGGGATTGAGAAGTGTTGTCTTTGCCGTCGACCTGGATGATTGGACCCTTCCACATTTCCAACCCCTTGTGACCTTGTCTACGATGCATGTCCTTCCCGGTGTCCTTTCTATGTACCCCGTCCTAGAGACCTCAGTACCTACAGTAGGCAGCTCGGGCGTTCATGTATCATAACTTTTGATTTGGAGGCATCCAGCTCATGTCGAGCTTTCTCCACTTTCGCTGCATTGTATAAATCAAGATTGTAAATATGAACACCTGCATCAATGCGATGAACACGGGCAAGTTCGGTGCTCACAAAAGGGAAAGGAAGCCAGAGTGCGGACCTGCTGTTTGGCTCCGAGCTGATCTCCTTTGTCTTTTTAGTGCCCTCTGTGGCGCCGGCTCTTTTTTTTTTTTTGGTTTCTGCGGAGTACGCGTGCCGTTTTTTACCGCCTGCATCGCTTGCTTTGTTTGCTCTTCGCCAAGGTATTTGACTCTGTTGAGAATCTTAGTGATTCAACTGGTCTACCGGGATTATTTTAGCGGCTCACTCGTCTTGTAGTGTCACCTGAACCAATCTGCGAGAATCTCCTGCCGAGGGGATGAAGGAAGAGCCATGAAGGAGACGGTATAAGGTGCACTGCACCAAAGGTATTAGATATGTGCAGTGGCACGCAAGTGGCAAGACATATGTATCATTGTGGATTCGCGGTGAATTACCATGGTGCGTCGAATGAAAGTGATCCAAATCGAGTAGTGATTGATGCTTGCATCAGCAAACCCTGGTTTCTGCTGTAGCAAGGGTACCTTCTATGTAGTGCTACATAGCACTATGTAGCGCTATGTAGTACTACACAAACTACATAGTGCTACATAGTACTATGTAGAGGGTACCCTTGCTACAGCAAAAACCAGGGTTTGCTGATGTGCTACCTTGCATTTTTTTCTTCCATTGTCGTGGATGCCGTGGACATGACAGTCGGGAAGAATGTACGAGTCGACGGCGCAATCAGTGGCGGTGTTGATGTGATACCGGATAAAATATTTCTTGCTTCCCGCTTTCACTTGGCTTTCACGTCGTCGATTTCCAAAATTCATTGTCTCTCGTCGCCACCTGCTAACAATGGTTTGACAAGGATTTATTTTCCTGGCGATCGCGGGAGCACCAATGTACGCAAACGAGGAATGGGACAAATTCGTCCGGGCGATCGAGCCCTAGAACGAGAGTGGTTTTTCTACTGCGGGCAATCGGTTCCATTTGTTGTAATGAAACTCAATCCATAGAGGCCACCCCTCGCCCCATTCAGCGAATCGACTATTCACACGATCGTCATCGCCCACTTTATGCGCATGGAACGGATTCCACTTACGAGTGGAGTTTGTATTGACAGCACTTCCAGCAAGTGCGATCAGGGTACCATTACCTCCCACGGTGAACGCCGTGCCAGTGGATGTCCCAAATGGCTGTACAGTATGAGGTTGATCAGCGGACCTGTATGGCACAAATGGTGTGAAGAACATACCCCGACTACCCTCGATGCCCCGGTGAAGGAATTGGAAATCGTGAACGAAAGCTGAAGTACGCGGACACCATACGTAGTATGGAATCCAGTCTGCCCGGAGACGCCGGTGAACGTTTCATTGGCTTTCAAGATTCGGATGAACATGGAGAAAGGACTCGTAGATGAGGATACGCACTGCCCGCGGTTACAGTTCTATTCATCAGTCCGGACTGTACAGCGGTAAGAGAGGTTCCGTGAGAAATGGTAGTGAGGTCCTGGCTGGTTCCCTGCGCATATGTGACGGCCAGGCCATCGATCTGAATCAATTCAGTACAGTGCGCGGAGATGTGAGGTAACGGATTGAGACTTACCACTGAGCCATAGCGAAGCGTAAATGCCTTGACGGAAGGAACGTTATCTGTCGTGACGGTGCCATTACCGACGACTAAACATGTGCATTTCAGGATCACATAGCGATACATATTGCTTCAACTTACGTGTGGTAAGATCATTAAACGCGTCGCCTGCGTCGGAGCCAAACAGCTGCGAATTGCTGGTTGAAAGTCTACAAATGCAGACGGTCAAAGTGCAGTCTTGAGGGCAGCTTTAAACCTACGTATTGCAAGTGGGATTGCACGGGGGAATGGGGGTGCAGTCCACGCCGATGTCGACACCCACCACGGATATGGGGGTCGTCGCACAGGTCACAGCGATCCCGCCGGTGCTAAGTGATCGCTTGTGAGGAAGGAAATTCATTTTTTTTATCGGACAGCTCACCAGTTGTTATCGCAGCCCGACACGGAGATTGGCTTGCAGCAGATTCCTAGGTCCACCGGGGGAATAGGAATGGTGACGCCCAAGAGTGCAAGAAACGGTTCCACTGCTGGACTAGCCGACGACAGGAGCTTTTCACAGCATTGGGGAGCGTTTTCGGGAGCCTCCATCTGGGCGGCGGTCGTCTGTTGTTGGTTGAATTAGCACCGTGTAGGTATGCGTAAAGGGAGAGGCACACAGCAACCAACGAGGCAACGAATACTGATGACCGGAAGAACATATTGACAATGCTCAGTGCGAAATTGAAGATGTGGATACTCGTGCTGCTATATAACGGCCTTCACGAATTGAGTATATTTTGGATCATCCCATTTATTTAGCGACACATGGAATGACGGGAGTCGACGCGCACCATGACTGAAAAGTAGCATGCCGAATGTTTGAACTCAACTGGAACGTGGCAGAATCGTGATTAATTTGACATTGGAACACGGACTTCGAATTGGGCGATGAGAGAATAGCCAATATTTCCGTGGAAATCGCAAAAGTTGTTCCCGTAGATTTTGACGTTGCGAATTATTATGTTTGAGTTCAGGGCGATCCAAGGGGCCATCGGGATTAAAATTTCGGATGAGTCAAACAAACTCATGCAGTTATCGGGAAGGGTTGTGGCACTTTAGTGGAACCATTGCATGTACTTCAACAAACATTAAGAACACGAGAGAAAGTCTGGGAAGCGCGGCCCGGCGTTAGGGGTGGGAACTACCTTCCCTATATATATTATGGAGGGCCGAAGAAAATATTTCAACCCGCCTTCCGATATTCGAAAGGCAATGACCCCGTGGGGCGATCGGTGCTATGCTATGGACGTCGGCCAAAGAGCTGGCCGATCTGCTAGTCGGGCAGACACCGCAACGCATGTGTTGACACACCTCCTTCGGAGCATCTGGTGCCTTAGACGACTTATAAAGCAGTTGAATTGCCATTCACACGGAAATTAGCTAAATTTCCGGCGATCGGAACTACATAATCTGGTAAGGCAAAATCAGACAGGACCAATGATAATGCGTACTAGTACCTTGGCGTTCCGCCTTCTGCGCTGTTGCGGTGAAAGATGAACGAGGATGGATGTCGTAAGAGCCGGAGGGGACGAGACCGAGGCGGGGCGAGACCAGGAGCACCCTGCGTCACGCGAGAGAAGAAAAAAGAACACGTCAACATGCACCTTAACACAGTTAGTATTGCCGCCGGCAAACATAGGTCTCAACCTTTTGACTCGGCTTACACGCTGACAGTTTGGGAGGCTAGTCAATCACTAGGTGTCCCACCAGCAAAATCCAACAATTAACCAGATATATACATTCCAGAACAAGTAGAGTCGCGAGTGTAAGCGGCCCATTCCCACTTGTGCTTTTCGTGCGTGAAGAAATATTTCCCGGGCAGATCCGCGACTGGTAGACCCTCGAGCATCGAAATAAACCTCTGCCTTTAACCGCGGAACCAGCAAGTACATTATGATCCAGTAATTTCTGCCTGTCCACATTCTAATCCCTCAGCAATCCCTCGGCCTCGTGTAACGGGTAGCCCCATCTCTCAACTCGTTACTGGCAGTGCTACACACATTAAGCATCAATTAAATCGCAATACAAGCACAACACTCACTGCCGAAACCGCGTTGACGTCGCAGACTTTCGAGCAGCATATGTTCTCAGCAGGGAAGCAGACCCCGCCACTGGGCGTACAGGGGTCCCCGGGCGCCGGAGTGCACAGCTATGCATACCATAATGTCACTAAGTATTTGTACACTCACCCGAGACGGAGGAAATACTCACATTGCCCGAGCAGATTTTTGAGCAACAGGTGCCGCCGCCGGTGCAGGATACACCGCCGGCCGAGCAGAGGGCTGTGAGCGCCGTGGCGCTGCACGTGGTGCTTGTCAGTGTGAATAGTACACAGAGGAGTTTGATGGAATGCATCTGGTGGTTTTAGATGGGGAATTGCTGCTTTACATGCTCTCTTATAGGATCCCAAGCGGCGCCGGACAACCAAGCTCTATCGGCTAGCCCCGCCTATTCGACATATGCGCCAGGGGCATCCGTCAACGAAAGGGGCATCCGTCGACGAAGCTTCCAAGGAGTGCACGGAACAGATATCGAAGACTGAAAAAAGCCCAAGTTGGCCGCGGCCAATGCGGAGGAAGCGGTTTTTGGCCTGAGTACGCAAAGTGTTTGTGAGGTATCGCATCTATTCGGTCTGGAAAAAACTCCTGACAAAATTTTGGAGGCATTGAACATGCCCTGAACCTGAGGTCCTCCGAGCTTCGTGAATAACCCCGATCAACAAAGCTGTTGAAGACTCAAGAGGAACATGGCCAGCCAGGTTGCAGCCAGGATAGAAAATTCTAGTAGCTGTGAATTACTTGCACCCACGGGCCACGCCAAGGCCGGACTGATGCGACAATTTTCTTCGTCGGCGAAGAACAGGTTACCCAGCTGACGGTTCGTGAGGGGCCGGAAGCACCGGCGCACCAGCAGATCGACTCCGTCCCAGTTGAGAACATGATATGAGAAGCAAGGCAGTGTTCAGACAGGTCATGCAGTTGCTAGACTTGGGCTTGGCAAGTCGAAGCGGCTTCTAGTCGCCAGAATTCTGTATATTGTCAGCATTCACGGTCAACCAGATGCGGCTTTCGTACCGGGAGAAGAGATGGAGAGGCCCTAGTATTCTGCGCGGCTACAGCTCGAGAATGATTGTAATTGCTGTTGTAAAAGATACAAGAGCGCGGCGGGGTGCGGAGCGCCCCACCACTTCGCTTGAATGCTCAATGAGGCACAAGAGCTGGGCATTGGGATTGAACGGAACAGAAGGGATAATGAATGCGATAGGTGTCGCCGTGGAGATTCAAAGCCATGCTGGATGCACAAGACAAGCCCCGGAATGCGGCCGCGGAAAAAATAAATGTGAGCACACGATGAATGTACTTCAAATTGGTTCGCGTCGCACCTTGACCGAGAACGCCGGGGTACAAACTCGCGTCACTCGCACCGCGGAGAAAAGGCGTAGAGAAAGTCAGGGGAACCAAGTTATTAATTAGCACAAGGAAAACGGCGTCAAAAGTTGGAAGTGACGCTAAAAGAAACAGTTCTTACGCAGTAAAGGGGAAGAAAAAAAGCCGGCCAGGTTCGCGAGCGCAAGTCACTGGCAGAGGGAGAGGAGTTAACAGAATTTGCCGGTGGAGGACCGCGTGTGGGGTGGTATTGGAGAAAGAACCACCGAACGCAAACTGACTTGAAGTTGAGCTTAAATTCGGGCGGGCGAGTGCTGGTTAACGTCGCAATTGCGGTCAAGAGAACTTTGGGGAAGTGGGTAACTGAACGGTGAGCTTGAATGAGAGTGGCGGGATAGTATCACCTGGAGTCAACGCAAGAAATCCTGCAGGTTGGAAGCGCGGAAATGTAGAAATCGAAGGCGCCGGAAGAGGGTCGACACAATTTAATACAGTAGAGGAACACAGAAACTCACCTGCTGGTGCAAGGTTGGATAGACATGGCGAAGGAGGAATTGACGCTCGAGAAATTAATGGGGTCGACGATTATATTCAGAGGCTGGAACCGACCTCAGCGAAGATAAATGAGGAGCTTGTAGGGGCTCCGGAGGTCGCGCGCTAGGGCACTTTGATGGGCCGAAGTCTATAAACCTAGCAGTGATCCGTAAGCCCCGAGAATTAATTATCCAATCATATATCGCTGTTCGAAGATGAATTTTTCGATGGAACAATTTGCCCTTGGAAACGTCCAGGTGATAATGGAGGACGATTGGCGAGATGTCGTGGCCCACAGGCCCCGGGTATCAAACGACAGTGCCCAGAGGTTCCGGGCCGTAGTAGATTTCGAGAGGCACTGGGGATACCGTGGCTGGGTGGCAAGGCGGCAGTATCGTGGTGCGTGCAGAGGGAGCCCCGGTGGCCGTCAGGGCTCGGGCAAATGAAAACAACCCTTTTGAATAGTGCTTTAAGGTTGCAGATTCCATTTCATCTTGAATTGTCGTGGATGCTGCAGCGGACATGAGGGTCGAGAAGAACGTCGGAGATGCAAGGAGTGGCGGTGCTGATGTGATGTCGGATCAAACAGCTCTTGCTTCCCGCTTTCATGTCGATTTTCCAAAACTCTGTCCCTCGTCGAATTTTGCTGACAGTGATAATTCCTTACCCTGGGGCCTCGGTACTTCCTCGATATCAATTGTCCATTACCCCCTGTCTCTCACCGCTGTCGCTCTCCCACCTCGGAATCCCGATATTGACTGAGGACTCGGAATCTTTCAAGTTCTCTTCAACAACCTGCGAGAAACCTTATTCAAAATTTTGCTTAGTCTGGTTGAATTCGAATGCGGGCTACCTCTGAGGTGTAGGCCACACACCACTAGCAGGAAATATCGTTCACACTCGTGATTGCTGCTTTAATCTTGTTCTGAACCCAGTCAACTCTTCACCTGGCGGGGTACGACGGTCATGTACAAGCTTCCCCCTCCTTCTCATAAATTCCTTCCACCTATGGCTTCTTTTTCTCTTTCGGCAGTTGAGACCGGATTGACGCGACCGAAGCTTCGTGGATCCCTTTCGGCCGGCTGACTCCTGGTCCCGCCCCTTGTCACCAGTGTCCCCTCGGGCTCTTACAACATCCATCCCAGCTCATCTGTACCATCGTTACACCCACGAGCAATCTCGAGATCCAAAACTACCCCGCGTCCCCCGCGTAACGAAGAAAAAACTACTTGATTGAATTCGCATGCACCTAACCCGAGTCGAACGGGTTACTTTCATTATCGCCGGGCACAAACACTCCTTCGTGCGCAACTAGGTGCTCTATGCAATAACCCCACAGCTCAATTACCTCCCAAGCCCTGTGCTCAAACGATATTTGTTCCAGGCTGCAAGCACCGAGTGTTCTCCAAAGTTCGATTCCGCTATCGCACCCTCCGCAAGCATCATTCATCGGTGACACTACTGGCCGGAGACCACCTGAGACATAAGGGATTTTCCACATGAGGCTGTCCCCGGCCAACGCGATCGCATCTGTCACCGACGATGCTTCATCTTTTCTCGCAATACACACCCGCATGCATACTGGCGGCGTGCCGATTTGCCCGAGTACTTGCCGTTCTTTCTGATTCTAAGCCAAGATTGGGGGAAGATTGAATACAGTCTCGGACCGTGACATTTCAGCTCAATGCCAGGTGGTCCAAGTCGCCGATATTTAGCCACAAGAGCGACGTTATGGGGAGATAGATAAAGCCTGCACACTTCTGCTGGCTGAAACGGTAGAAAATGAACTTTCTGAGCTGTCTACTTGTCTTTTTAGCCACGGCAGCCGCCGCCGCGGTATCTGACCTTTTAAAACACGACGCCCGCTCGGGAACGGCATCCATCAGCGGAACCAACTTTGGCTATTACTACACCTTTTCGGCGGAGGACGGGGACGCCGTCACATACACCAACCTGGATGACTCGGACTACAGCATTCAGTGGAAAGAGAACAGCGGTTACTTCATTGGCGGCAAGGGGTGGAATCCCGGCTCCGCTGAGTCAGTTTTTTCCACGCCCCAAGTCTTCGTGCGCATACGCTCACCCAACCGATTCCCGCTCAGGCAGATCTACTTCGTTCTCTTCAATTTCACCACGGACCAGATAGCTTCCCCGGATGGGACCAGTTCCTCTTCCATCTACGGCTGGAGCACCGACCCTCTCGTCGAGTACCGCATCGTCGAAAGCCTCGCCAGTGCTATTGACCCTGTTCTCGGCCTCACGCTACAAGGCACCGTCAACTCCGACGGTTCTGTATACAACATTTACAAGAGTCAGCGCGTAAATGCCACGTCGATAATGGGCACCTCTACCTTCAGCCAGTATTGGAGCATCCGCCAAAGTGCCCGCACCAACGGCTTCGTCACCATCGCGAACCACTTTAACGCGTGGGCCACGGTGGGGATGCCGCTGGGGGAATTGGGCTACCAGATTGTCGCGACGGAGGGACACGGCGGCAGTGGCTCCGTAGAGGTTTACATCGGAAGCAAGCCCGCTGGCCCTGTGAGTCACTTGTTCTGGTTCTTGAGCCTACACAACTGACATCTGGCCGGGTTCAGTGCGTCGCGGAGTATGGGCAATGCGGCGGCCAAGGGTACACCGGCGCGACCTGCTGTGTTACCGACACAACTTGTGTTGTGAGCAACCAGTTTTTTTCTCATTGCATGGCCTAGGGTTTTGGGTAATTTCTGATCTGTATCTAATCTCAAACGAGAGGAGATTCGGTGAACTGCTACCTTCTCCGACCTGTGCTTCCCGATGCGAACCATTTCTTAAACTGTGTCCAAAGAAACTAGTATTGCAGTGCTGGCCAATTAATATTGATATGCAGGCTAATTAAGAGGGGACGACGCACCTATCTATGTGAATCACAAGCCAAGTTCCTGAACGATTCTCGCCGTAGTGTCATGAAGCTCCTTCTGTAACCTCGAGTCTCGCGCAGACTCGGACGGCGTGGCAATTACATCCATAGGCGTCAGGTACGCCCCCTTGTACTTTGCGTGCTGTGTCCCCACGACCTCGGGTCCCGCCGCCGCAAATGCAACAGGCATAGCGCCGACACGCCAGGATTTGAAGAATAGTCGCGCGACCACGCCTGTGAGGAACCATCCCAGCAACGGCACTGCACCCATAGCGCCCTCGGTGCCTGCAGTTGTGATTACGCCCGGGTGCGACGCGAGGCAGGTAATGCGCACGCCCTCTGCGTCGAGGCGTGTTTGAAGTTCTTTAATGTGCAGGATGTTTGCGAGCTTTGTGTTCCCTGAATGCGAAATGAAATCCCGGTGGAAGAATCAAACATGTTACACGCACCGTATGTCCGGAATTTACCCATCACAGTCGCGCCAAAGTCCTTGTTGACGGCGTCCTTGGTGGAGAACGTTTCGGGGGCAACCTCGGCGTGTGCGTACGACGTCACCTGTGTTGCGTTCCCTTTAGCCGGTGGCGGCACAAGCCTAGAGGCACGCACGTTGACGATGCGTACATCAGATCCATCTTCTGCGGCGGTGCGCTTCATGAGGGGAAGCAACGTTTCTGTGAGTACGAAGTGGCTGATGTAGCTGGATGGAAGTACGTGAGCCGATACTCTATTCAGCCAAAGGATGTTGAGAGGTACTTGACCACCATGATGTCCAACAGTCCATCGGTGGTGAGCTTGAATGGTGTTTTGTTCCTTGGGAAGAATCGCTATAAGCGCCTATGTCGTGGTGCAGCCGAAGATCACACACGACTGCAGTCCCGCGTTATTGATCAAAATATCCAGACGCTCTTCCTGCTGAATGAGCTCCATTCCTGCCCGCGATGCCAACCGAGGGTCGGACAAGTCTAGTTCAAGCCAGTGAACGCTTCCGTCGCCGATGTTCTCCATTTTCAGTCTCTCAATCGCCTCCGCTGCGCGCGCGCCATTGCGGGCGCCCATATAAACCTGCGTACTGAGCTTGAGGTTGGAAAAAAAATGTCGCTGACTCACCTTTGCGCCCCTGCGCGCAATCATCTGGATCGTGGCATACCCAATGCCAGTGCTGAACCGAATTACTCGTTAAGAGTCGAGAGATTCGGACAATGAGACGCACTTTCCACCGGTTACGAGCACAACCTTTCCATGGAGGTCCGCCAGGTCTTCTTCGCGGATGGACCGGCGTCGCATCGCAGAGGAAAGTGACAGCGAGCGCCGAGTGTGTGAGAACACAAAGTCGGCTCGCTAATAAGAGAGCGTGCCGGAGTGTGGGAGTTATGATCGGTGATTGGCCATCACCCTTTCTCGCTTCCCACTCGCTCGACCATTTTTCTGCCCGGCTTCATGCCGATTTCCCAAAACTCTGTCCCCCGTCGAATTTGCTGATAATTCCTTACCCTGCGGTTTCTGTACTTCCTTCAACATCAATCGTTTATCAATGTTTATTACCCCTGTCCCTCACCGCTGTCACTGCATTCAACGGTGGGCTAGCCGGCTGTGGCTATGTTCGGCTAGCTGACGGCTAGCTGGAGTTATATGCCCGGACCCTGAACGTACATCGGTGTACATCGGGTTTCATCGGACAACAATGAACATCATTGATGCAAACATCGTTCGGCGATGTTGGCTGTGATGCAACCATTTGTTCGGCGATGTTCATTGGCTACGCCGTGTCCGCCGTTGATCGTGCGTTCTGAAAACACTTTTGACATTCCGCCTCCGATCAAAGTCCCGATTTAGTAATTCTGATTCCGGCAGAAGCGGCGGGTTTGAAAGTCCGACAGCTGCCATCACAAGCTCTCTCTCTTCCTCCGGGGATATTACAGGCTAGCTGAGGCTATGTTCGGCTAGGCTTTGAGCTAGCCGAGCTGTCCATCAGCTAGACGAAGCTAGCCACGACGTGGCTATCCCACCGCTGAATGCAGTGTGTCACCTGTAGGCTGTGGCGCCTCGCAATCCGGATATGGCTGGCTGGAGTCTCTCAAGTTCTCTTCGATAACCTGGGAGAGATCTTATTCAGCATCGTGCTCGATCTCGTTGAATTCAAATGCGCATCACCGCTAAACTGTCTAAACTGTCTACAAACCAGGAAATACCGTTCACGCTCGGGATTACTACTTTAATCTCTTGTCTTAAACCCAGTCAACTCTTCACTTGGCAGAACGTTATATACATACTCCTCCTCCTTCTCATGAATTTCCCGGACTGTGACTTCTTTTTCGGCAGTGGAGGCCGGACGAATGCATTATGCGACCGAACCTTCGTGGTTCTCTTTCGGCCCGCTGACTCCTGGTCTCGCCCCTTTTCGCCCTTCTCGCCCTTGTCCCCTTTCCAGCGTACCGAGTTGCACACAGCGGCACACCCCAACGGTACAGCATACGGTCACCGTCGGGAGGACAATTCATGTGGCACTTCTGTGCGGCTCAAGCGCATTTCCGCAGATAACGTATTATACAGGGCCCGTATCACGTATGCGTGCGGCCTCCTCGGCACGCACCCCGACGGCCCACGATAGAGCGGCGGTGAATGTCGAAGACTGGCTCACGTTCTCCGGCGTCACTGTTAAAAATCTCGGTCTTGCCAAGGTCGTGATGAAATTGCGCTACCAAACTCCAACACAAAGGAAAAAAGCTGAGATATTGACGACGGCACAGGGCGTCAATAGGTGCTGCAGAGCGATGTGGGGCCGCAGAACTGAATTTCGCGGAGTCCTTGTGAAATGGAAGTAGAAACCAGAACCAACGTGAACTGTCGCAGACTCGCAGAATGTGTGGAGACCTGTCGCAGTGCGCACAAACTTAACGCACATGAGACTTAATGCCAATAGGGTCGTTCAAATTAGCCTTTTCCCTTTCTGCTCGCCTTTGCCCATTTCCATCCGGGGGTTTTTTCCCCTTCAAATTGGGCGCAGAAAAGGGAGCTACTAGTATGGGACTGTATTTGCTGTGACGTAGCACTACGTAGCACTACGTAGCAGTACATAGATGGTACCCTTTCTCCACCAAAAATCAACAGGTTTGATGAGGTTAACGTTGTGATGAGGGCACGAAAAAGGCACGAGACACCTGCCTCTTGTCAGTTTTGAACGGCTGTTGAGGGCCGGTTGATCGGCGATGTTGAAAATAGCGCAGAGGCATCGAGCCGTGGCGGCGAGTGTCTTCTGTGCGGCTACCCAGTGCTGACTGAAGGGTCACCCCACCAACACGTGAAATTGGTCAGCAGATAAGGACGCACGTACATAAAACCGCTATTTCACTCACCCAGATGCCCACTCCCCGATATGTCCTCCTCCAGCTCCGTGATATGGATGGCCTTAGGCCTGGTTGCAACACTGCTTACCTCCTCTTGGCTCAGTCGTCGGAAAAGGCTGCCGCTGCCGCCTGGCCCGCCAAAGCTGCCTCTTGTCGGTAATCTCTTCAATTTCCCAAGTAAATTCCAGTGGAAACAATACGCGGAGTGGAGCAAGGAATACAGTGCGTGCTCCCTATGCTGCTGAACCATCTGAACCTCGATGTATGCGTTAGACTCTGATATTATCCACCTTGATGTCGCGGGAACCTCAATGATTGTCCTTTCGTCCGCAGAAGCGGCGGAAGCTTTACTGGAGAAGCGAGCGTCGACATACTCCGACAGGTCGGGACACGGCAGCCGATTGGTTCATGACGGTGACAACTTCCTTTCAGGCCACGGCTCCCGATGGTCAATGAACTCATGGGCTTTGATTTCAACATTGGTACTGGTTTCATTTCCTGTTCATATGAGATGCAAAACTCATCGAGACACTTCAGGACTGATGAGATACGGTAAGGCGCATCTACTCGGTCTAGCGGTGACCTAAATAGTCCTTCACTAGGGGAAAGATGGTGCGCCTGCGAATTGTGAGCAATTTTGGGCGGCAATTAACTGCTTGTCTTAGGCGCACTGAACGTCGGTTGTTCAATCAAGCATTACATGCTCAGGCCTCTCGGCAATACCAACCTCAGCAACTCGCTGGGGCCCATATGCTTTTAGAGCAGCTCTCAGTTTCCCCGGACGATTTTCTACTTCATTTAAGACAGTACGTCACGTCGGCCATTCTGCGATATCCTACTTCGCACTTAAATGTCTAGGATGGCTGCTCGACTCATCATGTCAGTCGCCTACGGGATCAATGTGCTTCCGAAGAACGATCCCTACGTGACTCTTGCGCACAAAGCCATCCAGTTGAGTGGGCCGACTTTGTATGCCAAGTTTGGGTTTACAAAACCTTGCTAGCGCATTCTCTGTCGGAGCTGTGCCTGGTTCGTACCTCGTCGTGAGTCACTTCGAGGGATTAAAGAAAATCATGCACATCGCTCACGTCGTCAGGACTCGTTCCCCATCCTAAAACATATTCCGCGGTGGTTCCCCGGCGCTGGGTTCAAGCGCCAGGCGGAAGAATGGCGAAAGTTAGCCCGCGACATGTCGGAGTTGCCTTTCGCAGAAACCAAGCGGCAAATGGTAAGTTTTCAATTTTCATTTCAAAGAGAGGCGTCTGAATGTGCTCTGTAGGCTTCGGGGACTCACCGCTCGTCGTTCGCGGCGGACAGCATACAAAAGTTAAGAGACCGCCAAACGGATTCATATTACCAAGAGCACCACATCCAGGAAACGGCCGGTACAATGTTCATTGGGGGTGCGGATACTACCGTCTCGTCCATTAGCACCTTCATTCTTGCCATGCTGGTCAATCCCGAGGCGCAAAAAAGGGCCCAAGCGGAAATCGATTCTGTGACCGCCGGTGGGCTGAGGCTGCCCAGCTTCGACGACTATTCCGAGGACACGATGCCATACGTCGCTGCGGTAGTAAAGGAGGCCATGCGTTGGGAAAATGTTCTTCCAGCCGGTGAATGTTGTTCCACGCCAACGCCACTTGAGCATCGTTCTGATTCAGAGTTACTCCCAGCTGCCCCTCATCTCGCTATAGTCGAGGATGAATTCCGTGGTTTCAGAATTCCAGCGGGTTCCGTGGTGGTCGGAAATACGTGGTAACTTAACTCAATCCCTGGTCTCTTATTCTCGCGGTTAATTTCTTCTCTAGGGCTATCATGCATGAGGAGGTTCATCGTCAGTTCCCCCGCTTTAGGGCTCTCATGTGAATTCTTTCCAGGCTATGTATCCCGAGCCCCACATGTTCAAACCGGAGCATTTCCTGCTCAACGGAAAGATAAATCCGGCGATTAGGAATCCCGACTCTGCATTTGGCTTCGGACGAAGGTGCGCCGTCTCATGTTATAATTACCCCTCGGGCTTTTCTGACTCCACGCGTTGTAGGCTCTGTCCGGGAAGACATCTGGCTCTCTCAACAATCTGGATCAACATTGTGTCCATTCTCGCAACTTTCAATATCTCTAAAGCCAAGGACGAGGACGGGAATATTATCGAGCCAACCCAGGAATTCTTTTCGGGGCTTATAAGGTGAATTTGCTGCCACAGACCTGGAGGTGTATTGGATTTCATATATTTTCTCTTCCAGCTCGCCGCTCCCGTTCAAATGTTCAATCACACCTCGTTCGAAAGAGGCAGTCGAACTCATCCGTGCTGCCGTCAAAGACGATCTGGCTGTCAAAGGCGATCTGTGAAGCTAGTCGGACGCAAACATATATATCTCTGCAGACTGTATTCTGTAATCTTTTGAAAATGAAATTTGAAAAGTACTTAGGTGAAGGAAGGATTGCTGTACGCTGACGAGAAAAATATGCGGGCCGAAAAGAAACCAGAGGATGAGACAGCTCGACGAATGTGTGGGCAGGATGAACATGACAAAAGCAGCGAACAGCGTACTTGAGTTCTGGGTTTCAACCTTCAGGCGCGGCCCGAAATGAGGAGCTCATCCTTTCAAATTGCCGTCAACGCGGCAAACCAGTGGACTAGGAGGATAACGCTAGTGATGTTCCGGCTTCGGCCTCAGGCCGAAAAGCCGCGGCTTTTCCGGCCTACAAGACGGCCAAAGCCGAGCCGAAATCTCCGCCTGAGGCGGCCTAGGGCCCGGCCTGGCATCCTCAAAAGCCAAAGCCGGGCCCGAAAGCCCCGGCTTTTACAGGGTCAGCACAAAGACCTATTTTGGCCACTCAAGCAGCCATGGCCATTGCCATCTTCTTGCAGGTGTTACTGGGATCCTACTTTGAACTCAACTTCCCTACCAAAATCAATGAGCCAGATTGGTTGAGTCAACAGTGGAATTGACGCCATCACCACAACTTTCTGGTCCTGGCCAAGTCCTGGCATCGCAGAGTGGTCACCGGAACTGTGAAAGTACTGATATTGGAACTCTTGTAAGCCTTTACAAGCCATTTTAAAGCATCATCAAGTACTTGATACTCACCAAATACCCATTGCAAAAATATACCCAAAGCCCCGGCCTGAGCCAAAGCCAGCCCAAGCCGAGCCAGGCCAGGGGGCCCGGCCTGGGATTTGGAGGAGGGTTGTGAATTATTTTTTCAAAAAAGAAAGAGAAAAAAACAGCGCACTAGTCTCTTGACGAATCCTTCCGCTGGTCGGAGTTCAGCCTCGGCTTGGGTGGGCCGAGGAACGTTCATTGGATCTTTGTGGCTATTGGAAACCCGACAGTGGTCCAACCTACGTGGGACGTTATTGCAGCGGATTGGTGTAGCAGGACAAAAATCTCACCAAAATATATCGATCTCTGGGCGAAAGCGGCGTGTCAGGTTAGAGACGCGCGGGAACGTTGTACATAATGTTGCTGGACCTCGGGTTGGCGCCACCGTAATTGATTTCCTGCACAAAACAAGGTAACACCGCACCCGGAGCGCACGGCGTGCGCACAATAAAGCAGGCTGATCGGAAGTCCAGACAGACTTCCCGTTCGATTCGGACGGGGTGCATGAGTACTTGCGTGGCTTTTTTGATCATGGGAGAGAAAAGGTGCCCGCCGGAGGATAAGAAGCTTCAACGCTCGATATTCGGAGCACGATCAGGCACGAAGCTGAAGAGGAGATATTGCGGCGGACAGATGCAAGTCGTGATCGGCAGAGAGTTTCACGTCCAGGAACGTTGCAAGTAGGGCGGTAGCGGACAGGGGTTGATCAATTGAGGCATCTGTGCAATACAAGTGGACCAATGGAGGGGTCAGGGACAGTAGATATCTGCTGAGGCTTTGCACTCCGAACACAGCCAGGGGAAATCGAGATTACTTAGTCTCCAAGGACAAGGGTCCGGACGGCAGCATCGAGCAATTTCTTGAACATCTTCCATTCGAACTGCTGGGAAGGCGGAGAGAAGACAGAGCAAAGTTGGCAAGTAGATAACAGCCGCGATGGACTAGGGATAAAGGACAGCGAAAAAAGAGGGTGGGCGCGGGAAGCAAGAGGGATTGATCCGCGTTCCCCATCGAGTCATCGACATAGCCACCGTGCTTCTTTCTTCTCACCATACTGTAGTATTCCGACCGGGGTGTCACCCGTCACCGCAAAAGTTCACTGGAACGAAAGTTCACGGCTCGGCAATCAGCCAACAATTGCCTTAAAGGGTAATCCGGCGAATGCCGGAGCGAAATTTTGCGATTTCTAGGCCTATTTGGGCCAGGAAGCTCATTGTCACCCGTCACTGACTTCAATTAGTTCAGTTCACGGGTCGCCGTCACCCGTCACCTGAACTAATGGTCGGAATACTACAGTAGTCTCGGCGCTGTTGCGGTTCTACTTGCCAATGTCGCCCGCGCCTGGAGCGGCAGCGTGTGCCACTAGTATTCTTCAGTCCTGTTACAATTGAATTCTTTGAACAACACTGTTCTTATTCGAGCAAACAGGTGGTTGAATGTAAGGAGGTTGG
The DNA here is from genome assembly GCA_029378385.1 of Mycena metata. Classification (NCBI taxonomy): domain Eukaryota; kingdom Fungi; phylum Basidiomycota; class Agaricomycetes; order Agaricales; family Mycenaceae; genus Mycena; species Mycena metata. Next base: position 76,266 of record JARKIB010000153.1, on the reverse strand, counting down.
GAAGGTACCATGTGGGATGAATAGCTAGAAGGAGGTCGTCAGCAAGAAACGGTCCCTACGAGAGAAACCTTTGCACTCGTAGAGGCTCCGGAACTCCTACAACGGCTTTCCCGCAATCCATCGCTTAACCATCTCGAGCGACTCTTTCGGTTTATCATACGGCACCTGGAAACATTAGGTATCCAAATGGCCGACAAGTAAGTTGGAACCCACCATATGTCCAGCACCATCCACCGTAGCAAACGTGAACCCCCTCGCACTCCTCGTCTTGCCCGCGCGCTTGCGAGCGACGTTCCACTCCCTCAGCGGCTGACTAGCGAATTCCTCATGCCCGCTCCATTCCAGCGCTAGCGTCCACGCCTCGTTTCCAATCCAGTTGCACACCCAGTCGTACGAGCCGACGTAGACGAGCACCCTGATGTCGCGCTCCAGAAGGGCCGCGACATACTCCGTGGAGCCGTGGAGGAGGTCGTTCTGCAGGCGCCCGAACGCAAGACCCACGCTGCTCGAACACGACTCGTACTGTGTCACGTCGACTCCGATGCTGAGCTGCACATCTTTGCGGTTAAGAAACTTAACGATCTCTCTGGACAGTATGTGAGGAGACAGATTTACGGTGTTGCGCAAAATACTCACTCCATGACAGTGTAGCAAAGGTTATTGCCCTCGCATTTTTTGGAAAGATCGTAATTGTTTAAACCTGAGCACAACATTGGATGAAGATGGTGTTTTGCGGGCCTGGGTTGCACGCACCCAAAGCGACGTAGGGCTCCATTAAGGACACCTGGCAGAATGCCATAGCCGTAGAGCAGTTGATGAGATCAAAGACGTCCTGGCACGATTCTTTGAGCCATTTTATGCAGCGGGGAAGCTGAAATATCGGTCAGGAAGAACAGAGTCAACCTACTGATTCTCCTACCTTTGCTTTCATTTGAATACAGGTCCTGTATCGCTTATTCAGAAGACAATCTCCCAGGCTGTAATATCATTCACTGGATGTCTTGGACCGGAGGAACTGACGCTGTAGTACACTGCATCTTATACCTGTGTCTGCTGAATGAACGAGCTCGAGCGGTTAGCTTGCGCACATACCAGCCTGGCATCATAGTGGGCACATCCGTCATCCCGTTTCCTACATTCAGCTTATAAGTAAAGCCGCTGGCGAGGTTTTGAAGCACGAAAGAATACCAATCATCACGGACGAGAGATTGATCGGCGGTATACCGCTTTCGACGAGGTATGCATTTTGGTCGTAGACGGCAGCTGCGAAGGCGGGTAGATATCGTCCCTGTAGACAGCAAACGGTCAAATAAAACCTGCTTAATAGAAGTTGAAAGGTTATACACCGTAGGACTCCCCAGCCATATGGAAACCCCGTCCTTGAAATTTGCTGAAATGCGAGAAGAATATTGCCACGAATGCCGCAATGTCCTGGGCAGCCTCTTCCGTTGTGCTCTGTAACATTCACACAATTGCGTGCATCCTAATTGGGTTAAGCGCATACCACGTATTCTCCGTAGTCCGCATATGAGAACCCGACACCTATTGGCTGGTCGATGAAGAAGATATTGGCATTGGAGTTCCAGGATTCCGGATGAAAAACAGTTCCTTTCTCCGCGTTGTGAACCCGACAAGGACCTGTTTGGTGCCTCAATTATACAATGGAGAGCAAAAATAAAATGAAAGTTCACCGAGCTCCATAAATAAGCCGACTCCAGACGAGCACCCGGGTCCTAGGATCTCAAGCTTCAGAAATATTCCGAATTGGTTGTCGGCAGCGATTGCAGACCTCCGTTGGTCCAGAAGATCACATCATCCGTATTGGGGTCGTTCCTACTCTCGAAGAAGTAGAAAAAAAGATGGCGCGCTTCGATGTCGATGTAGCCGGTGTACGCGCTGCTCCAGTCAGCTTCAAGGTAGGGTACTATGTAGTATGAGCCACATACTTAACACCCCCATCGCAGAACTGGCTCTTCTTGAGGCGGACGCCGTAGGCCGGAAATGCGGGATGTGTAAGGGTCGTGAATACCGACTCTGAGAGAACCTCGAGTGTTCCTAGCGGCATAAAGGTCGAATTCTCCCGGATGTTTGTACTGGGGCTGAAGAAGGCTTGAATTGCGCCAGCCAATGTCCAGGAATAGATGGTAAGTACAGCGACTGCAGCTCGGAGGGCCATCTCTTAGGTTGACAGTGCAATGGGAGCAGGACCAGGGGGACGTTATCCGGTGCGAGTTGGCCCGGGACAACCACTGATCCGGTTTACGTATGGATTGAAAATAGACAGATAAGAGTTGGATAAGAGATCATCTGCCTGATAGGACGGCGTGAACTGGCTCGGTCGGGAACCTGAGATGAGACTGGTTCGGACGGCGTGCATGAGCAAGCCGAGATTGACGGGAGGTATCTGCAACAAGCCATGTCCACTGACCAAGGGTCGCAAGATTTGCGACCGTCCTTCCCATTCATTTAATTCCCCCCCTTTTCTTGGATCGTAATCCTAGCAGTAAGTGCCAGATGTATGTGACCCGCCTCAGCGCCCCGTTCTTGCGGTGTACAGTATTCCTACTATTCGAGAGAGGTTCGCTGCTCGCAACCGCAAGATTGTCATACACTGCATTCAGCGGTGGGATAGCCACGTCGCATTCCTGACTTTCCGCCTCCGATCAGAATCCAAATCCGGCAATAAACTTCGGCAGCCTCTCGGCGCCATCAGTCCAATCAATGAGCGGTGTCGTCCCCGTCAGCCACTGCACGCAGTATCTTTCCTTTCGTTCTATCCACCACCATCCTCACCCTGTTCCGCCTGCTCTGTTATCCCTCGCCGTCCTTTCATCCTCTGGCCAAGTAGGCCGTGTTGAGGCCGTGTGTCGGCGACGTCCGCTGATCGGCCGTCATATGTATTGGGGTCGGCATCAGTGGCTACCCTCAGACTTTCACACCATTCTGACCCAGTGGTTGGACTTCCGATTCTCCCAGGAGCTCGGATTCAATTGACTTGGGTTCGAACCCCAACGAAGTATTTTTTGCTGTTTTTCTCTTCTGAGTACCGCGCCTGCGCAAGGGAATTAGGACCACTGTATCCTTTCGTATTGGGTGAGTTGTAATGTGTGACGCGGGCACGTAACTCAGGAGGGCTTCTCTAAAATTCTGTTGCGTGTCAAGTTTCTTTGCCAGACTCCAATCAGACTCTGGCGAAAAGGCCAGAAAATGTGTTTGGGTTAACGAGGGTTCTAGGTTAGCCTTCCTGGCCTATGTTATCGTTTTGGTGGTCGCTAAAAGTGGTGACGTACGGACTTGGAGTAAAGAAGAGAAAAACACGTGCCGGCATGCTTCGGCAGAGTGATGGTGCATCAAGACAGTGCCGATTTGCCGAGAATTATTTCCCGATCTGGATTCTGATCGGAGGCGGAAACTAACCAAGTGCCACGTCGTGGCTAGCTTCGTCTAGCTGATGGACAGCTCGGCTAGCTCAAAGCCTAGCCGAACATAGCCTCAGCTAGCCGAACATAGCCACAGCCGGCTAGCCCACCGTTGAATGCAGTGATAGTCACATCGGAAACTTACGCTCAAACTTCGGCGGTTCATGGGGTGTCTGTCAACTCCTTCTCACTGACGCCAGCACACCTGACTTATTCAACTGCCACCCCGCGATAGCGCGACTTACCAGCACATTTCTCGTTCTCCGCGGATCCGATTCGATCCGAGCCAATCCGGGTCGGCATCCTCCCCGGCGCTGCCAACCGGCTGATCGGCATTGAGAGGCATCCTCCGATGTTGCGAGCCAGTGATCGGCCACTGTCGGTCACTGTTCCAATGGAAACTATTGAAGCTGAGTGGTCTCATCGTGGTCAAAGCCGGCGAGAATTCCAGGTTTCCATCACGTCCTCCAAGAGGGGAAATCTGGTGTTCGTGTGGTGTGCTGAATACGAAAACTGGGTCTGACATATTCATCCAACACAAAGACTCTCCCCAACGAGCAGCCTTGAACAGGCCGAATTAACTACTGTGTGCACCGTCCGAAGTGTGTTACTAGCCCTCTCCGACGCAATACGCCCCAAGACCTCGCTCACGGACTCCTTGCGCTGGAACCCGGAGGTCAACGCCGCGTGCAACACAGTAGGCCTTTTCGTACACCCCGCATTCAAGCGGGTTTCATCGGAATGAACGTGGAGAGCACAAGGTTGAATTCGCTCTCGAGCCTGGCACATTCCACCCCCGAGTCTATGGTATAGTCCTGAGTTCAGCTTGCGTTTTTCCACGAATTGCGCAAAGTCATGTTGAATGTATTTGCACAAATATGTCACGTCTCTGATAGCAAGAAGCAGCATCGACGAATTTGGCCAGTCTGATTCATGCCCACTTGCGAACAAAAAACAACATACAGTGGTGGACCCAAATCAGGTTACGAGGACTAAAACTTTGTTTTTACTCGTTTTTATATTCCTTCTCTCACCCATGAAAGTGTGACAGGGGGGATCAATTAAAACGGACTATATCTCCGGAGACACTACGTTTTTTGTTACTTGCCATCAGTCCAATTGAAGTCTAACTCCGGGCACACCTATGTTTTGTATGGTTTGGATACATTGCCGCCTCCGGCCAACAATCTGCTCATGTCAAGGTCAGGCTGTGTTTAGCTGGGTGCCGAGGCCTAATTTTGAACACTGACTCGGAATCCCCGACGCTTGCGACACCCCTCTGGAGCAGTGAGTTCATGTATTCAAACCCTGCAATTATCGACACCTGGCATCATCCAATTTTATACATACCGTTTTGCACACTGACCCTGAGTCCCCGATGTGTTTAGTTTGAAATGCAGGATGCATTGTTAAGCCAGATTTGAGAGCTGCCGTGTCTTGCATCATTCCCGGCACCACTTTTGCACCTGACCCCGACAAACCCCGAAGCCTGCTGGGTGTTTGCGTCATCCACGGCATGGATTGCAGGTTTGTGCGAGAACAACTCAAACTCCTGATTTATTCACGCCACTATGCACTAAACTTTTTATTTATTTATTTTGTGCATCGCAAGCTCAGGCAGATGATTCTTTTCCCCCAGCGTGGAATATCCACAGATAACCTCTTTCCTGCATCAATTGGGCCGGATAGATTTCGTGTGATAGCCACAAGAAATGCTTGTGAAGCATGTATGTGGATCAAGGCTAGAAAGCTTGTTTCTGGTGCTGCCGGCCATTCCCGGTGGGACGGCACCTGTTGAACGCGTGCCGTGCCGTGCCGTTAGAGATCTCGGGGGTGCCGTTAAACAACGGGCCGTTACGGCAAGACGACGGCACACGTGTATACCAGGTATTTTTACTGCTCTGTGTGGGTGATTGGCATACCTATGTCAACTGTCAACCCATGTTGTGTTTTTCTCAGACTGTCGGGAGGATAGTGAATTCAGTCAAGGCTGCCGAACCATCACGCCGCTTTCGGCCCAAGGACCTGCTTGTTTGGTTGGTCCCAGAGGTCCACAAGGGAGATATTGTAGAGGGAAAACTCCAGTCATACTGGTGCGTGCACAAGCATGAAGACCAAAGCTCAGATTGAGTTCCAAGCAAATGAAATATTCGGCAAGAAAAAAAGTCCTCGTACATGCTATGCAAAGCATTGGCCCCGCAAGACAAGTAATTTGATGGTTATTTAGGAAATATCATTGTCTTTTCTACGAACTACTTCAAACCCCTCCAGTACCGGGGGCATTGATTGTAGTATGGGCACCAGCCAAGTCAGCCACCACTATTCCCCGTCCTGCTGTACCTATGAAGACTCGCCCATATACCCTCGGATCCCCCACAATGAGGTTTGGACCTCCGTACTGATGTTCATCGTCGTTTACTCTGACCCACGTCTCTCCATCATCATCTGAGCGATACAGTCCGTCTGTTCCCCTGGAAGTTATCGTGCCCCACAGGAACAGCGCCGGGAGGGTCGAATCCGCCTCTCGTGGGGCACCCACGGCGAAGAAGCTTATTGACAGCTCCCCCGGCAACGCCTTCCAGGTAGCCCCGAAGTCGGTGCTGTGGTATAGGCCCAACTTCCCGAGCGGGAGCCAGATCTCGCCCGCTCGCGCGAAGTTAACAACGGGCACTGCACCCGAGGCAGCAGCCGGTAAGCCAATCTTGGTTCCCTGTGAGGCTTTGTACGAGACACCGCCGTCCACGCTGACATACCACACCCCGTTGGTGAACGAATAGAACGTCGCGGGCTGCACACGGTCTGCGCTCAGATTCAGGGTCTGGGTATCAAGGCCGCCCGACGGTGCTGTCCATGTCTCTCCAAAGTCGCTCGTTGCCCACGGCCCCGTTTGGCCGGCTGTTGCGTTATATGTGAACAGTGTTGACCACACCACGTGTTTCCCCGAGGCGTCCACGGCCAGCACGCCTGTCGTGTCGACTGTCCAGTTCACGCCCGGCGCACAGTTCGCGAATAGCGTCCAGGTATCTGCTCCGTCAGTTGAATACGCCGCCTGGGCGCAGCCGCCTGTGTAGTTAACACCGCAGGCGCCCGTTCGGGCGACAACATTGGGGGCCTGGCCACCAAAGTCAATACTGTCGAGGTTCGAGAACGTAGGCAGTCCAAACATGGGCTGCGGGGCGTTGAGATTGGTGTGCTTCATCCCCATAATGTCGCCAATGCCACTGAGAAGATGCGCATCACCGCCGGTCGGGCTAACAGCGGCCAGGATATCGGTTTCTTCGATGCCCTGGGCTTGGATGTACCAGCTGGGGGCTTTATTTGAATCGACAAGTGACAGTTCGTCTGTTGCCCAGATCGTGGCGCCGGTGCCATAGAGGAGGTGTTCGGGGTTGAAAGGGTCGATCTGCACAGCTGTCATCCACCAGCCGAATTTGGCGAGGCCATGGACAGGACTGGGGGCACCATAGCCACCCCAGAGACGGCTCCAATCTGAAAGACTCATTCAGCCAAGACTCCAGGAATTATCGAAAAAGCTTACCGAAACTGAGCCACGGAACCGGTGTCCCATCCTTCAAAGCAGCCTCCCGGATTGGATGGCCCCAATAGCCTGTAGCTGTGTCGTTCGCAGGGGTTGAGAGATGTGAAACATCTTTCCATGTAAGACCACCGTCGTGGGTGAGATACACTTCAGCAAAGTCAGTGCCACCCGAACTAGTGATAAGAAAGGCTGCATACTGCTATCGAGCGCCGGTCCCGGGTCGCGGTCCAACGTTATTACGACCAGAGTCTCCGGGTCTTTCGCATCCAGGCTCAATCCACAGTACCCACCAGGTGGCCACGCCTGAGGTGTGAAGGGTGCTGGGGAGCTATTGTTGTTGCGTCCAGGAGTGATGTTTGTCCACACCTCGCTTGAGACATTGAACTTCCACACCTCGCCATACTGCGCACCGTATGGGCCCGGGAAGTCCGCGTACGTGACATAGAGCACACCATTTGCTGCCAGCGCGACTTTCATCGGTTGCGGCCCGGTGCTGAGCGCCGGCTCGCCCGTCACGAGTGTCGCGTCGTCCCATGTCTGCGGCTGGCTCGGTAGATTGCTCCACGCCGTGCCGCCATTGTGAGTGACGTAGATGCCATTGGGAACGCAAGCGCTGACATAGATGGTGCCCTCGTGACGAGGATCGAAGACGACAGAGACAATGCCAATGGTGTTAGCGAAGGCGTTGGGGAACGAGGTTACATTCGTCCATGATTTAGCACGATCGGTGCTCTTCCATAACCCCTCGGTGCGGGTCCCGATCCAGAGTTCGTCCGTGTTGAATGGGTTGACCGCCAGGCGTTCCCCGTTGTTCCGCCCCAGCTCGTTCGAGCCTAGGGGAAAGGGTGCTGGGTAGATTTCGAACGAGCTGCCCTGGTCGTCGGACACGAAGAAGGCTGAGTTGTTCGATGTCAGGTATCGGCCCTGGGCCAGGTAGAGCCGGTTCGGGTCAGTAGGGTCAAGCGCGAAGCTCTCTGTTCCGAGCAGGTTTGAGTCGACGAAGCTGATGAAATCTGTGAGCGGGATCCATTTGTCGAGCTTCTTATCCCAACGGTAGGCGCTACCAATGTCGGTTCGCGTGTACAGGAGATTGTCCTCTGTCGGGTGCGCGATGATTCCCGTAATGTAGCCTCCGCCTGTGATGGCGACGGCGTCGAACTCGTAGGGCAGGCTTTGGGTTGCCGCGTAGATGCAGGGCAGGAACGATGTTGTGGCCGCCCAGAGTGTCAGCTTTTTGCAGGAGAATCGCACCATTGCGAGGTATTGGTCTGTCGTAGCCTCGTTGTCTGTATTTGAGTGCCTTTTGCATCGCCCGGTAGGTGCATCCCGGCACGTCGCCGTTGAGAAGCGGTAGAAAGTGTCCGATGACCACTGGGAGGAACATGTGTCCTATTTCTCCGTTAAACAGCGCAAGCCCGAAGTTAGTCCGAAGTTGCACGTTGAAGTCCCTGTGGCCCGGGAGCTGGATAAAAAAGTATGAGTATCCATAATTGAGGCCTGTTCCACAAAGCCTGGTCTTTTTCAAGTCCTCTTGTCAAGATGTACAAGGAACAGGCGTATACGGATGCGCGATGGATGAGATCCCCTGATTTAGCGATGGGCCTGACACATCAGCGCAGCTTCTTACATGCAGGAGTGCCGTCCGCCCGCCCATATTCGCGCCCACCGTTGGCGCGCCTTCGCGCGTTTGATGGCTTGCGCATCAAGGCTCTGCCTCATCCGAATTGGGTTATCCATTTACTCTTGTTGGGATTTGATCGCATCACATCACATCTCTTCCCAAGGGGAACTCGGGATTCGAAAGTCGGAAGGGGGGTCGATAATTTTTTTTCAGCCCGACCTAGACTCCCCCCCCCCCCCCCCCCCCCTCCTACTATATAGGGAAGGTGTTTCTCACCCCTGGCGCCGGGCCGCTCCCCCCGGCATTCCCGCCGCTTACCGGATCTAGTTCAAACCCTACAACGACTTGATTTCAATGTGTAAGGTACATGTCATGGTCCCAGAACCTATCTATAATGCTGCTAGACCTTTAAGTAGACCTCCAGAAATTCGTTGAATCTCATTGAGTCATTCCAAGACCACTTAAAGACACCTTTTGGTTGAACTTGTGTGGAAATATTGTCTTGACATGTCCTGAAGCAAGTAGGAACCAGAGTTCGGAGTTTTTCACCTACTAGGAGCTCTACTATGCTTCTCCCAGCCCTTTTATCCCCTCCCATAACTTATAGTAAGAAGTTTTTTTCAGCCTCGGCCAGACCCCCCCCCCCCTCCCCCCTTCCGATATTTTAATCCCGAGTTCCCCTTGTCTCTTCCTCGCCGCTCTCCTCCACCGTGTTGGCTGCCCCGCCCGTTGGTTGCTCCTCTGGCTTCTTGGCTTTGCTGGGATGTACTTATGTGTTCCATCCACACTTCTGCAAACACCCTGGGCCTGAATCCTCCTGTACAACGTGGCGCTGGCGCTGCGCGTTCGGCTATCTGGCGGGCTACAGAATGAATTACTTTTTTTCCTGCGGGCTGATCGTCCTGAATCTTTACTAGTGCCCTCCTACGTGTTGCCACCCTCCACCCCGAAGATAGAGCCTCAAAGGTCTCTATTCGGTTCGCCGTCGTCGTCACCGTTCCCCACCCTCGTTTCACCCCCTTTACTTCAGTTGGGCCTCATACGACCTACGAACCATTGTATGCATCGTTTACATCGTCTCCCGGTCCCGTTCTGCCCGTGTAGGATGCTGAGTACGTAGATTGCAAATTTGCGCTCTCTCGCACTTTCCGCATTTGCCGCGGCCGTAGCCCCTCGGTTTGGCTCATCTTTCCCCTAACTATGCCCCAGTTATATCAGCCCCGCCGTCGCCGCACCCCCGACGGGTCTCTTTCACTCCCCAGGACGCCTTCAGAAACCATTATCGCTTACTGGGTACCGGATGCTCGGGCAAACGTGCGTACCCAGTGTCTTCTCAAGTCTCAAATCTCATATACTACCATGCGGTCCGAGCTTCATAGGGTGCAGCAGGCCCGATTATTTCCCCCTCCGCCCCCCCTCGGCTCGCGCCTGCTGCTGCGCCCGATCTCCCCCGTTCCATCCGCTCCCTCCCTCTTCATTACATCCATACCAACACATCCTGCGCCTCAACCCCGCAGCACCGGTCTCCGCTCGTCGCTCACCGCCTCCCTTGCGCTACACCCGCCTCCCCAGCGCGGCTTTATCGCTCTCTATGGTTAGCCGTACGCCATATATTGCTTCCACGACCCTCTCCCGCCCTCTGAAATGCTCAGGATGAAGAAAGTTGTCTGTCTTGCCACGATCACGTGTACCGCTCGCATTTCACTGCCGCCACCTTCCACAGGACCCCTGATAATAGACTTGGAGGCCAGGTCTTGTACCGGACAAAATTTTGGGATTTCGACCTCAAACCTAGGTCCAAACCGGACAAAAACGGGCGAAGTTGGTCAAAATGCTAGGTCCAAACCGGACAAAATTTTCGAAATTGAGCACAAGTTTCAGTTGAGTTTCAGTTAACATTTTGGGCCCAACTTGCTTCAACTGGCCTGTATTGACAGGGGGTTGGACGAACACGTTGAGAGGGCTGCAAACACGCGTGGCGGAAGAGATTTCGGGTTTTTTTAGGCCGTGGGACTCCAAAATTACCGTTTTCGGATGCCTTACGGCAGCCTAGGCTGGGTCCAAACCGGACAAAAATCGCCCAATCCCGCCAAAAAGTGTCCGGACAAAAATGCCCCGATTCCGGAGTTTGGGGATCTAGCCTCGAAGTCTATTATCAGGGGTCCTCCTTCCACACGTTGAAAAGGACTTGGGGATTTCGCGCTTATTGCGTCGATACACGGCCCAGTATCTGGTGATCTGAAAACATTCCTTGACGCGATGTCGCCTTGCGCCCGCAACATAAACGGTAACCGCACACTACATGCGCAGATATCGATTAGGCGCTTACCCCCTCGGCCCGAGGAGCCGCCAAAGTTCTACCACACAACTAAATTCGTTCGGAACCGTCACATTTAGGTATGGCTCAAGCTGGTTGTTTACCACGTCCTAGGACTCATCCAATTTGTAGGGAACAAATTCCGAAGGGAATGACGCAGCAAGTGGGGCGGTAAACACCGAACATTGAAAACTATGCTAATGCAGCATAAAACTCTTAGCCCTCTTGCTCGTCCCACATCCAACAATTCGACACGAGCTCGGAATGCCACGGAATGGGTGATATTGATGTGTTTGATGGCCCCAAACAACTCAATTTCTGTATCGTCCAGGTACTTCCAGAGGGTTCTGAGGCGATGGAAAGCTAGAACAAATGTGTATTTACCTTCCCATGCTGAATTTACACGAATGTTTCCAACTTGAAATTCGAACATGGTTTTGACCGGGAAGGTCGGGTGATTGCGGTTCGTTTCTCTGCGAGCACATTTTTTATCTAACTCCTCATTTACTTCGAGGTTCTGCAAGCCTGTGCACCAGAGAGGACGGTTGGCATCATGGACCACCTTTGATACCTTGGAATAGAGTTTAAACAGGTTATTGGCCGTCATCGACGCGAATTTCTGAGTTCGAACTTCTTTTTTGGTCACCTCACAAAACAGCGAAATTCAGCCGGGCCTTTCAACTGGAGGTGCTACTCGTCATTATACAACGTTATATTATCTCAGACCAGTCATGAAACTGCTGCATAGAAGTCAAACATGTATTTACTCTAACAGCAAATATCCGAGTGAAGCGGGTGCTAAAATGTAGCGCTGTGATTTATCCTCAGAGTTAGCAGGCTGCGATGGTCTACTGCCATCTCTGGCTCTTCAGAATCTTTCCAAAGTGCAAAGCGAGGTTGAACTTACGGTTAGAACTGGTTTGATGCGAGAGCGAGAGACTCGGAACGATGTCCGGAACGGCGTGACCAAAGCGTGACAATTGCTCAAGCAATGCCCGTAACACCTTACCTGGGGCGCATCTACTCAAGCTAATAGCAAATTATTAATCCCTGGCCCTCCTGAGACCCTCTGCTGGATTTATAGCCCATTTCATCCGACCGGTGCTACGCTGTCACTGTGGCTAATCCTCCGCCTCAAACTCTACTTTTTGCCGCCTTCGTTTCTCAATGAACTTCCTACTGCTGCCCTGGAACTCGAAAAGCATCGCGTTGTAAAACTAGGCTCCTTGGGACTCCAAAGAATCGCACCGCCAGCTGAAATTAACCCCGAAGATGGTGCACGTAATTCCACTCATATGGATGTATAGAGGGCACACCAGCCCTGTTGTAAGGTTCCGGCACTCGGGCCGCCGCAGTCATCCTCTCGCAGCCGTCTACTTATCCGTAGTTTTGCTCCGTAGTCCCGCAGTTTAGTTCTGACTCCTCCTGACTCGTTCCGTAGTTAGATGTAGTCTATTTAAGCACCAGTAGAAATAGGGTACCTTAGAATACTTCCCTTTGAACACGGAGACCTTCCACCGTTCTCTCGTGTTCCTCTCTTTTCTGAGTCTCCAACTTGTGTGCTTCACTCCCACAGGACCCGAAGCCTCACACTTTTTTGAACGGTCAAATCCCCTCCGATTGTTCACCCACCTCATCGTCGACGGCTTGATCACCCGATACGGCATTTAATTTTTGTCTTGTTAATCTAATTCTAACATGGTTAGAACTCGTAAAGGTACCTACGAGACTCCGCCTCCAGTCCCCAATCGCCGTCGCTCCCTAAACCAAGAGGTAGTCGATGCAGACGCGGTCCCCGCCGGTGACTCGGATTCCGACTTGTATTGGTCGGGTTCGGGTTCTGAGAATACGGGTGGAGCCTTGAGCGCAAGCTTGGCTGACGCGTCGAGCAGTAGCTCCGCAAACGTGTTGAGTAGTGACTCCACGAAGGGCTGGAGTGTCCGCTTGCCCAAGGCCTTGAGTTTTGACTCGGCTGGAGGGTGGATTCCTGATTTTTCAGAATCAGAGACTTCCGTTTTGCATTATATTGCAACTTCGCGCAACTCTTTGCCTTCTATGGCGATAAGAACTTCTTCCGGCCTTCGGAACGCCCCGAACTTCGTCGCCGCCAGCTCTGTGCTTCCTGGGCGGGTCAGTTCTCCTGTAGTGACACCGGGCGATGACAGACGTGTAATCGTGCCCGGCATCAATCCTATTCCTGATGTACTTGAAAATGTAAATCATTTTGTTTTACCAAAGAGATTTGCGCGACACGCACCTGCGCAGAACACCCAAGGACATATCAACACTTCATCTAGATTCTTCCCACTCTGGTTCAGGCAGAGCATTGAGATAGGGGAAGATATGACCCAGACTGAGGACACCTCGGCCACCGAGTCCAGTTCTGACGAGTCTTCGAAGCAAGTAGTGGTCTACAAGAATCCCGCGGTTCGAGCATGCGCGGTTATTGTAGAAATTGAAGAGTCAGAGGACTCGGAGCAAGCTAAATCGAGACAAAAGTCGTCAAAGAAGGCTGCTAAACAGCGCCAGAGGTCGAAGAGCAGGAGCCACAAGTCGAGTCAAAACGCAAGCGGTTCTCGGCAATCAACGACGTCGGGAGGTCTTGACAATCAGGGCAAAACAACGCGTGGCTCGTCAGCAACCACTTTCAATCGCGAGGCTTCCGTTCCTCGCGGTGGATACTTTTATCGCTCCATGTCTAGTGCGCCGCCGGATCCTCCTAGTTCGTCCTCAAGTTCTTCTGATTCGTCCTCGTCCTCAAGTTCCGACTCGAGCTCATCTTCTGACTCGGATGAATCTTCCACTAGCGCCGATTCGAATGTTTCTCGCGCGCCTCCTTCCTCTAGCACTTCTGGCAAGAAAAAGGCTTCCGAGAAACGCAAATCTAGGCGCTCTAGGGATCTGACGAAGCTTCTGCGCTCTGTGAAGATTAAAAGTCCCTTTATCTACGACGGCATGCCCAACTTCGACAAGTTTGAGCAGTGGACCTATGAAGTCGACACTTGGCTCGAGTTTAACTCCATTCCATCTAGTTGGGCTGTTCGTCTCATCTCGGCCTTCGTCTCTGGTCCCACCTCGGAATATTTCATGGACTTTGTCGCTACAGATCATGGTTCATTTAAAATGAAACAAATTTACTCCGGGCTGTTTGAGTACTGTTTCCCTGTTGATATCCGCCGTAAAATGCGTCGTGATCTTCTTGCGGCACGCCAGGGCGGCGACGAAACCATTCGCAACTTCATTCGACGGATTACTCGACTATCCAAGCGCCTCGGGGATGTTTCCTCTCGTCAAATGGTTCAAATTGTCTGGGATGGAGCTCACAGCTACCTCCGTATAAAATGGGCAGACGCCGGACACGATTTTGAAACGTCTTCTATTCGTGTTCTGGAAAGTGCTGCTGTTGCATACGAAGTAGCTGAGACCATCCGCCGCCTCGAGCAAGCTCGCACCTCTGAAACCTCAGTCTTGCCTCAGTCTTCTACGTCTACAACGAAGACAGCTGGTTCCTCCAAATTTTCGACCGTGGAAACCCGATCTAAAAGCTCTAGGTTGACCAATGAGGAGCGCGATAAGTTCCGCGCTGAAAATCGCTGCTTCTATTGTCGGGAGGTTGGACATTCCAAACATAATTGTCCGGCTCTTCACGAGGCTCCAGCACCCAAGATTCACAGTGGTGCTGCAACTGTCTTAGAGGATCGCTACACCTACCTTCGGGGTCTATCTATGGATGATCTCGCGAAGGAGGCTCAAGCATCCCGTCAGTTGTGAATATTTTTCTGTATTTTCTCGCTCTCTTTTTCTCTTTTTCTTTTCTTTTCTTTTCTCCTTCTCGTAGTTAGTAGATAATTGTGGCCAATCATCGGAGGGCGAATGTAAGGTTCCGGCACTCGGGCCGCCGCAGTCATCCTCTCGCAGCCGTCTACTTATCCGTAGTTTTGCTCCGTAGTCCCGCAGTTTAGTTCTGACTCCTCCTGACTCGTTCCGTAGTTAGATGTAGTCTATTTAAGCACCAGTAGAAATAGGGTACCTTAGAATACTTCCCTTTGAACACGGAGACCTTCCACCGTTCTCTCGTGTTCCTCTCTTTTCTGAGTCTCCAACTTGTGTGCTTCACTCCCACAGGACCCGAAGCCTCACACCTGTCCGGTGCGTCTGCGGCGTTATAATGACTCAACTGCGTGCTCACGCTACTTTAGACGTCTTTCTGTCTCCGTCCGCGCGCCAATGTCTGGATTTCGCCGACGAATCTCTGAATTCTACTCCGCGGTGACGAATCACCAAGTCGACTTTTTACCGGGCCAAACACTTTGGTGAATTGTGAGCATTAATCCAAGTCGGTTCCGGCAAACTGCCTTTCAGAAAACATGGAGGTCGCATTGTTATCAGGTTTTCTGCCAGTGTAAGGCGCGAACCCGGCCTACCTAGGCAAGTCGTCGATTGAATTGATTGCATCACTTGAACTTTGCCGACGACCAGAAAGGCTCACAAAAAGGGCCACCAGGCACCTCAGTGTACATATACTGATATGGCAGTCCTCTGAGCCAATGCAAAGTCTGAAATACATAGACATTTGAATTGTAAATATACAACAGGACAGACTTCAGCAACGGGCAAGTCCGACGGCCTGATCCCATCGCGTTCGGCGTGTGCTCATCGGAAAAAGATAAGATGACACACAAATGACACGGCTATGAAAAGTACGCAGGGGTTGCTAGATAGAAAATCACTATCCAGCAACCCTAAAAGTGTGGTTGCTGATTAGAATTATCCCACAACACCCCCTACTAAAGATAGTGGGCATTTTACTGACAATTCCTTACCACGGGGTCTTTGTACTTCCGTCAATATCAATCGTTCATTACCCCTGTCCCTCACCGCTGCCGCTCTCCTACCTCGGAATCCCGATATTGACTCGGAATCTTTCACGTTCTCTTCGACAACCTTCGAGAAACCTGATTCAGAATCGTGCTCCATCTGGTTGAATTCGAATGCGGATCACCTCTAGGCTGTAGGCTGCACCAGGGGATACCGTTCACACTCGGGATTGAAGCTTTCATCTCTTGTCTCAAACCCAGTCAACTCGTCACTTGGCGGGGTCACCTAGGACGGTTATGTACAGGCTCCCCCCTCCCTCTCATAAATTCCCTTGACCTGTGACTTATTTTTCGGCAGTGGAGGCCGCACTAATGCAACCCAACCTTCGTGGTTCTCTTCCCGCTTCTGGTCATCCCTCCTTCTTAACCCTTTCCCCTCGAGCCCTTATGACATCCTTCCCCACTCAGCTATATCGTTGCGCCGCTGGGCAATCTCGAGATCTAGAACTACCCCGCGCCACTCGGAAACAGAAGAGAAATTTATTGACTGGGATCCCATGCACCTAACCTGAGACCAGGAGTCAACCCAGCTAGAACCAGATGCCATGATAACAAACCCACCGCATGGATTAGATGATACAACCTGATCAAAAGGTCCTGAGGTGAAACATAGGTTCAATTGGATGGATGGAAAAGGGCACCAACTGAACTTAATTCCTGGAGGGCTCTGTTGCTCAATTGAATACCTCCCCGTAATCTATATGAATCCTAAAGTAAATCCAAGTCCCACTGTGTCAACCAGGTCTACTGTAGTGTTTCGACCAACTGTTCACAGGTTGTGATGCGTGACCTCAAGTGTTCAGAAAACCAGGTGTTCACAGCGTGGGAATTTGCCTTAAATGGTAATTCGGGCCGCGAAAATTCAATTGATGGCATCAATTTCGCCCAAATCCGACGATTTTGAGGCTTGTGATGAGTTACGATGTACGAAAGTGTTCAATTCACAAACCTCCGTGACCTGTGATGTGAATACTTGGTCGAAACACTACAGTATACTCCTTACATTTAGAGCCTTTCTCATGTCTGTTTGGGTGAGTTGGTTTGGTGCTTGTTGTCGTGGTGGAGTCGAGTCCTCAAGGTCTCGGGTTTGAGTGGAGTGTATGTCGGTCTTTTTGGGTGAATGAACGCGAACGGGCGGGGTCGTTGGTATGTTTTGTGTAACGGTTCATAAAAGAGTTGGTAGTCATGATCACAAACTCCACAGAGAAATGAGCCTTGTTTCCCGTTGAACAGACTAAATTAAGGGATTAAAGTTCTCCAAGCTTCCAACGTTGTCAATGCGGCAATCCGGGAACTTTTCTTTTTTCGACCGTGGGACAATCAAAGTGATGAGATCGATATTGTTGTGTCCTCCGGCCGCCTGAACTTAGGCTCGTTACCAGCCTGCCATTACGAAAGATAAATCATAATTCACCAGTGTGGCATCATCCACGTCCCTACTTCAATATTAATATGTTGGGGCTAGACCGCGGTAAAGGATCCCTGTGATATGGACACTCTCAGCCAAGCCATGGAAAAAACAATGTATCCTCACATTCGGTTTTTTCAATTCCATACGCGGATTCGGTCTGTCGGAAAACTCCTCCCGTGTAATTGACACCATCGGGGAACGTATCTTACTTGGAATCGATATGAGGATATCCGAGGTGGACACATCTGCCCGGCCGTTCAAAATTTGAAAGCGGGAGTTCAGTACTGCGAACAGTGTGTTGGCGTAGACCGTCGAAATGGAACTTCCCGGGACCACGTAGTACGCTTTCCCAGGAACGCCGAAAAAGAGGGCGAGGATCAGGATCACTACCAGTGCTGCAGAATGATGAGCATCCCATGCGCGCGCCCAGAAGACAGACACCACTGTACCCGTGATGACTCCCGTTTCAATACTCAAGCGAATTAATTTTGTGACTAGGGCGTGAGTGCGACGGAACCCGGTGTCGTTTTTGGTCAACTGAATATCTCGGGTGAGGTAAGGGTGAAACGGGTAGACAAACAACCCACGTAATAGGTCATACACCCTGCGATAGTTATATCGACCAGCGCAGTTCCAACCAGGAAGAGCTTACAGATTGTTAGTGGACATGTCCGATGTTAGGTGTATGTGTATTCCAATACCACTGTTGTTATTGTAGCGATGGCTGGGAAGTTGAACTTGAGCTTGGCGAGGTTTGTCCTGGAGGCTGTATCTGTGTAAGGGTACAGACCGCTGAGTGAGAGAGCACACACCTTTATGGTCGGATACACCGTCGCTAATCCCAATGGCACACAGACCGAGAGCTGCCTGAAGGGAGGTTTGTTGAACGGGTCAAAGTCAAGCGAAGGGGAGTCACTTACGAAGACAAGAATGGCGGGAACTATCCTTGAGTTGCACAACCGATACAGGCGGAAGGCATAGAAAGATTGGACTATACACGCCACTGGGAGGAGGTAAGAAATTTTATCTTAGTATCTCGGAATCCGTTACCCATTCCCGTAAAGACGGGGCCAACCAACCATGCAAAATGCGCGGTATTCAACGCAGACGGGTCCCCGAATCCGTACCCAAAGGTGCTGAACGCGTCAATAGTGGAGAGGATGACTGATACCAGACTGAGGCAGTACACGGTATACACCAGACCCTTGGTGAATACCCGGTCATTCGGAAACGCTTGATAATAGAGATCTGGATGCGATGTTCTAGACTTTAGAAGATTACGACGGGGTAATGTATACATAGCTGAACTGTGAGGACAGCGAAGAGTGCCCAGTGCAGGGAAAAGGCGAGAAGCTGTTATAATATAAAACTCGGTCAATGGGTCTACAATAGAACTTCAACGGAACGCACCAGTGGACCGGACCTGAGGTCAGTATGGGTGAGTTGGGGAGTAAACAGGGCAGTTTAATACGAACACCTCCACAATCGCAAAACCGGGAGAATTAGCTGTAGAGTTCATATTCTTGTCCGATGATACGGCTCCTAAGCCTTCGCACCTGTAAGACGAGTCATGATACTGATGGAAAATCGCTGACCTTTCAAGTGACTCTAGGTCCTGGGGATTACTGCAAAGACAGCCACTGACAAAAATAGGAAGATGGGGTAGAATAGCGTGAGCAATACAGGAAACTGTCTAAGCTTTTATATAGGTACAGCGAGTTATTGGACGTTACGGCACGCTGAGGGTGTAAATGAGCAGGTAGGGGCGTGAATGACGGCAGCAGACTCGCGGAGATAGAGTTTGCACCCTAGATGCCAAGAATGCTCGTGTTTAGCCTCAATTCGACAAGTAGGGGCGAAAAAAAAGAAAACCCTTTCCCTGCCCCTCCTCGGTGCGAAGTCGGACCCATTTCCAACTTACCAGTCCTCACTTCTGTACACGGCTTAGAAACAGGGTTCAAACCGGGCAGACAATGATGTAAAGAATGTATACGTACTTGATCCAGGCTCCGACAGATAGGGTCGCAGTTACTTATAATATATATGGCTCATACCCCGGGCGACGTGAGAGGTCCCCGACAGGTTGAATACGTATGTAGGTTTAAATCTGGTTCGAGCGTGGAGGACCTTCCCCGGAAATCGCCTTGGGGGTAATTTTGTGGCCTGCATAGGCAATGGGCACTCAATGGGCCAGTCTACGCACTATTATTCGCACCTTTTGACCATCATTCTCCCAATTTTAAACCATCATTCTACAGATTCAAACCAAACCCCATCACCCGCCGCGGCAAAGTTTCACTGTACATCCAAGTCGGATTCTTCGCCGCTTTCGGAATTTGATGACTTTTTGGAATTTAGGTTTTGACCTTCGTTCCACGTGGAATTCTCCGCGGGGCCAGTTGTCAGCAGCTGTAAGCTGGACGCCTGACAAGAGAAGAGTGCGTGAACAGAATGAGGTAGAATAGTATATATGTAGAAAAGGGTGCGGCTTATGGCGCGTCATGGCACACGCGGGCGGAACCGAGCAGGTAGGGACGCAAATGAATGGTTACAAACCCGCTTACGACCATAATTGCAAGCGGCCGTTCGGCATCCTGAACATCATTTTGAGGTGAAAAAAAAAGAGGGAGACTTGGCAGGTTCCTACCAAGCCGCAGTTACGGGGAAAACAATCACTGTAGTAGGGTTTTTAGTTGATTCAGAAAAATCAATTATTTCTGACGTGTGACCAAAATAACGTGATGTTATGAGTGACATTCCCGCGACAAAGTTACGTGGTTTAACATTAGTTTAACACCTGTGTACTAAAGCTAAGTCAGTGTGACTCTGGTTTGAAGCCGGAGGAATCTGCCGGGCGAAATTATTGTGAGCGTGTGCGCTCGCTCTCAACAGGACCCACGGGTCTTTGCACTTTTTGTCGTTCGATGGAACAATTCCAACCAAACCAACTTTCACGGCGATCACCAGCTCGCCGCGGCGAAGATCGTTGATTATTGATCGGCCGGAAAACTCCGGTTCCTTTCTTTCGCTCCCATCATGGTCATGCCACTCCCCCTTGAAGTTGTGGTGTCCTTAGTTCTCGGATCCCCTCATCGCGTTCGTTTCACCCGCCCACGCTGTGACTAGATGAAGGCCGGATGAAGGGTTCCCAGCATTTACCCACTGGCATTGCCACCCAAAAAAAACGGGTTTGTACGAGAACACTTCTGCGATGGCAGACTTTTCATCTGCACAGGCCTGGTCAGATGAATACGTCTTTTTTGCGCCCTTTGACCCTGCTGTACCCGGTAACGCTGTTCAGCTCTGTCAAAACGGCGAGTCCCCACATACTTCGTAGGATAGGGGAGTTCGTCGGATGGTGTGTAAGGTCGTAAAAAGCGTGTCCCGTGCGAAATTTGGCATGTTAAGTGAGCAATTTCATCGGATGAAGCAGCGAAGTGAACTCGCGTGCCAAACCTAGCATCAAGCATCCTCGGTAATTGTTGAACATTTCTGCGCAATCACACCCAGAATAGAATTCTTTTAGGCCAGATTAAAAGGCTAGTGAAACTAACTTGTAGTCATACACAAATACATCTGAGTTAAAATCACATGAGTTTATGATGTAAAATAGCCTTTGTGAAGGAAGATAATTTACTTTAAGTTTTTTTCCAGCCTAAAACCAAGGTGGAAACAAAGGATTTCCTTATTCCGATGACAACCAGTGGAACCAAACAGCTTGTTTCTGAACTCAATTCTCTTTGACTTCAATCCCCTTTCAAATGTGAATGGAACAAGATGGTTTCTGGGAACAAAAAATCTGAAGTAACTTATCTTGCTTTGCCAAGGCTATTTTGCAGTGTCAATCCACGTTATTTTACAGCTCTTTGCGGAACTTAGGGCGCAGCCTGTTTTCTTTTTTTGTCAAACTTTCTCATTTTTGTTGTTGCAAGCTCAAATCTTGGCCGATTGCCTTGAAAATATGACCGATCGATTCGCATGGCGATTCCGGAGGGCATCTCGTCCCTGTATTTTGGATGGCATGATTTAAGTTACCATATATGGAAATTTCGGTGTTTTCATGCAGAACTACTATAGTGCTAGACACTGGTTGGGAGATTCAAGTTTTTCAGCACAATTCACGGTGAAAAATGTCGTTTGTTTTTCAGACATTTTTCACTGAAAAAGTAGGTGAAAAACTCAAATCATTTTCACTATTTTTTGAGCTCAAGGTGAAAAATTCAAAAGAAAGTCAAAAAGTGGTGAAAAATGTTTGAATTTTCCACCTACTTTTTCGGTGAAAAATGTGTGAAAAACAAACAACATTTTTCACCATAAATTGTGATGAAAAACTTGAATCCCTCAACCAGTGAGAGATACGGGCCTGGGCAAGTTATATTTTTGTTTTGAAATACTAAAGATCATTCTCAAAGGCACCTCGATGCCAGAATTCGTCCGTGACCGCCCCATGGCATAAACAATGTGCTTCAATTACATGATGAATTTGATCACCCTTTTTGATTTACTGGAGGGATTAGAAACTAATTCTGGCTTCGAGATGCCCTCGGGAACGGTCCTTAGTGTTTCAAAACAAAAATCTAAGTTTCCCAGGGCCATATATCCAGCGGTACAGTGTTTCTGCACGAAAACACCGGAATTTCCATATATGGTAACTAAGATCATGCCATCAGAAATACAGGGACGAGATGCCCTCCCGAATTGCCACTAGGTGTCTGCTGTCGCAGCCTCAAAACCTTGCTTGGGTGAGCTTGCCATGTCTGTGACACTGGTGGATGTACATCTTTCAAAAAGCAACTGAACCGCCAGAAACCGGACACAGACACCGTTGGCATTTGACATTCACCCCAACGCTCGCTCGGTCGGTGCTCGCGCACCGACCAGCTCGCATTGGGAAAGACAGGGCGACTGGTAACTATTTTGTGGGTGTGGTTCGTCGCCGCGGTTTAAAATTGAAGACGGCGGTACATCCCCAACCAAAGATCTACCACTATAGATAGAAAAGATCACCCTGTCTGGTAGATTTCCGGAACCGACAAATCAATCAGCACTCTTTGGTGTTGTTTTGAATTTGCAGGCCCCTAAAAAAGCAAGGGTTTTGGGTCCTCATAGTGTTTGGGCATGTATGGTCCGCCCAATCTTATCAGGTGTATTTGGAGCTGTTTACTTTTTACAGATTTACGTAAGCTTAGAGCGGTTTTTGATCAGGGTGGGGGACCTAAGCTAAAGCAAGGTAATGCGAATCGATCGGTCATACTTTCAAGGCAATCGGCCAAGATTTGAGCTTGCAACAACAAAAATGAGAAAATTTGACAAAAAAAAAAAAGGCTGCGCCCTAAGTTCCGCAAAGAGCTTTAACTACAATGTATTTGCCCACTAATACAAGTTGTTTTCACTAGCCTTTTAATCCAGCCTAAAAGAAATCTATTCTGGGTGTGAATTGCGGCAAGCATGCGGCAAGTCAACGGCAAGTAGAGAACAGTTGATCCGGCTTTGAGGGGATAGTAATAAGATGAAGCCATGGTGAATTTTCTAGGCCATTTCCTCGTCATAGGTGCCCAAGGAATAGAGTGCGAGGGAACACCCGTGGTCTAAGGGTGCTCACCCAGTTCTCTCGTGGCCCATATGGACGTGGTGTTTGAAAATTTATGAAACCATCTAGTAGGCCTTGTACTCGGGCATCTCGGCGGTGTTGAAACTCTACTCGATATTCTCCGTCCCGGGGCCAATTTTCGTTTTTTGGAAGGGGATATGCTGTTCAGTTAATTGTTTGTTCAGTCGCTCAGTTTCTAAGCAAAGTCTCCCGATGCGGAAACCCAAGTTTAACGAGACTCGCGGGGTTTAGATACCCTAAGTTCCTCCATGGTAAGTACATTTCACGATCGAGGGGTCAAAGTTGAATTGACTGGAGTCTATTTCGAACTACCTATCTTTGGGCCTCGACTCAAGAGTTCGACATCCACATGCCTCGTGTTTCCGCCTTGGTCTGGTTAGTACTCGTTCCCCCAGCGCTACCAAGCCTTATTGACCTTTGCTTTAAACGTCGATAAATCATCGGCTTCAGTCCAAACCAACACTCAAGCAATCACGGTCAAACTGACACTCTGAGGAACTCAATGCCGCACGAGAGCGGCAGATTGTATCTCGCTTGATGGTGTAGCCTAAACTCGCTAGAAGGGATTGAAAGTTGTCTTTCTTGTCCTGAAGAAGAGTAGACGGAGACTGTAAAATTTCGAATATTTGCAAGGGTTGAGGCAGGTCGGCGATCAGAGGTGCGACTGACCGTAATCGCCCGAGTCAGGACTGCACACAGGAATACATTCGCGGGGATAGGGACACCATCGGTTTGAATCCCTAAACGCTGTCTGCTCGGCCGGATATATGATGTTGATGTTTTCTTTTCATTGCATGATTTCAACATTGAGTTCCACGGCGTCAAAATCTGTTAAAATAAATGTGGAATCTTCTTTATTGTTGAAAGGAACACCTTCCTGGATGGTCAGAGACGACTAACACCGTACCAGCGTGTTTCTCTCTGCAGGAACTAGGGATTCAGACAGCTTAGTTCACCACAAACAAAAGTGCTTCGAGACTCCGGCGACATCGTGTTCAGTTTCAATTCTGCTGCTTGGCTTGGTTTCTTTCCTTCTTATCTTCTCATTATGATCCAGTTGTAATTTTCACTCAGAGGTCATAAAATTTAAATATCTAGCTGTCAAAAATGTGCATGATATAAGTCGTAGCAAATCTAGAGGTGTAGAAAGTAATTGTTCCAGTTGATGTCCACAAAGGTGCCCGGGGGCAGTGCCCGCAGCGTGGTGAAGGTTAGGGTGACGAGCATGAGTCGACAGAGGGAAATCTACACCTACGCTTGACCCTGGGATCGCACGGCGCCTGTACATCGCGGGGCGTCATCGTATCTTGAGGACAGAGTCAAACTCCTACAGCGCATGTCCAATGAGTCAGCTTCAAGTTAACTGCCGGGCTTCAAAGTCACAACCCACGCGGGAGTTGGATGGACAATTCAAGAGGAGGAAAATTGAACACCCGCGACACAAGGCGTGCGCCTGCACTATTCCACAGTTCGGTAGGAACCCCTGTTCGATTCCACGCCGGGTTATGGGTACGAAATCATGTATCTTCCCTTCGGATTATTCTAATGGGCAACCCGGTTTCTTTAGAAACCCCAGTCACTGCGTTCCGGGCCCGCGTCGGCACACTATGTTGACGTGGGTTGAGGTACGATAGACATGTGCCGAGCCTAGTTCACGCACTGTGCCGAGGCCGGATCGGCGCATCTGTGCTGACATGAGCCGAGGGTGCGTGGACGCTGTGCCGACATAGGGGTTTTCTACCTCGGTTTTTCCCGCTTCGCAGCCTCCAACGGCTCTGGGAAATGTACTAATTTTAACTTTATGCGCCTGGGATGTGCTTCCGTCAACCGTGAGATCTTTCTCACAGCTTTCTCACGGTTTGACGCGCGAGCACATTTGAGCCCTCATCCCGTTTGACCGCTAGTAGGTTGTTTTGTGCCCCCCAAAAAACGCATTGCCATAAATGGTCCATAGGACAACCATAGTGTGTCGAATTCCGGCATGCGAGGTCGATAGCAACTCTACTAACCCTCAAAATGATCCGGTTGATGGATCAACCAAATTTAGCCATCAAACTCCAGAAAATCGATTTTGTTCCAGCCACAATCCAAAGTAAAGGTGGAACCCTAAGTGTGCCGACCTGCGTCGAGGGAGGTCGGCACACCCTGTGCCGACGGACCCACGGAACGCAGTGAGTCCATGAGAGAATTTTTCGATTTTTCTGATGAAAAACCCCCTTAAATATCTTCACCACTGTCCTGGAGGATTGAACTGCGAGGATTGGTCATTTCTTGACTTGAACTACCATAAACTAAGAGGGTTTGTCATTTTTGTACCCTTCCGCGATGCCTGTCAGATGCCGGGGTGCTCGGCATCTCCACATTTCCTGCCGACAACTCGGCAGGCCTCAATAAGCCAATAGTTGCACATTTCTGTGCAGTGTTGAATTGTTCGGTTGCAAGTGAGCAGTTTTGACCAATTCCTCATCCATTTACTGGACTTTCCTGTTCAGAATCTCGACCGGTGCGGGCCATCAAGAACGAGAGAACAAAGTCTTCGATGAGAGGTACCGACAATGAAAAGCTATAATTGGATCCTAATGTATTTCCATAGTCTCGAAAAGGTGTATTCCTCACATTCTTTGCTTTCTGTGTCAAATAAATCAGAATATAGCGAGCTCGGCAAGATGCCGACCAGGCGGAGCGAGCAGGGGTTTCATACCCAGTCCAAACTACACCATTCGTTCAGACCGTGGGCGTTTGTGTTGAATGGCGGCCGGCTATTGGTAGGCTCTCCCCTTCACATGTCTCGCGTGAGTAGAACATTCACTGCGTTCCGCCCCCAGGTAGAACCCCCCCCCCGCTACTTGCGTCGACGTCCCTCTACCTACATCTACGCGTGTAGACGAAGGGGGTAGACGCAGGTAGATGGAACATGCATCTACTTGCGTCGACATGTCTCTACGTCATGTAGACGTGCCTCGGCTACGTTCGGCCACATGCGGCTACGTTCGGCTACATGCCGTCACGTCCGTCTACGTCCGTCTACGACCGTAGATCCACCTTAAGTACCTCACTCTACCTCCCGAACCAACACAAACTCAATTGAAGGGTTCAGTCGAGGTCCACCTGGCAATTAAGTTGAATATTATATATCTATATATGGGCCTGCAGGCTCATCACATTCGGTAGGTACGCTCCATCTACTGTACTATTTCGACCGAATGTTCAGGTCACGGGTGACGGACGGTTCTGAACTGAACAAATTTGCTACATGTAACGGTGATATTCCGATTTTGGGGCTCAAATAGGGGCAAAAACTGCCAAAAAACCTCGGTCGGCACTTGCCGACCATCCATTTATGGTAATTTGATGTGATTCCCGAGGATTGAACATTCAACCCAGTGAACACCTATGGTGACGGGTGACATGGCGTGAACATTTGGTCGAAATACTACAGTACATGTTCATCTACGTTCGGCTACGTTCGGCTATATTCGGCTACGGCGGTAGCCGAACGTAGCCGAACGTCGATGAACGTAGACACCCACTGTCTACGCGTGTAGCTGTAGGTAGATGTACATGTCCGTCTACCCCATCGTCTACGTGGGTAGACGGAGGGTCCGTCTACCTGGGGGCGGAACACAGTGATTCAACGTTCAACAGCTGTCTTAACCAACGAAATTCCGAGGTAGCATGAGCAGAAAGTCGATTTAACTTGAGCCAGGGTCCTCGCGCGAAGACCCATCACGTCGTCTACCAGAACCATCAAGAAATATCGATTGACTACGGTAGCGGTCGGACTGGCTGGATGTTCAACTGGGATTAATGAGACCATGCCGTTTCTCGCCAGTAACTGCCAAACAGTTAGCGGCACCCGAGCATCCCTAATTTTGCACTAATTAGTTTTTCAGAGGCGTCAATTGACTTAAAGTAGTAGTTCTCGTTGAAGAAAGACAATTGCAACTGAAGGGATGCATACACATAAACTGTACAATATCAATGACACTTCAAGGCAGGAAATCCATTGGGTGGTGAAAGAACTCACTTGAGTGCAGCTTGAGAGTGTTGCTGACGCCTGAGAGCAACTCACAGAATGTGTCAGTCTTACGCCGGGACACGCCAACACGCCAACACGCCAACACGCCACGGCACGGCGTGACACGGCTTTTTCCCGGGGCCCCCGACGTCGGCTGTGTCTCGTATCTCCTTGGATGGAGAACGGGAATATTTACAATTACCTCAAAAGCAATCCTGTAGGAATCAATCGACTAACCTTGGTGAGTGCAAAGCTTGACGTGTCCTCCAGTCTATAACTGCCGCCCAGGTCATTGATGTTGCAATTGGTTTGGAACATCTTCACGGCTTGAAACTCGTGCACGGAGATCTGAAAGCGGTACGGGCATCAGTTTATATTGGTCCCCTTCAACCAGACCAATTCGCTCGCAGATCAACGTTCTTGTGACTCGTTCCGGTCGCGCAGTGCTAGCAGATTTCGGGCTGTCGTCAGTTGTTGTGGACTCTGAAATCCCTGCACTATCTTCCACCACCCGGTCCGGAGGGACCACGAGATGGCAAGCGCCCGAACTCCTCAGGGGAAGTCGAAACAGCGCTGCGTCGGACGTGTACGCATTTGCTTGTGTCTGTTACGAGGTTCGTTCCAAAGTGCATTTATCTACCCCCTCTTCTCAAAAATATACCACGGCAGATATTCACAGAGAAAGTTCCATTTTTTGAACTCACGGATTACGCCGTCGTGTTGCATGTTCACAAATGTAACATCCCGCAGAAATTATCCGGCATCCCGGACGATATTTGGCCCCTCATGGAAGAATGTTGGGAAACCGAACCGGGGAAACGTCCTATGGCCAAAGATATTGTTGCGAGGCTCAGCGCTCCGCCCATATGTGCCGCACCCACCAACGCAGCCTCCGACTGGGAGCCATTGTATACCTCAAGATTCCGTTCTTCTTTGCAGGAACACACACTCTTCCATTTCATGCGACAAGATTGACGACTGGTTGCAGGCTAGTAACATGTGTGTGTACCGGTGGATCCATTGGTTGATCAAAGTTTCGGGATAGACTTCCCAGAATTTCCGCGACAACAGAGGGGCATATTTAGTGTATGTACCGAGAAGTGAAAAGATAGAGGGTTTTTGTTGCCTCAGATGGATTCAAATTGAAACTGAACATGATTAGCGATATTCGGCTAGCTTGAAGATACGCACCGCATGAAATAAATGAACCACCATAGAAAGAAGTATTGCCATCAATACATTTATTACCTGTGAGACGCAATGATTAGTGCCGACACAAGTCGGCGAAAAATTCAAATGTGCATCAAAATCTTGGATTAATCCTCTCCTACCTCGTCGCCCTCTTCATTCAACGCCGGAGGTGCACAGAAACCCCCCCGCACATTCAACCGGAACGACGCGAAAATGCTCCCCATAGCGCCGCGGCTCCAGGAATAACATCCTCGGGCCGCACGTCTCCCTCCTCCTCATTCGCGGGTGCTTCAGCCCGTGCCGCGGGAGGAATATCGTGGAAAATTAGCGCACAAGAGCGAAGATGGGAGATGCGTCCGACAGGGTTCACGCGGGTGGCTGCGTTTGCGGGGTCCGCGCCAAAAAAAGTAGTAGGGGTCGGACTGCCGTCGTCGTCGTCGGAGCGGACTCGGAGTCCGCTCGCGCGGAAGACGGGCTAGATTTGGGTGGCGGAGATCATGACGTAGCCTTCTTCGTCTTTGGTGGGGGCGGAAGCCGCTACTGGGGTTGCGTATGTGGGTGTGGCGGGCAGGGCGGCGAGACAGCGGAATGGTGGAATTTATAGATTACGGCGGCTGCAGATGCGTGTTGGTGTCGTGTGCAGATCGAATGGGAGGCGCCAAGGGCGCTAACGCTGAGTAAATTCGAACCAGAAAATAACAAGAAACTGATATTGAAGCATGGCGTAGTGAAAACGGACCAGATAGCACCACCAAAGGGCGTCCGTATACAACCACAAGAGTCGTACTTGGCTATAGACTGCATCTCTGTGGGGATGTACTGGTTCACAACAGCTTCGGCGTCGTCAGATGCACCCATCCTCCGCCCGGTTTGCGTCGCAGAAGCGTGAACTTTGACGCCACACCCGGTGGATTTGTTCCTGCGCTTGCCGTCCGGTAAAATCGGTATCCTCCAAGGCCCTGTCGAAATATGAACTTGATCTGCTCCGCAGACGAGGAATTCCGTGGGTTCCATGAATGGGTTGGTCGAAGCGTGATCTCGGAGAAAGAAGGATTAGCCGCAGTGGAAGCGGAGAACGAGCCCTACAGACGCACCATCGTCCATTTCCTGTGCATTTCTTTCCACTCTGTAGAGGGATGGCGCAACGGCCGCGGTCGAGACGCGAGGTCGTGGTGGTGGAAGGAAAGAAGCCAGTCGGACCGGTTGATCCATGCACCGCCACGATCTTTGCTTTCTTTCTCCCACGACCGATTCTCGAGAATCGATTCTCACCCGCGTTGGAAGTTGGTTGGACGCTGCGATCTGGCGAAAGTCGATCGGATTCTCTGCGTGTCTAAGGTTAAGTTGTCCCGGCTCCGCACCAGGGTTAGCGCCCGTCCCGCCACTCGACTGAGGCCAATCGTCCCTCGTCTCAACCTTTCTGTCGCGCTACCTCTCGCTATTTACGTTCCCCTGCGTCAACCTGTCCCGATCCTTTCGCACGGGGTGAATCCTCTGCAGGGAGCAGCATCCGGGACCTGTGTGCGTGTACACTTCCTAGCCATATTTCCTCTTCCTGGCCCTTGCTGTGATGCATTCGATCGCAGTATCGAATCCAAAGGCTGGCGATTAAGTTGGGCCGATTTCTCCCGCCGCTGGTAAAATCAACGGTCTTCCTCTGGTAACCCGGCCCCTAACCCTCTGCCACACCACTCTGCCCCACTTTCTCGAGCTCTCGCCGCTCGCGTCTGCCCACGTCTGCATATGACGCCGTCGTGAATGTTTTCAGTATCTCGGGCCCGGTGCGTAACAATGTACGCTCAAATTGCTCCATCTCACCATCCCTTTACCTAGATATCTTTCCCTCATCCCTAATGCTGGAATGTATCCACCCGGTGCGTAATTTCTCGGCCGTCTGGAAGAACCGAGTTCTCGGTGCGAATCCGCCTTTTTAATCCTCCCAATTCCCTTCCAAAAATCCGATATCTTTCTTCTGTATTGACGCGTGGCTACGCGACGAGCCTGCCCCGAATGACCGCTCCCGCTTGTGAGGTGTTCTAACCGCTGTTCGCCCACGTTGCGAACGTCCTCAACACCTCCCACTCTCACAGATTGTCGAGACCCACGTACGTCCTCGTCCGGCGTTGTGTCCCTGGAGCCGACGCTGCTGCTGCTCGTCCGGTGGAATGCGCGCCTTGGGAGAGCGAGGGTTTGTGGGAGGTTGGAGCGACGTGGGTGCCCTCCAAGGCGGATGTGGCGGAGTGGGCTCTAGTGCTTGCGCTGGCAAGAATCGAGGGGTACGCGCACGGTTCAATTCTAACCTCATTTGATGTCCCACTTCAGGTGAATTATCTTGCAGGCTCGTGGCTCATGGTATGCGAAGGTGCCCGCTTGATTCCCACGGAGAAACCCGGTTCGATTCCCGGTAGGTCTTTGAGCGTATAAGAAACGCTTTTTTTTTTGTTCAGTCCACCAGCCGGTCTTTTTATAGTCACGAGGAAATCTCTTTCTCTGTGGTGAATTTCTACCCTGAATCTGAGGACTTCTTTCAGCATCAACAGACCATTTCGGTTCCACTGCCAATGATAATGCAGCGGGACGTCGGACGCGCGTGGGTCCTTGACCTTGGCGCATCCGTTCGCGTCCACGGTCCTCGCACACGCCTCCTCCTCCCCTCCTTCCCTCCTTCGCCCCGCGTCTTCCGCGTTTTCGTCGATCCTTCAATCCTTCATCTCCAGTTCCTCCCATTTCCGCGTTCCGCTCCCATTGCTGTGTGCTGCGCGGAACCACAAATTGCGCGTCGTGAGCGGTAACTGCCGCGTGCTCGGACGTCTGTCGAACGCAGACCGCTAGTTGCGCACGGGCTATTCCCTTCACTTCCTCGTGTTTTAATCCACTCCTTCATTCGTTTCCTTCCACTTCCTTTCTCCGCGTGCTACGTGCTACGTGCGCCCTACGCCCGACTTCCCACCTCACGACTGCGTCTGGGCGAGTGCGACTGCGCGGGTGGTGCATCCGCATACTTCGGAGCAACGTGCGCGCGCCGAGGCGACGTAGTCCGGACGCTGCCTGCGCGCGCCATACGCAAGTACAGTAGTCGTCGCGAATCGGCGGAGCCTTCGCGGTCGGGCGCGCAGTGATTACTGGACTTTCGCAGCGCCTCGGTCCTGCCACCGTCCACGGATCTACGCCCGCGTCGTCCCGCCGGTGGCGTCCTCCGGCCATCTATTATTTCCACTTCCACCTCCATCCCTTTCTTCCGCCCATTGCTTTCGACTTGCCCATCGTGGCGTCGCGAGTCGTGATCGCTGCGCGTTGGCGTGCGCGTGCACACTCCCTTCTTCCTTTTGATTTTCGCCTTGCCACCTCATGTATGGGCCGCTGCGCCCTCGCCGTACGCCCTCGTCCCAACTTGTCCGCATACCGCATACCAGACTAACGTCGACGCCCTCGTGCACATCGTGCCCACACACGAGTATTGCGTCGCGCCGCGTCCGTACCCATCGCATTACACGCGTACCCATCGCATCGCACGGTGGCGATCTTGCGCGCGCCGGGCGTCTGACGCATATGGTCGAGACCGGGCCGCGATGTGGGCGGCGGTTTCATTCGGCGTGCCCGAAAGCGCATCCCTCTACCCTCCTTCCTTCCTCCTTTCCTCCCTCTAACTCGCCAAATACTAATGAAACAAATTAACAGCAAACCCTCCTCAACACCCCCACCGCCTGGTTCCACAACCCTACCTTCTGGGCCGGATACCCGCACACCCATCTGAGCGTCTGAGCGGCGCGATGAAGCGGTACTACTTGATGCAGATTGGGAATTGGGTGCAGCAATGGGCTGTGAGTTGTTTTTTTTTCTTTTTTCTTTGTTGGAGGTTTTGCGTGCGTCGTGCGCGGATGTTCTTGGAGTCGGGGAGTTCAACGCACGTATATTCTTGGAGTCGGGGAGTTTCATGCACGGATGTTCTTTGTTGCAGGGGCGGAGGTTCTTTTTTTCGGTGCGATTTTTGGAAGGCGAGCGTTGTTTTTACCCGAGCGAGCCGGGTTCTTTTCTTTGACGCGCTGCGGGAGGTTCCTGCGCGGGAAGGACGGGTTGGGAGTCGGGCGTTTTGGACGGAGTCCTTTCGGCGGGTGTGGGAGACAGCGTGGGGTTGCGTGGAACGCGCGGGGTTGGGATATGCGGGGCTCGGGTGTGCGCAGGTGGGAATGCGCTAGGTTGCAATGCGGAGGCGAGGCTGCGCACCTGTGCGCGCGCTTTGTGTGCGCCCCCTTGCCTTTCAAGCTCTTGCCTTACTCCACTCCTGGTTCGCACGGCGTCCGGCCTTCGGTATCGACGGCGTTCGTTCTTGCACCTTCGTCACGTAGCGAGCTGCCCCTTTCCCCGCTCCGTCACTCATTTTTCACTTATTCTATTCGTTCCATGGGAGTACACGGTGCAACCAATGGTTAGGTGTGTTCTTCCTCTCTCCCTTTTTTCTACTTCTACATTCCTTCCCTTTATTTTCAACCCCGCGCGTACTTCACCAGGCGTGGACCCCACTTTCGTGTGTCGCGTTGTTTCCTTTCATTGTCAGCGGGCTCATTTGTTTCCGCGAGCCAGATGCACTGCCTCGCGCGTTACTCCTCTCTGCGAGAGAGCCAATTGTCTCACGTTCGTGCTTTTTGCCTTTCCACGACTAGTGGTCTAGATGTAGGAACATTCACTTGTCGATTAGACCTAGAAGGACGGTAAAGACAAGCGAAACGGTTGCAGAAAGACTGTTTCGAAGACTTGGTACCAGTTTGCGCCAGGAATTGAGACTATGGTCAAGAAGGCTGATAGAAATGTCATCTCAAAGACGTATCGCGCTCCCACTTTTCGAGAAGACTCGAACGCTCTTGGATTTGGAGCTGATCAGAAATCAGTTTTAGGGCCCTGCACCGAATAATTGTTGACAAGTTCAGCCAAAGTTCAGCCATGCGAACAGGGATGGTACAGTGATCTTGGGCATAGATGTAGAGCCAGTCGATATACCCAAGTCGTTGCTGTGGGGTCGGAGCAAGATAGCCAGCCGTTCATGATTGTGGAACACAGTAGCTTCCTGCCACAATCAGTCAGATATAAACATTACAACGTACTTACCAAAGACCAGTCTCAGCGCGATGCTAAATCTCCACAACTACCATCATAATTCGGAGTGGCGGCCCCCGTTTAAGTTTCGTTTAACCCAATCGGGTTAAATTTGACAACAGACATACTTCAGAAGCCGTTCCAATGAGTCCGACGTGGAGACGCGCGCTTCCTCCCATGCTATTGATGAGAAATAAGTTTCATCTTATTTTTAGAGTTGAGGCTGACAAAAGTGCGGAGTCACCGGATGAAATTGCTACCTTAAAAAGCATCGACATGGGAAACCGCCACGTAGTCCCCTTCCTCCCCCCACCTCCAGAAAATGGCATCTGTAATGGTCAGGCCTGCCCACCTTTCAACTCCCGCGGGAGCTAACGAATAATTGTGAACCAAGGACAGCGACGATCAACCAGTGAACAAAACATTAACTGACTGGTCAAATTTATTCCTTGACCCAGTATGTCAACCGAGAAATCTTGCTGAATGTATCACTTAAAGACATCTGCGCAGAGCACACCCGCCCTGGAGGAACTGCAGAATGCCGTTGACCAGATACCTCCAGGTGACCCAGCTCATTTGACCCACCGGTGGAACCTCGGGGTAGCTTTGGCATCCCGTTATGTGAATCTCGGAGCTCTAGATGACCTCCAGGCAGCAATCAAGCACCAGGAAGCTGTTATTCAACTGGCCGAGAAGGATGACTCACATATGCCCTGTTACCTGCAAGGCCTCGGAGTCTCCTTCGGGATCGATACAGGACTCTAGGGGATCTTGGCGACATTGAAACTGCTCTCAAACTAATTAAAGAAGCAGTTCAGCTCACTCCCGAAGACCACCCTGATCGAGCTCATTACTTGCAGAGCCTGAGCGATACAATCTCCGAGCGATATTATCACCTGGGTGCATTGGAGGATTTGGATTTAGCTCTTGAGGCCAGTCAGGCAGCCGTAAGGCTCACACCAGAATCAGATCCAAACCTTCCTATGCATCTGAGGAATCTAGCTGCATCGTTTGGAGACCGTTATCAGAGGTTGGCAGAGCCACAAGATCTTGAGGCCGCACTACAGAACTACCAGAGGTCAATTGACTTGACTCCTGACGGAGATACTCGCCTTCCCGACCGCCTGGGAGGCTTGTTTGTGGCACTGATGGATCGCTACAAAAGATTCAGCAGAATTGAAGATCTCGATGCAGCAATGACCAAAGCTCAAGAAGCTGTCCAATTGATTCCAGCAGAAGATCGCGAACTTCCGGAGTTTTTGCAACATATAGGAATCGCTTGTGGAGAGCGATACAAGAGATTAGGAGATCTAGCAGATCTCACCAGGGCACTGGAGAGCTTCGAGAAGGCTGTGCAGTTGACTCCCAAAGGACATCAAAGTCTTCCCGGCCGCCTCCACAGTCTGGGAGTAGCATTTACAGATCGATATCGGGCATCGGGAAAGTTGGATGATCTGGAGGCTGCGTTGAACATTAAACAAGACTGCATAAATCTCACTGCCACAGGACATCCCAGTCTTCCGGGACGCCTCCGTAGCCTATCATTATCTCTTCTGGATCAATATCACAGAACAGCAGATGTGGATACTCTCAACAATGCTCTGAGTACTGCACAGCAAGCATTGCGGTTGATACCCGTGGATCATCCATCACATTCGCGGTATGTTTACAGCGTGGGGATAGCATTGATAGAGCGCTACCAGAGATTTGGAGACAAGGGAGATATTGACGCTGCTGTCACAGATCTTTCAAAAGCAGTACACCTTACCCCAGAAGGCCTCCCGGATCTTCCTCAATATCTCCGTGGCTTGGCTATGTCCTTGAGAGAACGCTTTCGAACATTGGGGCATTTGAAGGATCTAGATGATTCAGTCCAGTATTCTAAGTCTGCGTTGCAATTGATTCCGCAGGGCCACCCAGACTTGCCGGCTTCTTTGCATAATCTTGCTATGTCTTGCAGGATGAGATATCAACAGTTGGGGGAGATTGAGGATCTAGACTCTGCACTCGAGCATGATCAGAGGGCACTAAATCTCACACCGGTGACATCCTATTCGGAGTACCCTGAATATTTGCACAGCCTTGGTGTATCTTTTTCGCAGAAATACACTCATTCAGGGAGCTTGGAAGATCTGGAGATATCTTTGCAACACAAACAGGAACTCATAAACATGGTACCTGCTGATCACCCCAACATTGCATCCTATCTGGACAGTTTGGCAGACACCCTGACAGACCGATATCAACGGCTCGGAGATGTCAAGGATTTGGAAAAAGCTTTTGAGACTCGGAACTCCACCATGCAATTGACACCAGCTGACCACCATCAACGTCCTCTATATACTTTGTCGTTGGCAGGTTTACTCAGACGACGATTTGAAGTATTTGGAAATGTGGTTGATCTCAAAGCCGCGCTGCAGTACAACCATGAATGCCTGTCCACTATTCCTGAGGGTCATATTAATCGTCCAGAATGTCTGCACAGCTTAGCTGCAACACTAGAGGATCAATCCCGCAGATTTGGAGAGCTGCAGGACCTCCATAGTTCTGTGAAGTACAATCAAGAGGCAGTCCGACTTCTGCCTAAAAGCCACCCAGATCTTCATAAATATCTGCGCAATTTGGGGGTCGCATTGGCCTACAGATACGAGAGACTCTCTGACATTGAAGACCTGAACATGTCAGTGCACAACTTTCAAACTGCTGCAACAATAGTACCACAAGGGCACCCAGATTTCCTTGGACATCTGGAAAGTTTGGCAGTCTCTCTCAATAATCGATATAAACGGTTGGGGGAATTGAAAGACCTTGAGGCTACACTTGAGTATTCTCAAAAAGCTGTGGATTCAACACCTACAGACCACCCAGAACGGCCCAAGCGTTTTCAGACACTTGGGGCCCATTTTGTGGAGAGATACCGTCGCTCTGGAAATCTGGATCATCTGGCCTTGGGCATACAAAATAATCAAGCAGCTGTGAATCTCACACTAGATAGTGATCCTGCTCTGTGTGTGTACTTGCAGAGCTTGGCTGCATCTCGGATGGATAGATATGAAAAGTTGGGACAACGAGAAGACCTAGATGCTGCACTTGAGAGTGCCCGGAAAGCCACTCTACTGACACCAAAGGGACATCCAAATCTTCCGGGGCACCTACATGGGCTGGCTTACTGTTTTACGGAGAGATATCTCAGATATAGGAATACGGAGGACCTTGATGCTGCGCTATCCAATTATCGGGGATGTTTGAAATCTCCAACCCTAAGACCGGTTTTCTCCTGGGATGCGGCCTTGGAATGGGCACAGCTGGCCAAGAAGCACAGGCCATCAGAATGTCTCGAAGCATATTCCATTGCCTTCAACCACATCCCGGAGATCCTGTGGAGTGGAAGTCCCCTGGCTGTCCGCCAGGACTCGAACCGAAGAATCAACATCACCGATGCAACCTCAGATGCTGTCAGTACTTGTATTGATCTGCAAAACTTTGAGCTGGCTGTTGAGCTAATGGAACAGGGCTTGGGAACAACATTTCAGCAAATGTTTCGGCTTAAAGCCAATGTTGATCACTTGCCACATGCTGATGCAGAGAGATTCCGAGAACTTTCCTCACAGCTTTATGGAGGCACTTCTGGTGATCAAATCCAGGTGGCCATTGAGCGGGATGCTCTTATTGCGAATATTCGCAGACAGCCTGGAAATGAATTTTTCCTACATCCCGAACCTTATGAACATCTGCGAAATGCCTCGATAAATGGTCCTATTGTGATTCTCAACTCGCATTTCGATCACTTTGATGCAATCATCATTCTGCACTCGGAACTTCGTCCTCTACACGTGCCACTACCTAAGGTCACACATGAAAAACTTCAATACCAGAGGTCTTTGCTGAAAGATGTGCTCAATCTTTGCAATGTTAGGAGCAGAGAATCCGAGTCCACACGGCTCCTTGGATCCAAGGAAAAATTCACATCGAAATCAACCCAAGAGTGCTTTAAAGATCTGTTGAGTTGGCTATGGACTTGTGTAGTCAGCTATATTTACAAGGCTTTGGGGGATGTGAGTGATTTTGTGTTGTCTCCCTCATAGTACTTATTACTTGTGACAGAGCAGGGTTACTGGTGGTCGTTTATGGTGGTGTCCAGCAGGTGCCTTTGTTCGACTGCCCTTTCACGCAGCAGCCCCATTGGATCAATTCATTCACTCATATACATCAACCTTGGGAGCACTCTTACATTCTAATTCCAAAACAATATCTGCAATATCCAAGATTGGGGTGGTTGCTGTCACATCTAGCGGTAAAGGCAGACAACATCAACTTCCAGGTGTGGAGATAGAGCTAGCAAAAATAGTCTCTATTATTGGAGAGAACCAGGTCAAATGCCTTACAGGAGATCAAGCAAAAGCAGAAATGGTGCAAAAGCAGCTTGAAGATTGCCCTTGGATTCACCTCGCATGTCATGGAAAGCAAGATCTTGGTGACCCGCCCAAGAGTCATCTTCAGCTCTACGAAAGTACTTTAGAGCTGGGAACTATATTGCAGGTGCCTCTTCCCAAAGCTGAATTTGTGTTCCTTGCGGGTTGTCAAACAGCAATGGGAGATACAGACCTCATGAATGAGTCATTCCACCTGGGAGCCGGATTCATAGCTGCCGGGTTTAGGGGAGGCATTGCAACTATGTGGTCTATGGCAGATGAAGATGGCCCGGTCGTTGCAGAAATAGTCTACTCTCACTTGTTTCGTCGCGGTTGTGAGCCTCAGGCTAGTGATGCCGCAGAGGCGCTACAGCTTGCAGTGAACCAGTTGAAAAAACGACAGGTTCCCTATGAGCGGTGGGTGCCATTCATTCACATGGGAGTTTGAGATCATGGGCTTCGATTCGGTGTTTGCTGTACTCATCACGTATGTAATTTTTGTATCAGTCCTGTTCTATGAAATTACCAGGCTCCAAAAGTGTGCATGTTCAAACTGTAAACAAAGCTCGAGCATACTCCAAGAGAAAGGTCATCCCGAGGTGGACTGAGATCGTGCCATGGTCATACCGGCTGGCTGTCGAGGTGTGCAGTAAAATAGAAGAGGTCAGCTCAACAATAATAAAAGCAGGTAAAGAGAGATATCAATAAAATACAAAACTTATTTCAGATATGCTCAAATGAGGGTGGATTTACCCGAGGTTTCTCGGAAGCATGTAGATTGCGGTGGCGGTAAAGGAAAGTGATCTGTGTGGGTCCCGTTCAAACAAATAAATATGACGAGTGAAACCGCAGTATGTAGCACTGGTTGGGAGATTCAAATTTTTCAGCACAATTTACGGTGAAAAATGTCGTTGGGTTTTCAGACATTTTTCAGTGAAAAAGAGGGTGGAAAATTTAAACCTTTTTCACCTCAATTCCAAGCGAAATCCAAGGTGAAAAACTTGAAACAAAATTCATAAGAGTTCATGCTAAATGTTCAGCATAAATTCCAGTAGTTTTTCAGACATTTTTCACTGGAAAAGTAGCTGAAAAATTCAAACATATTTCAAGTGAAGTTTAAGGTGAAAAACTTGAAACAAAATTCATAAGGTTTTATAGATTTGGAGCTGTAAATGATGGTGAAAAATTCAAAACCTTTTTTACCACAATTTTTGGTGGGAAAATCCATGAAAAATGGGTGATACCAACTTTTCAACACATATTGCACACAGGAGTCTCAGTTACAGACTTTAAACTTGGCATTGAGGTATGTAGTTCAACACAACTCTGGACCCTCACCAGCTTCAGGAGTTTCCATGGAGCAGTATAAAGCTGCATGTGAGGCTCAAAATGACTCCAATCATGATCCAGGCATTATCATCTGGCTTCCTGAACCAAGGCAATCCAGCAGAGTTAAGCACTGGAGTGGCACAAATGAGTACCCTCCGTGGCACCAGGATAAAATCGGGAGCACGTGGAATGCATTAGCCCATTATGTGTACCTACCTATTCAGCCAGGAATTGACTGTCCTTGCTGATCTTCAAAGTGTGTTTTTTTCTTCTTTTGGATACCATGTGTTATGTTGTGACCGATATTCTCTAGCTGCGACAGCTGTCAATGAGAATGGCAAGGCATCGAAGTTCTGTTTAACATGATGACCCACACAATTAATCAGTATTTTATCTTCATGTGGACTCTTCTCAATTTCTGTTCTAATTTTCGAAGTTCCAGTGGGGTTGGTGACCATGGAAAAACCGGCATCAAGAGATTTTCTCGAGAAGTATGAATGTGTGAACCGATGCGCTCATCTCCGTTTTAGTTGTGAGGGATTTGCGTGCAACTTAGAAACTGTCCCAGATGAATCCGATGATGATTAATTGAGATCATGGAATGCACATCTGTGGCAGTCGATAGAACATGCTCTCAGCTGAATGTCTCTGTTGGCCATATTCACGAGTGATTCAGGGCAATATCTAAGTAAGCACCAAAATGTGCATCTCTAACTACACTAGGGGCAAAGACCCATGCACATGAAATCATGTGCGATAAACGCACGTCCATCGCAGATGGACCGGAGATATTAAAGGGTAATGTGACAATTTAACAATGATTCTTTACTGCACAAAGGCAAGACAAAGGCTAGACAAAGGGCAGGACCAGCTCGGGGCAGGATTCCCTGCACCTGGAAAACCTCCCTTGCCCTTTGTCTGGTGTGGTGTGCCTGGCGGCTTCCCGGAGATATATATGCGGTAGTTGTACTTATCAGGTTCGGATGTCTGTCATCGGCAATACATTGGGTTTTCTTCCTGCTTCCACCCTCCCGCTGCGAACCCCGTTGGCTCTTCCCCTCCTGAGACACTGAGGTGCTCTCCACTGGCCTTTGTCCAGCCTTTGTCTAGCAAAGAGCGATTGTTGAACTGTGACCTATCCTTTGTATGGCCTTTGGATATCTCCGGTTCATCTGCGTCGAATGTGCGTTTATCGCACATGGCTTCATCTGCCTGGGTCTTTGCCCCTGGTGCTATGTTCAGCTTGTTATATGCCGCATGCTTCATTGTAAACAGTCCTAGAAATTAATGCAGGACAGTTGTTAATAGAGCATAATTCAAAAAAAGCTCTACTAAATGATGTCACTATCTTCCTGCTGTACAACGCAACCTCTGTGCCGATCAAAGTGCTACTCAAGATAACATGCTGCGAGAAGGTACTGTGTGCCTGCCTTATGGGTACGCGTCTACAACACGTGATTGTGAAGCGAAGTCGCCGCAATAACAGCCGGCACGCCGGGAATCATCTTTAATTCAGGCTAATTACCAAATGGGGTCCATATTTTGGCTCAGTGAGGAGGCCAGTCTGAGTTAGAGTCATGTCCATCAGTGGTCTGTGGAGAAAGAATACATATGGGGCAGTGTATCGGCGTTCGGGATGGTTTCCCGATCGGTGCCGAAATTGCCGAATGTAAATGTCAAATGTCAGCTCGACCATCCCGCCTACCGTACTGTATCATTTCGACCCAGTGTTCAAGTGACGCGTGATGCGGCCCTCTGAACTGAACACTTCATCTGGGAAATGCCCAATGTCTATGGCGGTCTTGGCTAGACGCGAGAGACCAGATAGGCAGATAGACTGCCTCCCGTCTATACAAGTCATGGATAGACAAGCCGTGTCTAGGGTAGACCGCGCTAGACCGATAGTCGCGTAGAGGGATAGACAGATAGACTCGCGTAGAGATTTGTTACGGCACCCAGATGTTGAGTTCGCCCGAAGCGATTTGATCATTGTCCACTTCTTTCGCGCCCATCGTGAAGCTTCCAATTGCCTTTCTTATTCAGAGCGAGAAATAGGAGAAAAGCAGGGTATTGAATTTGGCAGGACATTACTGTAGGATAATATACAAGAGATTCTCGACTACAACGGGCTAGCTAATACTAGTACTCGAGGAACTTAGATAGTATAATGATACGGCAGCCTCACAGATGGCCGTATAAGAGAAAACTA
This sequence comes from Mycena metata, assembly GCA_029378385.1. Taxonomy (NCBI): domain Eukaryota; kingdom Fungi; phylum Basidiomycota; class Agaricomycetes; order Agaricales; family Mycenaceae; genus Mycena; species Mycena metata. The sequence continues at coordinate 35,222 of JARKIB010000153.1, read as the reverse complement.
AGACCCTCCATAGACCAATAAACTACCCCAGAACTGGCAGTGGTATCGTGAAGAAGAAAGAACGGGGACTTGGCAAATTACGGTGAGACGACACCGGACTTATATATTCTCTCGGCAACGGACTTGATGGAATTTTTCTGCAAGTCAGAGGAGGACCCCTGATAATAGACTTCGAGGCCAGATCCCAAAACTCCGGAATCGGGGCATTTTTGTCCGGACACTTTTTGGCGGGATTGGGCGATTTTTGTCCGGTTTGGACCCAGCCTGGCTGCCGTGAGGCATCCCAAAACGGCAATTTTGGAGTCCCACGGCCTAAAAAAAACCCAAAATCTCTTCCGCCGCGTGTTTTTGCAGCCCTCTCAACACGTTCGTCCAACTCCTTGTCAATCCTGGCCAGTTGAAGCAATTTGGGCCCAAAAAGTTAACTGAAACTTGAGCTCAATTTCGAAAATTTTGTCCGGTTGGGACCTAGCATTTTGACCAACTCCGCCCGTTTTTGTCCGGTTTGGACCTAGGTTTAAGGTCGAAATCCCAAAATTTTGTCCGGTACCGGACCTGGCCTCCAAGTCTATTATCAGGGGTCCTGTCAGAGGCGACGACCGTCTCCTCAATGGGCAATGCAAGATCTAAACATTGGAGCACCAGAACGTCCAGATGGGACAATAAGAACCTGGAAGTTTTGACGCACGCGTGAAGATCTCTAGCCGAGTCTAACGCCGGTCTATCCGCATGTGACCGTGTCTATCACTTACTATCTGCCTATACCGGTCTTCCGTAGACTCCTCGGTCTAGCCTAGATATCTCATCTCTATCCCGCCAGAATGCGTTTCCAGATGTTTTGCCCTCAGTGACGGTGGCACTCATAGTTTTGGGCTGAAAAACGCGAAAAATTGCGGTCCGGCATCTGCCGGGCATCCGTATACTGTACCAAGTTGTAGGGAGGCGACGCCCTCAGGACCGTGACAAGTCTGTTGCCTATTTTTTAGGCAACGGAGCGGACCGTGAGCGTGACCGTTGCTTAAAGAGGCAACCAGCATTACTTTTTTTGAAGGCAAGTTATCTGCATTCCAGCGTTGTGTGGGCACTTCCTTGGTTGGAGGCGGGTTTTTTGAATGGATTCCTGGCCATTAGAGCTCATTCTCAGGGTGAACAAAATTTTCCAGCAATTTCCCCTTCAATGTCACGATTTTTTGAAGGCAACTGACCCTACTGTTACCGTGACACCCCAGAAAATAGGCAACACAATGGGCCTCCCGTTAGCCGTGACCGTTGCCTCCCTACAACTTGGTACGGTATGGAAATTTTGTGTGATTGCCGAAAAATGAACACTTGAGGTGACACGTGACACCCTATGAACACTTGGTCGAAATGATACAGTAGTCGAAAGCAAACAGTTGTATCGCGGGAATTGGTGAGGTGTGAGGGAAAAAGAAGGACCAACGGGTCAGCTGAGATAATGAGTGGGGCAATTCCGGGGTAACAAACAGGTTTACTCTGATTCGAGGCATCTCAATAATATCCGAGTAATCCCACAGTGGGAAGAAGCTGTGGGAAACTCGAGCCGCGTTATTTTATAGAAGCGAACCGCGACATGCGGCCGCCAATGGTGTTTCATTTGTGAGTAAACCAAATCAGTGGGCAGGATAACACTGATCCCACAGTGGGAATAAGCCATGGGAAACTCGAGCCGGTTCACAGTCGATCCATCAACAGCTGTCGGCGGATCATCTTAAAATCGGTGCTGCCTGCTGAGTTGTCGACCAGGCAAGCAGGAAAGGCAAAATCTGGAGAAGAGTAGCGAAATGGATAAGAAATGCAGACATACATTCCACAATGAAGCCGATGAATGGCTTATGTACAAATAATTGACCGAAGCGATCGAGTGTGAAGGAAATCAAAGATCACAGGCAATATGTCCATTTTGGGAGGTGTAAAAACCGGATGCTTTTATAAAAAGCTAGATAGCCAGAACTATTGTATCACTGCACATCATAATTGTATGCCACTCAAGATGTACTTATATTCGGTCATCGCCGCAGCCGGCCTTCTGTCCCTCACTCAGGCAGAGACCGACCCCAGGGTCCAAGTCGCCTTGACCCTCGACACCCCAAGCAACGGCGTCTCCACAACCCCGTCAGGCCGCCTTTTTGTTCTCTACGCGCGCGTGGATGGGACACAAGCCCAAGGACTACCAGAGGTCGTGGAATGGATCAATGACACAGGCGTGCCTTTCCCCAACGCAGCGTGGAACTCGTACGCCGGCAACACGTCCGACCCGGCCACGACGCTGGTGCGCGTCAACTCGCAGCGGGTCGGACCTGACGGGAACCTGTGGCTGGTTGACACGGGAAGCCCGGGGTTTGGCAGCCCGGTGATCCTGCCCGCAGGGCCAAAGCTCGTCGTGGTCGACCTGTCTACGAATCAAGTGAAAAGGGTGTACAACATGGCCAACGTCACCGAGAGCGCGAGCCTGCTGGACGACATCCGGTTCAATCCGGCGACGGGCATGGGCTACCTCACGGACGCGGGCGTGGGTGCGCTCATCGTGCTGGACCTCAACAGCGGGCGGGCGATCCGCGTGCTGGACGGGGACGAGTCGACGGGGGCGTTCACGCCACCTAGCGGGGAAGGGACGCTGCTTAGGTCTTCAACGGGGGCGTTTTCGTTCGTTACGGCTGACCAGCTCGAGGTCAGCCCCGACGGGACGTACTTACACTGGCAGCCCGCCAGCGGGGGCATGTTCCGCATCGAGACGCAGTACCTCGACGCTGCGTTTTACAACTCGAGCCTGGCGAATACGCTGGCGCAGTACGTCGAGCCGTTTGCGCTGACGCCGAGCACTGGCGGAACGGCGATTGATGCCGAGGGGAGCATCTACGTGAGTGATACGGACAGGCAGGCGATTGAGAAGGTGTATGCGAACGGGACGAGAGTGACGGTGGTGAGGGACGAGAGGTTGCTCTGGGTCGATGCCATGTGGATCTCTAGTGATGAGAAGCTGTGGATGCCGGCTGCGCAGCTGAACCGGGGGGTGCCATTTAGCCCTGGGGGAGTGAACCGGATCGTCACGCCTTTGCATGTCTATACGGTTGATATTGGGGTTGGACCATCGGGGATTGACCATGCGTGATCATACTGTGTTGTGGTATGAATATATAGCGTGTATTTATTGGTTGGACGGCGTTTTGTGAAGGTTCGATGTTGGTGAGATGATGGCAAATTCCGATGACTGTTTCCGTATGTACTTGCACAGAAGGTCGAACATTGGAGACCCCTGTCCTTCCCCAGATTTTAACTAATTGACCCCGCCGTTCAGGATCCCTAGCGCAATGCGGGAAAATGTGAGAGCTCATTGTGCACTGAATTAGGTACGTACCTCAAGTTGCGCAGCAATATTTCGACCGACACCTTGTTTGACTAGTTGACTCAGACATGCTCAGAAAAAAGCTTGATATTTCCGCACGCAGACGTGAGTAATTTCCTATACACATGCATGACCTCTTATTCGTCTCGTCATCTTGCAATCCATATACTTTACGCGGAACAATTCATCTGTTTCTGTTAGTTGTGGTGAAAGGAATTCAAACAAGTTGTTTCTGTATGCGCGGCGGTGCATCTTGTACCGAGCCAGCGTCCAGATGCGGCGCCTGGCGTGATCTGGCCCAATGCAGCATGTGATTCTCCAATTTGAATCGTCCTATCCTGTCGCGTCAGTGTCATCTTCCATCTACCCGCCTGTAACCGCACCTCGAGTCATGTGGGGAGAAGGAGCATCCTGGAGAGGGACACAGCGCACCTGCTGTTGGAGTCAAGTGGTGCTTGCTCTGATAAAACTGACCATTGTCGCAAATTCAACTAAGAACATCTACGCGTTGGCCGGCGAGCCACACATATCCTTTGAAAATTAATTTCGTCAAGGTAGAGGAACCGCTTTTATAAATGAATAATTAAACAATATGAATCCAGTCTACTCATATAGGGCTATCAATAACCTAGGAAGCTGATGCCATTGCCTCCAGCTGTTGCACATATCACTCCTTCTCATGATGCGTCCATCCCAGCACCTTCTCTGCCTTGTCAGACGTCCAGAACGCCCTGTTGCCGCTCCAGTCACCCTTGAGCTCAGTTTCAGGATAATACTTCTTGGCCAGATCTCCACTACTTGTCCCATCCAACGTAGTACTGTGATAAACCGCGAAGCGAAAGAGTTGGCTTTGACGCATGATTATGAATACAATATTGCCCCAATTGGCCAATGCTTTCTGATGTGTGGGTGAAAGGGCAAACTAGCTTCCTACTAAGACAAAATTCCGTGTGGTTCGGTGCAGTAATTGTAGAGAACGAGGTCGATCTTTCTGAAAGGCCAAATGTGAATAATTAACACGGAAGCGAAACAGCTGTAAATAAGCCCGTGCACGCTAGGCACAGAAGTTGGCCATCTGGGAGATTTATATTCTTTATCTCTGACCCTGAAAACCTCTTTGAGAACCTGGTTCATCTCAGGCCTCTCGTGTGTACATGGAATATTGATCTGGATGCCAAACAGCAGCAAAGTATGATGTTGCAAGGCTTGGATAACGCAGGATTAACAGGAGGTTTTGAGCCAATTCCTTCTGGGTAAGCTGACTCAATATGAGTTAGATTTATGTGCTAAAATCTTGAGCTCGTAATGTGATCAGACGTAGTGGGACAAACCAGTGTTTCGCTTCCGTGTTGCGTATGGCTTCGCGGTGGGCAAGAATATTTCACCGCGTCCACTTGGCGCGGTTGGGGGACTGCCTCGGTGACAGCACCGGCGACTGAATGGCGAAATAATGTACTGTAAAAAGACTCCTTCGACTGCAATGCCTGTGGCTCGGGCCCGAGTCGAACGGGCTTGATCTGCTGGTTCAGAGCGTGGTGCGGACCATCCGCTACCGAGCCGATACAGGTACTTATTCTCGTTCCTTTCATTGCGTAAGCACTTACTGGATGGAAATTTTGCGCGCTGTTGAAAGCAGAGAAATTTTTCAATCACGGTTAAAGACTATCAGCCCAAGTTGGACGGCGATGGCCCATAGTTTGACGCAGTTCAGCTCCCGTTGGGTGTCAACGGTAATTGGGCTTCGTGGAAGCAGACCATCGAAACACAATCTCGTCGTTGACCTCAAGTGGCTCAGACCCGAATGGAACGGGCAAGTCTTGCTTTAACAGCACGTTCATGACAAAGGAAATGCAAGCGCGGACCATCCGCGACCGAGCCGATACGCACTTACTTTTCTTCGCGGGAAATTCACTGCTGATCCAATGGATTATGCGGTATGCCGCCGCTGAAATTTATTCGGAGACTGTCGGAAGGTCAGCGATGTTACGATGCGGCCCGTGCCGCCCATGGATGTGTGGGTATGTTACGGTGTAATAATGTTCTTACGTAGTTATAACAGTGGTTCCATGTGTGGTCGGTCTACAGTATATCCAATGGTTCGATTGTAATTTCTGGTTGCGTTGGCCGAGAAGCCCGAAGTTATTTAACCTGTCTCGGGTTCCCGAGAAATTCGGGCTCAGCAACTAACCTGCTATCGCCGTTTTACGCCCCGCTAAGTCAGACTAAGTGCTACATCTGCGATGTTGAAAACCAGGCCCCATCAACGCCGCTCGGGCCGAGACTCGCCAAGGGAATTTACACGTGCTGATCGGCGAAAAACGACCCCTTCTCTCCGTCCACCACCGTCGTCGCCAGGGATGATATCCACAGGCAGAGAGAAGCCCAAGAGCGGTATCGAGTACGTTGTAACCCTCCTCAAACGGAACTAGACCCGTACCACTTGGCCGCCCTTGCGCCCTTCCCGCCCGACTCGCCGCCCACTTCCCTTTCATCCACCCTCCCTCCCCTGCCTTCTACACCAACAAAGTCCAAGGCCCGCTCAAAAGGCAAGCAGAAGGGGTCGACGATGCTGCGCCCCTCGGACGTGTCCATCTACCTCCGCTGGGCCGTCTCCCTAACCCTCCTCCTCGCACCAATCGTCCTGTCTGTCCCGACGCACTACCTCCTCCCCAACCTCCCCCTCCCGCCCACATGGACGCTCGACCTCCAATTCCTCGGCCTCCCCGGCTGGACCTGGACCGCCCTCCCACCAACCCCTTCACGCCCTTCCTCCTCTCCCACCCCGCCCCTCCGCCCCCGCCCGCCGCGCCCTTCTCCTCCGCAATAACCACCCTTTCCACGCACACGCAGCAGCTGTGCATCAAAGGCCCGCTCGACATCCCGCTCCTCCTCTGGACCATCGTCCTCTGTTCGTATCTGCGGCTCGTATTCATGCAGGAGGTATTCCCAAGGGTGGCGCGGTGGTGGGGGATCAAGAGGGAGGGCAAGGTGGCAAGGTTCAGGGAGCAGGGGTGTGCGGTGGTGTATTTTGCGGTGGTGGGGGTTTGGGGTGTGGTGAGTCTGCTGTTATTCTTTTGTTCTACTTTCGTCTTTGTCTTAGTTTTGCTTTTTGGCCTTCGTGCCACCTTCCTTCCTTCGTCACGCGGGCCGTTGGGCTCGCGTGACTCCTTGACTTTGGTGCATCCGTCTGTGCGCTGCCGATCCTAGTCCACGAGTCGCGTACGCCTCCTGCTTCGCTCCCTCGCACCACGTCTTCCGCGTCTTTCCTCCCATTCCCAGACTGCGTTCCGCTCCCATTACTTTTGACCGGCGCGTTGTCCGCGGCACCGCAGATGCGCGTCGCGAGCGGTAACTGCCGCGCATTCGGACGTCTGTCGAACGCAGACCGCTAGTCGCACGTGGGCTAGCTACATCCCTCCTCCTTCTTCAATCTCTGCCGTTATTTTCATCCCACCTTCTGCATACCTGCTACGCGCTATCTGCACCCGCCGCTACGCCCTACGTCCGCCCTCCAGTCTCACGACTGCGTCTGGGCGAATGCGACTGCGCGTGTGGTGCATCCGCGTACTTCGGAGCAACGTGCCCACGCCGAGGCGGCGGAGTCTCCGTATTCTCCGGCGTAGTGGCCGTCGCGGTGCGAGTACGCGGTCTGCGCAGGCACGCCCGCGTCTTCCGCGTCGGTGGCCTCCTCCGCGACTTACCCTTTATTAATTAGGGTTAGGTTACAAATCTTCGGGTCGGGTTGACTGTCTTCAATTAGTACAGCTTTTTCGTGGTGGCTCAGTGTGCTTCAAACCTCGAGGTTTGAAGCGAGAGCATATGAGGCATGGGAGGGTCGGGTCGGGTCGGGCACGACCCGACACGGCACGACCCAGGGGTTGTGCTACACGTGCGAGTCGGGTCGTGTCGTGCCGGCCAAAGCCCCCGCCATCAATTCATGTAAAATCGTCGGCCATGTCCGCTGCCGCCATCCGAGGGGCATCTTGCCCTGTCCCTCCCTTTCCTTCTACATCCTTCGGCACAACTTGTTGCCCCGTTACCTGAGCTTGCCTCAGTCTTTGCTACACAGAATTGACTGAGGGAAGGTGACTCAAAGGACTTGTAACATGAATGGTAAAGCCCGGCATCCAGGTGCAGGTTAGGTTTACTTCCTTCTATAATCTATTCCTTCAATGAACTGTAAGTTTCAAGATTAATTGGCATGAAGGGGAAGATTCCATTGGTCTGACAAGGTATGTGATAGTCAATTGAGGCTCATCCAACATATCTACCGGCTCGACGGATGAACGTAGCACGCCAACATTTCGAACGCGACACCCTTCCCTCATTTTTTTAAACAGGATCCAACTCGGGCTTGTCGGGCATGTTCAATCTTAGACTCTAGTTTATGAATGTATTCGTAAGTCCTTCCAGTTTTTAAGGAAACATGACTTCGTATCATCGTTCCTCGTAGTCCAGGAAGTGGCAAGCAACACTGCTTCCTCAGCAAGAATTCTGCGATGCCCGCATAGCCTTGGCACCGTTCTTTGAGGCTCGGTGATTCGACGTGCCTACCCGTTTTGCAGTGTCAGCCAAAGAACTCGACGTACAAGCGCTCAAGCGCTCAAAGTAGACGTTAACGTGGTTGTACAAGGTTCCGCTCCTACTTTACTTCAGGTGAGGCTCGATTCTATCTCGACTTCCTTCTCCTTCCGCGTTTACGTATACCCACACCGACCCTCGGGAACACTCCCTCGCCGCTACCCACGTTGAAGGCAGACCCTCTCTTGATCACAGAGCGCCCCCTGGATGGACATTATCTGCCCTGTTTAGCTAGACCGACCGATCGGTGAGTCTGATTTGATTTGTTACGTGTATCACTGTAATCCTCACTCACGCCTCATTTATTTCTTGTTTGCGTAGGATTCACGAGGCCTGTATTTTTTTGCATCTTCTCGATTCTCAGATCCCGATCACGACGCAAGTAACCACCTTTGCCGTCGGATTCTGGGTTCAGGGATCAGGTGTTCGATGTTGGTAAGCTCAATGATTTTACTGAGCGTGCTAGTGCTGACCTTGGCCCTCGGTTGATGCAGTCTCGTGTCTAGTCTTTCGGGAGGGTGTGCATATTGAGAACGAGTGAGTAAGCATCGGAAAAATCAATTGACCGATGGAGACACACAGCGCTGCGGAAGAATTCCACGTTCAACTAATAGTTAATAAGGAACCGTGCGATGCTTGGTAGTTGTGTTTTCTCCTTTGTATTTATTTCGAGCAAAGACGACTCTTGAAATTCCACAGGTGCACCGGCGTCGTGAACATTCTGGGTGTCTCAAATGGTGTGAGTTTTCGATTTCCTGGTTCATTTGACGGTGGAACAGATATCACAAACAATATTGCACAAGAGGATGGGATGAGATGGGATAGGATCGGTAAATGCACTGTCCTACATATTACATCGAAATATTACAGACTCCCTTACGTTTGATAATCCAACAATCAAGCTTGATTTTAGATCAGGAATACTAGGAGCAACCCTTATCCTCCTCCAAAAATTACCAAAGAATACCCCATTACTACTGTGCTCTTCCTCTGACTTTTTACTTAAAACCATAGTCAAGGAACGAATAAAATCAGAAAACAACATGTTGGATTCCAACTATTTGCTTTTCAAGGCAGTATTTGCCGCACTCAATGAACGAGTAGGTCGGACACACTTCAAACAGACAACCTGTAATTTCCCTGTCCCCTCAGACACAGGTATTTACTCTACAATTGAAGTAGATACCCAACGGGATATCATGTTCAATAGCCCTGGTATTCTAATCTCACATGGGTCCCAGTGTTACTCTCTTTATAAGATTACGCCTGTCTGTCTGAAGCCTTTTAAGGTCCGCTGATGGCACCAGCATTTCAACGCGGCATCTCTGATCACACAGCCAGAAAAGTCTGGCTTAACTATGCCGAGCCTGCCGGCCGGCTGATTCCACCTCGGCACGATTTAACAGCTTTATTTTCAGACCTTAACAGCTTTACAGCTCTTATGCTTGATCTTGGAACCGGAGTGGTGGGGCACCGAGCGCCCCGCCACGCTCTTTTATCTTTACAAAAATCATCAAAAGCACTTATCCAGTGCCATTCAGAAAATCAACACTCATCAACTTGGATAGAATACGCTACGCTGTGCAAAAGGTCTCTGATTACACCCCAACGGATGAAGTGATTTGGAAATCTATCCGTTCAGTAAATTTAACCTTGAAGTACTGGACCTGTGTGAATCGTAACAAAGTTCTTGGGTACCTACTATTTAGGCCAGCCTGAGTGGAATGTGTACGACCACAACACCCACACGAGAGCCGAGGTCCGTGCCCATCAAACCAAACAAGTGTAATGTTGGTGGACACACGTGCATCACAGTGTGTCGTGTCTCTCTTCCCAGTAACTTCCCAGCTCTCTTCTTCCCTCACTCCGTGACTCCTGCACCCTTGTCTCTTGACCTCCAGGACCCTCCCACTGTCCATCGACGCCACCTCGTCGGCCCCATAACTTCAAGTTCCTTGATGTCCTCCCTCGAAGAGGCGGCGACGCAAACTCTCACCGCCAGAATGTCGCTGCGCTGACTTGCGGAAGACCGTTACAAAGTTGTCAAGGCTTGTCGTGCAAGCTCAGTGCTCGTGAGATGGATGCAACAGCAAGTCCCTCCTCCTTCATATTCATCCAATCCGAAGTCGCAAATCCTGTTCTCCGATGTATACACAATCCTTGCAAAACTTCGCAATACCTCACAAGCACCCCCCTAAAATCTCAAGTACCTGGCCAAATCGTCTTGCTCCTTCAGTCGAAGCAACGTAAATCAAACCCATGCGGCCTCAACGGTGCCTCAAGCACGCGCGCGACTTCTCGGCACGACACACCCTTGTTCGGTGCCACCCGGACTTGTTGTGTGTTACCTGTCTCCATACTTCTTCCCCCTAGTCTTACAGGCTTGTCCTCGCACTGAGTGCGGCTCTCCTTTCCATAGTCTTGACACGATCCACGCTGTAGTACTAGAATCGGAATATGAAATTGTTTTTTTTTACAAAACTTTTGGCGCCATTTGAGTTGAGGTTTATTCAATATCTTTGAAATGCTGAGAGAATATTGTGCGAGATGTTCCCCCAATGCCATATTTCAGGAGGCTTGAGGGATTTGACAATTTATGTTCTGGCAACATTTCGGCAACATTTGGTGATGGTTGATCGATGGTCTATAAACATTTCCGCCGAAACCTGCACAAAACATTTCATCCAACTGGCGGCGTAGGCATATGTCAGTCCCGCATGTATGTGCCGCGCGGTGACGCGCATCTGCTGTCGACACGACATTGCCGCGCATTGAGGCGACCAACACGATGGAGAGGAACGGGTTTTTAGCCCTATAATGCCTTTATTTGGTGTTTGAACACACACTACTGCCGCCAGGAAGGCGGGGATATAAGTTGCAGGTGACTTTGAGAGGAAATCATGGGTAAAATAGTGTATTTCTGGGGATATATGCACTATTGAGATAATTGAGGCCTCCTGAGCTTATCTTCGACGTACCTTAGCGTAGTTTGAGATGAAAGAGTACTGGTTTTAACTTGTAGTCAAAAAGTGGGATTGGCGCGGCAATGCCGCGGCAGTCGCGGCATTTTCTCCTGGCCCGTAATCAGGGACGCTGAAAACCCCCAATACAACAAAATTGTCATATGCCAGCACTGTGAACACAGAAAGAGGGAAAGGTCTGGTTGTCAGGATCAAAGGCTGTGAAATGCGGCCACAAAAGATGGCAATTTTGAGGGCTTCGCAGGAGCTTTTCACATAAATCCTTTTGTGGACAAGATGATATGATACCCTAATATACTATATGGACCTTGTGAGAAGTGTCAAGGGTACATAATTCCTAGTGTTACGCTTCTACATTGTGTTGCGCTTCCTAGTTTGTGACTGTATGTCAAACTAATATTGAAAGTCCGTGTAATATAACCCATGTCCTATTGTCCTCGAGTCTTCCACACACATATGATGTCATCAATACATCATCATCCAACTGTGTCCCAATCAGGTTCAGAATTGTCAACATCTTTGATGTATCCGTGCTCTATCTCATCTATGGGTGCTAAGGTCTTAGGCACTGAGATAGGTGTTAGAATGATAAGATTGGCATCAAATTGTGACATAGCTTCATCTCTACATGTTCCTAATTTGATACAAGCAGTTACTGGGCTGCTTCACGGCGCAGTATCCTCTTCTGTTAGCTATGAATTCACCTTCTGTCTTCATCTTTCAGGATTTATATCAGTGTTGAATGGCAGAAGGATGAACTCATGACCGAAGTGTATTTGAAGGAGAAGTGATGGTTGGCGATTGTGCGGAAGTGCCAATTCGGCCCAATGCGGCATGGGTCCCAAATCAGCGCTGATATCAAAGTCCATGGGGAGCTGACTAGCCGAAGACTGCAAGTAAGCTGTTTGCATGGGAGGTAGGAATGTGTTTGCATTGAAATTGAGTTTATTTGAGCTGTCTCGAATTTATCTGAGTTGCCTAACTCCCCGACAATAGCCTTAGTGCGGGTTTCGGCAAGTGGATGCCGGAAGCAGAGATTGCGGACCTTAAAAAGCTTTGGACGGACGGACAGACACTAGACTTGTGGGCCCATGCCCCATGTCAGTTGAGGACACGATCAAAACACGTTAATCAAGTTGCGAGAAGAGAGAAAAAAAGGGGAAAAAGGGAGAGAGTTCAGGATATATGTCGGCTCACATACCAGCAGTTTTTGTGACTGTAAATGTTTGGTAGCTGGCGCTATAAGGTAGGGGCTATACAAATGCTGTGAACATCACATGACCTTTCCCGATATGGACAATTTCTTTGAAACAAATGCCCCAGATAATTATCAGGCTATTATGACCTTAGTCCTTCCATAAAATGCTAGTAATACTGACCATTGACCTTCATACAACTCCCTGGAACTTTCATATGAGCAGGTGAAATGTAGTTCATTTTTTTTAAAGTGCCATCACAGTGATTTCTACTTTTGATATCAAAGGGTGATGGGAATTTTGCCCGGACATCTACTCCCTCAATTCTCGGAGGTTTACTTATCGGGTGGATTGAAAGACTCTTAGGATGTATATCTCAAATTTTATGGAAAGGCTAAGGACCCAGGTACATAGTTATTATTTGGCGCATTTGTTTCGAGAAAATTGTCCAAATCGGGAAGGGTCATGTGACGTTCACAGCATTTGTATGGCCCCTACCTTATGATTCAAGGTTTTTCAGTCCCAAGTCTGCCGTTGATTGATTAGTGATAGATGGCTGATCTCGGAGCCTTAGTCTCACCGGGGGAAAATCCTCAGGTAGACTAAGGACAGCCAATCATCTATCAAGATAATGAGCAATCATATCTTGAGGAACGATGCGATCAGATTTCAGTGATAATCTCGCCAGTTCAATGGGTTACTAATGATGCGACTCGGAACTGGGGTCCAGACACTCGATAACTTCACCCTCCATGTGCTTGGAGATAGAATCTAAGGTACTGCTTTAAATCCAGTGGCGCCAAAACTCAGTGGCCAGTGATCAACATTGCTCAACTCTCCACCTTAAGTTCAGTGCCCCTACAAGTCCTCTTGATAGTTCCTTACACTTTACATCAATAATACAAGTTTCACAGCTCAAAATCCCCGGAACATCAACTTTGGAATGAACACACTCTCCAGAAACCGGCTTTTGTGAACATCTCCGAAATCCCCGAAAGTCCAGGAGAAACAAATTCGGTCGGTATTTGGAGCCCGTAGAACCTCTCATCTGTCCATTACTAGGTTAAAAGGAGCCCAGTTCATGAAAGCATTCAGGAGTGCTCAGCGCTTAGTGGACCGCACTCCCAATTACACTGAGCATCCAAGCAAAGAGTTTCATTCTGTATTTATTTTGTCTCGCAGATTGTGTGCTTGGGAGTTTGAGATGTTTTCCGCTTTGCACCGCTCCAAGTGCACAGGACACAGGGATATCCTCGTTCAATGTGCGAGTTTTACAGCCATTTGCGGAACTTAGGGCGTGGGTCCTTCTTTTTTTTTTCACACTTTTCAACGAGAATGGTCATTTCGAGCTCAATTCTTGTCCGTTTGCCTTGAGAATATGCTCATTGTGTCCGCAATGAAAATGCGGAGGGCACCACACTCCTGGGGTCCACGGATGTTTGGGCACGGAACATGCGGTCCAAACAAGTCTTCTGTTTGGGGATATTTTTGCCGGGTACCCAAAACAAAACCAAAAATAAGAGATTTTTTTTGGCGAAGTTTAGAGTCAATAAAATGATTTGTGTTTGCGAATAGAACGGGACGGAAAAATCCTAAATGTTCAGCTCGCTTTTGAGGGAGAAACAGAAGGGATGTTTACGGGCTCAAACAGTTTGAAGCAAAAGAGATCATGTTTTGGCACAATAACATGTTATCTGTTTAACCCCGAAAATATTCTAGAACAGAATCGATGTTTGCGAGCTTTTTTTGCTCCGAAAAAAAACTAATTTTTGGACCGGGAAAATATTCACAAAAAGAATCAATGTTTGGGTTGCTGTTTGCACCTGAACTAAGGCGCGATTGGTGATTGACGCGAGACGCAGTGCCGAGAAAAAGCCAACAAGCACACGCTGAGAACTCGCTGCGTGCACCCTAGGTACCCGTCGCGTCCCGCGCTGGCGTGCGTGAAGCGCGCAATGAATGTTTTGGGTGCAACCAGCAACCCAAACATTGATTCTTTTTGTGAATATTTTCCCGGTTCAAAAATTCGCTTTTTTTCGGAGCAAAAAAGGTCGCAAACATCGATTCTGTTCTAGAACATTTTCGGGGTCAAACAGATAACATGTTTATTGTGCCAAAACATAATCTCTTTTGCTTCAAACTGTTTGAGCCGGTAAAAATCCCTTCTGTTTCTCCCTCAAAAGCGAGCTGAACATTCAGGATTTTTCCGTCCCGTTCTATTCGTAAACACAAATCATTTTATTGACTCTAAACTTCGCCAAAAATCTCTTATTATTGGTTTTGTTTTGGGTGCCCGGCAAAAATATCCCCAAACAGAAGACTTGTTTGGACCACATGTTCCGTGCCCAAACATCTGTGGACCCCAGGAGTGCCACGGTCTTCGTTTTCCCTGATGCGATCATAATTGCCGTATTGGGAAAATGTCGGCCTTTTTGTACAGAACTTGTTGCATCCTCTGTGCTGTGGTCAGATTGACCTATAAATTTGATATGGTGTCTTTATGAGTATCACTGAGGGCTGGACGGACCGGGATTTTGAATGTGTGTCTTAGTTCACCGGTATTCTGCATTCTCATAATGTGGGATATCTGAATACCTTGTATACAAGAAATAAATAGCCCTCAGTGATACTCATAAAGACATCATATCAAATTTATAGGTCAATCTGACCACAGCACAGAGTATGCGACAAGTTCTGTACAAAAAGGCCGATATTTTCCCAATAAGGCAATTATGATCGCATCAGGAAAAACGGAGACCGTGCTGCCCTCCGCATTTGCATTGCGAACACAATGAGCATCTTCACAAGGCAAACGGACAAGAACTGAGCTCACAATAATGATTCTCGCTGAAAAGTGTTAAAAAAAAAAACAGCCCGCGCCCTAAGTTCCGCAAATGGCTGTAAGCACAGGGCTGGGCCCTAAAAAAAGCGGGGAATTAAGTTAGTTTTTTTACTCAAAATATCTTGATAAGTTTATGCCGGCCAAAAACCCGATCTGATCCTTCGGGTTTAAGGGCTCACGAAATCTAACTCGTAATATAATGTTTCAGGGGCCATTTAACCCCCCCACTAAACCTCGAATATAAACTCAAAGGTTCAACCACGGTAAACTTATTACGATATTTGGAGGAAAAAAACTAACTTAATTCCCCCCTTTTTTTTAGCCCCCTGCCAGTACCTGGTACAGCCTTACCAGTGGTCTTGATTTCCTCACACCGGGGTGGGGTGTAAAAAAAAGTGGGAATTAAGTTAGTTTTTTTACTCAAAATATTGTAATTAAATTTACTGCGCTAGAAAACCAGAGTGTATACTCGGGGTTTAGTGGAGGTTTAAATGGACCTCAAAAGATTGCATTACCGATGAGATTTCCCCGGCTCTTAAACTTGAGGCATCAAATCAGGTTTTCGGCCGGAGTAATCTTATCAAGATATTTTGAGTAAAAAAACTAACTTAATTCCCGTCTTTTTTTAGGCCCCAGCCATGTGAAGGCACGTATTTGACCATACCCTGATCAATGCGACAAGTTCTGTACAAAAAGGCCGATATTTTCCCAATAAGGCAATTATGATGGCATCAGGGAAAATGAGGACCGCGGTGCCCTCCGTATTTGCATTGCGGACACAATGAGCATATTTCCAGGGCAAACGGACAAGAACTGAGCTCAAAATAACGATTCTCGTTGAAAAGTGTTTTTTTTAAAAAAACAGGCCCGCGCCCTAAGTTCTGCAAATGGCTGTAATGGGATGCAAATAATTCTTCAGTAAAAATTCTGGTGCTTAAAACCATCTCCAAAATGATTGGTGCCTCAATTCCATGGAAGCCTAGACAAAGATTCTAAAAATTCCAGGGTCGTTGAGGAGTTGACAAAGAAGGAACCTGCCCCCAAAGGGGATGTGACTTTAGAGTGAGGAAGACAGAAATAAAAGATTGAGCGCACTTGGGGAGGCTGTGGCTGTGTTGTGGCTATGTTGTTTGTATATAATTTCTTCCAGCCGCTGTGGAGAGGTTCATCCCCAATTTTCGTTACCATCATGTCACACGTCCGATTATTTCCGATCCGATGTCAACCCGATAGCTCTGAATTAAATAAAAACTACCGCTACACAGACTGATGAACCTCGAAACCGCGGCTGGGAAGGAACCTGGATAATGAGCTGACTTGGGACTTGTGAACCAGTCACTAGTGGATTGATCTCAGACAGAGACCGGAGATAATAAGGCTGAATTGGGCACAAACAGAGCCAACAATCAGACAAAGAGAGCACAACAGGGAGATCAACCACTAGCGGACTGGGCCCTCTTGTAAGTTGTCGCTGGTTTAGCGGAAGGAAATTTCCCCCACCATTTCAGAGGGGGGACTTTGAAAAAATCGAGCTATTTCATCAAAAAAACAAGTATAGCTCCAGCTTTCATTTGAGGTTTTCGAGTCTTTTTGATGAAGTCGAGCGTCTGAAATGGCGGGGAGAAAATCCATCAGCTGATGCGAGTTCTACGAGTGATATGTGTACATCTGTTTATGGTGTAGCCGGATGGGGACGAGCCTAGACAGACACACGTAATTTTATGAAGAGAATGACTTCAGGTTTAGAATCGCACCTATATCAGCCTGAAATCTGGCAATTTCCAGTGTGAATTATTTTCGAGTCCGTGAAAAGTAACTTATCAAATTCAAACTCTGATGTCAATGCGCCCGCTGATAACGGCTCGCCAAAGGACCTTCCAAATCGCAAGATTGCATCCCCACATTAACAATTTAGTAACTTCACATCTTTAATCACAGTCCGCATTAATGGCATTTCCGGCCTGTATAGCGGTGGTAAGCTTGTTCTGCGCATCTGTCAGGGTGGCGTTCACGGTAGGACTATTGGAGGATCAGCCACACGACATTCACAATCGTCGTTCCACTCACTCATGAATTCCCGTCAGAGCAGTCTGAGCATCAGCGAAACTCTTCCCGACCTGCTCGGCAGCAGAGGCAGGTGGGTTTTGGCCGGCGACGAGAGAAAGAGAAATGGCCATGGTACCGGCGGCGGCGCTGATCAGATTAGCCTGGGCTGCGGTCACCACAGCTGCAGTGTCAGAGTTGCTGAAGGAGGCCCAGGTGAGTTGCACCGCAGCGAGGGCCAGATGATTGACTTACGTGGGGGTAATAGCATTGACGGCGTTTACGGCCCCAGCAAGAGCGGCGACAATATTGAGGCGGTCAACGTTGCACTGGGTGCTTCCAAGAACAGCGCGTTGGCTGAGGGGCGCTGCCGCGGCCTGCTTGGCTGCCTTCTTCGTGGCTTTCTTCGCTGCCTTTGATACACCGGCGGCACCTGTTGCCTGCGAATCGTAAAATTTGGGGCTATATCAGTATCGATTTACACTCACGTCAGTTGCAGCGGCGCCCGTAGCGGTGGACACTGTCGTCTCCCTGTTCGAGGCTGCTGCCTCTGCGCTTCCCTGCGGCACAATGATTATTCCGCGGATTCATTAAGGGCATCAGAGGATACTCACTCCTCCAGTTGCGTTCGCACTCACATCTGTGCCGTCGGTACCATCGGCAGCCACACCAGCGGCCTGTAATCTGTCAGCCCTCTCTCATGAATTGCGAAAATGGCCACTCACATCGGTTGCCGTACTCGCAGCGGCACTAGATGCAGCCGTGCCCTTATCAAAGATGAGTTAATAAATTCAGTGATGATGCTTAACCCTTGACTCACGTCGTCGGCAGTAGCGGTCGCAGCAGCCTGCTGGGCAGCCGCGGCCTGGCTGGCAGCCAGCTCCGCACCCTGCAGCGCTTGCTGAAGAGCAGTTTTAATGGCTGCAGCAAGGTTGCCGCCGTTCCCGGAAGCCGCCTGAGAGCCATAATATTTAGGGCGAAGTTCGATCAGATTTGAACACCACTTACGACTGCGGACTGGGAGAATTCCGTAAGTGAGTGTACTAAGTTGTCGAAAACGGACTCACATCGGTTGCCGTGGCCACATCCGCACTCGACGCCGCATCTGCAGTTGCTGTTCCCTTGCCAGAAATCAGTCGATAAATTCGGCGGCCTTCTAACCTTTGGCTCACATCATCGGCAGTACCAGTACCATCGGCCTGGCCTACAGCGGCTTGCTTGCCTTGCTTGGCCTGTTGGAGCGCAGCTTTGATCGCCGCAGCCAGGTCGCCGCCGGAAAGATCCTGAGAGCCGTAATAATCAGTACCAAGTTCAAACCGATGTGAGTACCACTTACGACTGCGGACTGGAAATAATTTTCGCGGGTGAGTGTATTGAATTATACTGCAAGTGCATTCGCATACCTCCTTGCGCGCCTGCGAGAAAAGAAAATGATGAGCTGGGTCGGATAGGTGTATTCTTGGAGAAGATCCACACCACCAGCGAGGGATCCATGGGCGCGCCGACGGCGGAGCCGGCCAGGGAGATGAGAAGGGGAAGAATGGCGAATTTGGACAACATCGTAGGCGTTCAAAGGTAATGGATCAAGAAGAAGAAAGGGCTGCCTGAGAAGTCGAACGAAGAAGAAGAAAAAAAACCACCAGGGTCAAGTGTGAATGTGATGGAAAGAAAGAGCAGAAAAAAGCAATGAGATCTGGTCGGCCGCCCCCGTCTTATACATCGCTAAGAGCGTACATGCCGCTGAGGATCCATGACTCCCGCAATGGTTCGCGATGGTTGCGATGCAACAGCGAAACCATAACTCCCGCGGGGTTGCAATGCAACGATGATTCCCAGCAAGCCAAAAAAGCGGAACAGGACAGAAGAATTGCGAAGATCAGACATGATCAAGACCAGTACCTTGACAGCATAGGTGCCGGAAGCGCACTATTTACAAGGGAAAGCACCCGCACCCAATTGATATCTCCCGGCCGGTAAGATCGCCTGTAGTGCCCTATTAACCAATACAGTGATCAGCTAGTCTAGACTTTGTTGTCATGAGTAAGCCGTAGGTCGCGCTTCCGATGTACTGTACTATTTCGCTCAATTCTCCGCGGCTGTGACCCGTGACACAAATTTTTGAACTTCAGTGTTCGAAAATCCACCGAACCCACCGTGACCAGGAAAAAACTTCGAAAATGTGGCAGAGACTGGCCTGTTGGCATGGGGTTGAAACACTGCTAGAAACACCAATTTCAGCTTGATCTGCTATGGTTGAACCAAAAGTGAAATCAGTGTTACTCACTGTTGCAATATTTGACCAAAGAAGTCGTAGATAACCAGGAAACAAGTACCCTGAAGCAGCTATTTGATGTTACTGAGCTCCGGTTTAGCACTCGAGTAAGCAGCGCAGTTTTTTTCAACCAAAAGGTATTGTGGGGAAGAAAATTTGATGTTTCAACTCATTTTCAACGATTTCGTGACTTCTTTTGCACTTTCGAAAATGCCCTCGGTGGCCTGTGACACGTTCGAAAATTTTCTGAAATTTGAGGCCTGTGACGCGTGACTTACGAATTGAGCGAAATAGTACAGTACATGACTCACGCGTCGCGCGCACCAGAGGGCGTCTGCAGTAACTAGAGAGTTCCAGTGAGCTCAATATAATACTAGGAAGGGTTGAATTTACTCATCCTCAAAGAAATTCCAACAGAGATGCAGATTTATGCTTGGGACGATCGTGCGAATTTGGGCACTGCCACAGACGACTAACGCGAATTTATATTCTGTACTGCCTAAAATGCCTTGAGTTTATAATTCCAGAGACAGGGACACTTTTGTAGAGGAACCAAGTTGTTTCCGCTCTCAGAACTGACCGTTGTAGACCCCTGGCTCACTTTCTAGCAGGCGGGCTTCCCGATTAGGACAGGCCTAATCGGGAAGGCTGACCTACGGCTTTTGATGCGTGGCTAAAATCAGACCATATATCCGGTTATTTTTTCTCTCACCCAAAATAACTTGAATATATGGTCTGACTTGGGAGACTAGTGATCAGCAGCCTCTCCATCATGCTTGACAAGGACGATGTAACGCTAGTCGCCAATTTCACATTTTGGGAGGCTCGATTGGGCGGCAAGGATGAAGCACGAGGATTGACAAGATAGCGAGCCCAGATGAGTTTGATGCGAGGCACATAGCTCATGTGCGACAGAATACCGTCGGAAGACGAGCGGCACATGTACAAAACAGCCGGGCTTTTCCGCTTTTTTGGCTTAGCCGGGGTTAGCCGAGCTAATAAAAGCTCGGCTAAGCTCTCAAAAGTAAAGTGTGGAAAACGCGATGTAGCGCAAGAAGACTCGCGGAGGACAATAATGTGATGTAAGGGTGGGAGTTGTTCACTGGCAGCGTACCCGCATTGGGGTATTCAAGTCATTGGCTGCGTCGAAGATGGTGGTTTGGGCGTAAGGAGGATATATTTGGTAATGTGTACGTACGGAACAACTAATCGGTCCGAGAACCGACGAGGTGTAAAGTACCTATGGAGATATAAAATAAGGGAGAGGCGATGAGCGGGTCATCCACGGGGATCAACCAACGGCGACACTGTCCGGTTCAGGCTCACAGCTGATTGTTGGCAAGTTGCGTCATTGTGTCGAAATGCGGCACTCTGATGGGAGATCAATACCGTGCTAAAATCTCTGAATTAGCAGTGAATACCGCGACCGAGCAGTTAGGGCAAGCACAGCGCGCCCTAACTGCGGGAATAAGCAGTAAGTGGCTGTTGGGGTTCGGGTTGGTGGTTTGAGTTAGGGTTTGGGTTGGTTAGGGTTCGGGTTCAGGTTCGGGTTCAGGTTAGTGTTAGGGTTGGTGAGGTGTGAGGGCTGAGGGATCTATTCGCCTCGGAAGAAGAACAGGCAAAGGTGTTGAAAATTCTATGTTTTCTGCCAGGATCAGACCATTAAAGTGATGTAAATTGCTCAGAGTGTCGCAGCTCGTCAAAAATTGGCGGCCTGTCTTGGGTGAGTCTGAGTTGGAGAGTGTCGCCGTTGACACATCCCCGTCATCCACCCCTTCCACAGCGGCACATTCTGACTTGTGCGACACATTCTAATCTGTCGTACTTTGCTCAAACTCACACTGCCTAACTTAGTCTGCCTAACTTAGAGCCAAAGCGTACTCAATAAATATTGTGTTTGTGACTCATAATACTAAGTAGGAACGACGAAACCATCAATACTGCATTCACTGTGACTGAGCGCCGGTCAGAAACATAACACATAACACAGAATAAAAATCAAGGACGTACTTTGGCATTTTTCACTCGCTTTTTGGATCTGGAATCCTCATCAGACTGCTGAAGTCTTGCCGATTTAGTTTGGACGTGTGAGGTATGAACAATATTTGCCTCGTCTACCTCCTTACGCCGCTTCCGCGGAATGATATTTTATTAAAACGCGAACTGAACTGTACTGAACTAAGAATTGAGCGCCCCTAGTCTTGATATGGATGGAGTAACACGAAGCTTGAAGGATGCGTGGCTTTGGTGCTGGGCACAATATATGTTTTGACAACGGCACATTTGAACTCGAGCGAGGGCCTTGAAACAACAAAGACGTACCGCACCACCCTCCACCAAAAGTTCTCCTGACGCCGCGTCACTGCCGCGCCGTTGCGCGTCACTTCTCCAAACCGGTTGGACTTCGGATTCCTCGTCCCTTTGCCCGTTAACACGCCAGCTATCCTTCCAATCTTTAACAAATATGGATAGACCCGGGTTCGACCCTAGTACTTGGTACAAATGTGGGGTTGTGGATTTGGAATTATTTCAATCCAACCCAACCACCACCGTTGTCCGCTGAGAAAGGTATGATGTTTGAGGGGGAACTGTGGTGGAGTAGGCCATCGAGATTTCCATTTATTTATCAGTGCGATTTGATGTTCACCACCCCTCAGGTTCATTTCTTTGGATTTGCACCCGTTCCCTCATACCTACTTCCAAACCCGCCTGTAAGTTAACTATGAGAAGTTCAGCGACTTTCCCTGGAAACTGGTGCCAAAATATTCCTGAATCGTTGTTAATTGTGAGGTCAACTCAAAGTTACAGCATCTTTGAGACCACCGGGTACTGTATTCCAGTTCCAGGTTAGGTTGAACTTACCCTTCGCTCATTAGCTGTCTTCTTCTCGATTATGACCATGCGAAGAATTACAAATGAGTTTCGGTCCCCTTGAGACGTAGATTCCCACGGTTCAATTAACTCCGTTCGCGCGTAAGGCTGGCGGTAACCACTAAATGCGCAACTTGTGCAGTCTTTGGTCGCAAGAGGTATAGGAGCAATGAAGCTCAATATTTTTACTCGCTTCGTACAGTACTGAGATGAACGTGCGATGTAGAATTATCATTTCGTTCTAGGCCATTCTCTGGTCTTTGAACCCATAACTCAATCCGATGACATGTAGTGGATTGAAAGGTTGGAAATTGTCATCCGCAAGACACCATATCCCCTTTCACGAGTTCCATGCCGGGGCAGCACATACACGACACATCTCATTAGGGTGGTGTTTCTGCGTGCCACGACACCCTAGTCCTATTCAAATTTCAGATTTCAGGTCATGAGTACTCAGCAACTTAGTAGGTGTGTTGAATCCGCTGCTAGATGTGTGCAGTTTGAAGTATCAACCAGCATGGTCTCTGGATTCCAGAACAAAGACACAGAGCTAGTGCATTCTACTTTACAAAAGATTGTTCTACAACACAACCACAGTGGCGCGGCAGCCGTCAACAGCAACATTGATCGGGTTGCAACTTACATAGCTGAAGTGCACACACACGCGCTTCTAGGAGGGGAGTTTATTCTGATTGACCCAACAGTGAGGATTGCTAAGACTCACAATGAGCTCAATCAATCGCTTCAGCCTTCATTGGAGTCACAGAGAAGGTTGAAAATCACAAAGTAGGCAAACATCGGGATCGCAGAATTCAAGTAAGTGTCCCAGGCGTAGAAGTGGGGGTAATAGGGTCCAAACGATGTATTATGCCTACAAAAACACGGTTTAACTCACCTCCAGACCGAATAGTGCCTTTGGAACTAGCCAGAGGCCGCGCGGCACTGGCGCGTCAATAACACAGCCACCGCCGCGGCAGGCGCGGCATTTCGTCCCAGCCCCCTTCGTTGTGGCCGAGTTGTGTTGTCGGAGACGTCCGAAGACCCGTCCGGCCCGTGTTGCCGTTTCACATATTTCATTTTCCCGTTTCCATCACCGTCTCGCAGTATATATATTCCCTGTCTAGAGTATCTGTCGCTAGCTACTCTTGCCAAATATCCCCCCATTTGCTGCGACTCGTCTGCTCCCTTTCTCGTCTTCTGAAAAGTTGCTCGAAGCGCGCGGACCTGAGGGCGTCAGCTGAGGGCCAAATATATCCGTTGAGTCACAGGGAGCGCAAGGAAGATAAACTCGACATTCTCTGGAAGCCTAAGGAGATGAGGCGAAAAGGTGGCCTAGGTTCATTATACTTATATCCACCTTTTGATAGGTTGCGGAGACAAATCACCGCGAGACTGCTTCTGAGTCCCACCCTGTACAGAATTCACTCGCAATCGAGATACAATCACTACAAAATGACATCGGTCCGAAACAGAATAAGAGTGGGGGCCTACGGCTAGAACCTCCCGTGTCCCAGGATGCAACTAGAAAATCCAAAATCGGAGACAGCTCGCCGTGTAAACGAGGACCTCCCGCGTATGCGACCAGGCTTGGAATTCCGTGTTTTCCGAGCATTTTATCAAGCAGTGGAGTCCCTTCGCTGTGCACAGCCAGAGAGTTGCGGCTATTCAGGTATGGTAAGTTATCCGGCGTCAACTGTGTGTTCCATCCCCTGAAGACTTGTAGCCGGCCATGGGCCCGAACGCGCCGATAGCTTGGTGTGAAGAGAATTTGTGAAGCAGGTTCGAAGGCACGCGGACAGTCCCATAATCTCGGCTCCAGATGTTTGAGTTTGTCGTTCCCGTCGAGATCAGTCATGGGCCACGGAAATGGTCCGCTCCCAGCTGAACGCCAGCTGCCGGCGCAACTGTGGTTTACGCGTCGGCGCAGATGTCTTCATATTATTCATTTCATTTATCTTCAAGGTCCTTCTGCCGCACATGAATGAGAAAATGGGTTAAATAATTCTGCAGGTACAAATCAAGTACTCGCAACCATCCGTGTATCGATGGAGACTACGTAGTTGAGATACCAATGGGTGCGATGGAGGGCATAAGTGACAAAATATTTGAAGAGAGGACGCCGTTATACCAAGACATGATCGTGCGCGGAACTTGAGGGAGTAATACGGGCAAGCCACTCTGCGGATAGAAGACTGCCTGGGATATGATCTGCACGAGGACTCAGCTTGAAGAGTTGGAAGATTGAAATCTTCACAGAATTGAGAACGTTGAGAACCTGAGCTACGTTGAAGATCGAAGACTGCCTGAAATATAATGTCTCGTGCGCGAGGAGTTTGAGAGTTAGAAGATTGGAATTTTCATAGAGTTGAGGAGGCTTGACGACTTGAAATATTGAAGGATAAACTTAGATACACAGATCGGATTGATAGCTCGAGGGCGGCTTCCTGAAAGGGCTTGGTGTGAGGGCTTGGGTATAATCAAAGTTTCCAAGTGTTCAATGGCTGCGTGACGGGAAGAAACTTGAGCTTGGGGCGTCGGGGATTTGATGCGGGATAGGATGTCGATATGTGGGTGTATTGCCAGGCGCAGGCGAGGGTACAGTCGCGACGCCGGGGTCTCGCCACGTCGCCTCCAAGCCAAAGATATTGAGGTCCCCACGAAGGACTCGCCAGGGTGGCGGGGGGCAGTGGCATCGCTGTCGAGGTCCCACATCACATTGAGTTCGGTGGAATGTCGGAGAAGATGATAGTAGTCTTGGTGATGAGCACAAGCTTGGATTGAAAGGGCCCACGGCGCAGACGCAGGGAAGGAAGGAGAGGAACGAGACAAAGCGGATTCTGCTCACGGCTTTCGTCGACTCGAGCACAGTGGCAAATTGCTCCAAATTCATGGCGAAAGCGACCATCGGTTGCTGTTGTGTGCGACGCGAGGAAGAGTGTGAGGCTCAGTGAAGGCAAAGTGAAGGACTTCAAGTGTTCTGGAGACACGCCAACGACACGAACGAGGATGTTGATGTGCCAGGAATCGACGTGCCCGATAGGAGCAACTGTGGGCTGAGGCAAGTTGGCGACGGGGAGAAGGAAGTCGAAAGGAAGTTGACAAGATCACTGCAGCTGCCGATTGCTTCCGCATCTGTCAAAACTGGCACCTCGTGCGAACGCCGCGGCGCCGCTTTGACAAGCAGGCGGCGCGGAGGTGCATTTTCTGGCGATTTCGTGACCTGTTTAGAGGATTCGTATATGCCCTCGATGACCTGTAACCAGTGCGAAAAAAATCGTAAATTCTTTGAGCCTGTGACACGTGACATACTTGAATTAATACAGTAATTTCCGTTATCAACTTTTCCGTCATCAGCTCCACAGGTGCCTCTAGAACTGCCTCGGCGAAGGCGGTACCGCTTCGGAAGCATTCATCTAAGCCATCCATGGACACCTCGAAGCGCGAGCAAATGCGCAAGTGTGCGAGGCCAGCGTTGCACAGTGCACACTCAGTTGTGCGTGAGTTGTCGTGAAATTTGTTTCAAAAGCGACGAATCGGTTTCAAGCGACGCTCTCTCTCAGTTAGTTATAGAATGACGTATCTGCAGACGGCGTCATGGTCGCCGAAGATGATGGAAATCGTGGAGCCCCTGCTCCCTGCTGGATTCCGAAGGCCGTCCTTCCCTGCAATGTGTTGTTGTAGCTTCTCCAGTATCACCGAAATGCGGACAAACCAGGCCGCCTGACCGCGTTTGGTGAGAGAGTGACGGAGTATATAAGGGACGTTGAGTGGTGCATGGAGGGGACAATCTGGTCAACACACCTCATCAGCCCGTATTCCTCCACAACACCCCATCGTTAGCTATGTTTGCTCAAGCTGCCTCCATCCTCACTGTCCTCGTCGCCTCGGCTACCGCCCTGTATGTTGTCATCCACACAAATTTGTTGAATCACTTCACAGCTTCTCCAGCACTACAGTCTCCGTCGTCAACAACTGCACACAACAGGTCGACCCCGCCTTCACCCCACAAGTTCTCCTCGACGGCGTCCCGACCGGCGGCTTCCCGTTAGCTGCACATCTCACCCAGGTGGTTACCTTCCCGGCGAACTACTCCGGGCGCGCGTGGGGTCGTACAGGGTGCAACGCGCAGGGTGTATGCGCGACGGGCCAGTGCTTCACTGGTGGTGAGAACTGCACCAGTCCCGCGCCCGCTGGCCCAACCCTGGCGCAGTTCACTATTAACGGATTTTCGTCGCTTGACTTTTTCAACCCGACAAGCGGCGAGGGATTTAACCTCCCGGTCACTATCAAGCCTGGTGCGGGCTGTGAGTTCATCTTTCTTTACCGTTAGTAATTAATTTAAAGGCGTCGTATTGACCTTTACATAGGCTCGACTGCGCCGGTCAGTTGTACCGCGGCGAACAATGTCGGCCCTGGCTGTGGTGACACCACAACCTGCCCTACTGGCGTTGGATACACCATCCAGTTTTGCTGAGTACATCGCTCGCCCGGACATGAGTGTCATGGCTATGGTCTCTTAGTCTCCTCCAATTAACACATAGAGCACCACACGAGTTCAAAATATGTATTTTTACACTGCCACAGACACTCCTGGTACCAATGGATTTCGGGGCCTGAAAAATGGCCTCCAAACATGTCTTCGGTTTGGCTCTATTTTACCAACCCACCCAAAAATGAACCCAACATGGTCAGTTTTTGGATTCCCTTTGACTCCCAAAATTCAGACCAAAATTGCCGATCCTGCTCGGGTTCTTGCCGACACAGATGACCGCCACCGAGCCGATACAACTACTTATTCCCGTTCCTCTGAATGTGTGAGCACTAGAATTTTGTGCGGTGCTGAAAACAGAGTATTCAACCCTTCAAGTTACAGTAAAGAATATAAAGCTGGATGGTAGTTTGACGCAGTTGCGTTCCCAATAGGGTGTTTCATAATTAGAAATTTGACCCCAACTTGTGCCCCAATTTCTGCCTCAACTCTGTCTCAGCTTGCCCCAAGTTGAGGCACAAGTTGGAGGTCTGTTCGTGGAACACCCGAGCCAGCAACTCTGCCTCAACTCCGGAGTTGAGGCAGAGATGTGTGTCGGGAGCGGCGTGATCGAGGCCCAAATGACAAATTGGCCGAAGTTGGGGCACGGAGTTGGGTTTATGCCTCAACTTCTGGCAACTTGCGGCACAAGTTGGAGTCGGATTTTTTATTATGAAACACCCTAATGGGTTTAAACCTGAAACCACCCAAAAAGAATTAGAGAGGCGCATCCGGATTAAACAATGGCTCAGACCCGAATCGAACGGGTACTCTTGCTTTACAGCTAAAGTCAGAACCGAAGGCGCGGATGAAAATTTCTTGTTTTGGAATGTTGTCAAATAATTGTGAATATCTCAGTCAGTTTTACACCGATTTGCATAGAAATGGGATAGATATACTCAGTGAATTGCGCATGTCATGCGCAATCAGTGATAGAGAGGAATTTTTGAAAATATCATGTGTTAGGTAATCTATGTTTTCAGGGTATTTTCATGCAAAATACTGTTTTTGTGTGCCTAGAACATGTCACAGGGGCCTAAGATTTTGCGAGGACCGATATTCATGCCGAGGGAAGGATGTGATAGAGGCAGAACTACACATAATCTTATTCCAGCTCTTCTAGCTGCATTGAAGGCATTCAGCATTTTCTTGCATCTGAAGATCCTGTGAGAATCACACTTATCCGAGCATTCCATGCGGTTTTGGCTCTGCCACATAGTCACTTAAGTGCATATGTTATTCCGCACAAAATATTGGGCCCCTAGGACATGTTCTAGACATATAAAAACGGTGATTTGTGTGAAAATGCCCTGAATACACAGATTACCTAATACGTGATATTTTCGAAAATTCCTTTCTATCACTAATTGCTCGTGAATTCACTGAGTACATCTATATTGTTTCTATGCAAATCAGTGCAAAACTGACTGAGATATTCACAATTATTTGAAAACATTCCAAAACAAGAGATTTTCATCCTGTAATCCTGCCGTCTTACTCATCACATCATACTCAACACTACAGCCAAACATACATATACTTACCTACAGGCTCTGTCTCTTACCACGACGTTCCAGCAATCTACTCCCTCCCAAGGGTCTTAAACTTATCTCTGGTGTCTCTTTTCTTGGTCCCTCATTCTTCTAGTCTTTTCCCTCGGTAGCCTGGTGAGCAGGCTTCCACATCCGCGCCTTCGGTTCTGACTTTAGCTGTAAACGATCAATTTCAACACGAAAAAAATGCAAGCGCGGACCATCCGCGATTGAGCCGATACACACTTACCGGCCTAATGGCAAAAGAATTCAAGTATTTGACACTGCAGTCGGATGTTGAGAAAGTCTGAAGGGGGCCATGCCCATTAACCCAAGTCATGCAGGTTCAGGCCCTCCGCTACCGAAACGATACGCACTAACTTTCTTTCCGCCAATAAGCTCAGCACCGTTGGTAATCAAACACATTCTGCCGCCGCAGCACTTTATCTTCGGAGACCGTCGGAGGGTCTGAATCAGCCATGTTACGATGCGGCCCGTGCCGCCCATGGATATGTATGTATGTCACAGTGTAATAATATTCTGCACACTGATAACGGTGGTTCCGTGCGCGGTGTGTCCGACGTCCAGTGGTTGGATCGTAATTGACCCAACGTTGCCCCAGAATAAGAATCCCGAAGTCGGATATTAATCATACTACGTCACTGGTTGGGAGATTCAAATTTTTCACCTCAATTTACGGTGAAAAATGTTGTTTGTTTTTCAGACATTTTTCACCAAAAAAAGAGGTGAAAAATTTAAAACTTTTTCACCACTATTTCAAGTGGAATTCAAGGTGAAAAACTTGAAACAAAACTCATAATGTTTTACACCAACTATTCACCCAAAATTCAGCCGGTTTTTCAGCCATTTTTCACCGAAAAAAGAGGTGAAAAATTTAAAACAAAACTCATAATGTTTTACACCAACTATTCACCTAAACTTCAGCGGGATTTTTGCACATGTTTCACTGAGAAAAGAGGTGAAAAATTTAAACTTTTTTCACCACTATTTCAGGTAGAATTCAAGGTGAAAAACTTGAAACAAAATTTATGAGTTTTACACCAACTATTCATCCAAAATTCAGCGGAGTTTTACACATTTTTCACTGAGAAACGAGGTGAAAAATTTAAAACTTTTTTCACCACTATTTCAAGTGGAATTCAGGGTGAAGAACTTGAAACAAAAATTTATGAGTTTTACACCTCAAGATTCACCTCTATTGCCACCCGGAAATTGGGGTGGAAAATGTAAAACTTTATTCACAACAATATTCAGCGGAAAAAGTGCTGAAAAATTCGTGAAAAAAGTAATAAAAAAAGCGGTGAAAAATTTGAAACTGGGGTTCACATTTTTCACATATTTTTCACATATTTTTCACATTGTTTTCTACTGTAATTTTTGGTGAAAAATGTAATGAATTGTTTTCCCGCATAAGGAGCTTATGTTGCCCGCGCAGGCTGCAATTCTGCACCGATTTGCCTGGAAACATGGCACGCACATTACTACGCTCCCCAGGGATCCCTCAGTGTCTCCTATTGCACTATCTGATCAGCGGTAGAAAATTCGCAGGCCAGACACCCGAAAGTGGGCACTTCAGATTATTTTGCCCACGAGAGAGGCAGTTGCACCTCAATTTCTCTGGCAACGTGGCAGGCGCGTTGCTACGCTCCCCAGGGACCCCGCAGTGTCTTTCATTGCAATATCCGGCCAGCGGTAGAAAATCCATGGACCAGACACCCGAAGGGCACTGTGGATTGGTTTGCCCGCGCAAGCTGCAATTCTGCAGCGATTTTCTGCCAAGAGGGGATGCACATTGCTATTCACCCCAGAGACCCTTCAGTGTCTTTCTTTGCGATATCTGCCCGGCGGTAGAGAATCCGCGGGCCAGACGCCCGCAAGTGGGTACTTCAGATTATTTTGCCCGTGGGAGGGGCAGTTCCGCACCGAATTTCCTGCTAACGCGGCAGGCACATTGCCACACTCCCCAGGAACCCCCCAGTGTTTTTCATTGCAATATCTGACGAGCGGTAGAAAATCCGCGAGTCAGGCACCCGAAAGTGGGCACATCAGATTATTTTGCCCGCGTGAGGGGCAGTTCCGCATCGAATTTTCTGCCAACATTGCACGTGCATTGCTACACTCCAGAGGGACCCCTCAGTGTCCCTTATTGCGATATCTGACCAGCGGTAGAAAATCTGCGGGCCAAATGACGGAAATCGGGCACTTTAACTTGTTTTTCCTGCATGAGAAGATGATTTTGCCCACGCAAGCTGCAATTCTGCACGGAGTTTTCTGCCAACATGGCACACGTCTTTCCACACTCCCCAGGGACCCTTCAGTGTCCTTCATTGCGATATCTGACCGGTGGTGGAAAATCCGCGGGCCAGACACCCAAAAGTGGGCACTTCAGATTATTTTGCCCACGTGAGGGGCAGTTCCGCACCAAATTTTCTGCCAACATTGCACGTGCATTGCTATGCTCCCCGGGGACCCCTCAGGGTGTTTTATTGTAATAATTGACCAGCGGTAGAAAGTCCGCGGGCCAAATGAACAAAACTGGGCACTTTAGCCTGTTTTTCCTGCATGAGGAAATTATTTTGCCCGTGCAAGCTGCAATTCTGCACCGATTTTTCTGCTGACATGGCACACGCCTTGCCACGCTCCCCAGGGACCCTTCAGTGTCCTTCATTGCGATATCTGACCGGTGGTAGGAAATCCGCGGGCCAGACACCCAAAAGTGGGCACTTCAGGTGGGTTTGCCCACGCAAGCTGCAATTCTGCAGCGATTTTTCTGCCAAGATGGGACGCGCATTGCTATACTCCCCAGGGACCGATCCAGGCCTCGCTTTGCGATATCGGACGCACAGTAGAAAATCCGCAGGCCAAATGACCAAGACTGGGCACTTTAGCTTGTTTTTCCTGCATGAAGAGATCATTTTGCCCACGTGAGAGGCAGTTGCACCTGAATTTCTCTGCTAACATGGAACGTGTATCGCTACCCCTCCAAGGGACCCCTCAGTGTTTTTCATTGCGATATCTGGCCAGTGGTGGAAAATCCGCGGGCCAGACACCCGAAAGTGGGCCCTTCAGATTATTTTGCCCACGTGAGGGGCAGTTCCACACCAAATTTCCTGCCAACATTGCACGTGCATTGCTATGCTCCCCAGGGACCCTTCAGTGTCCTTTATTGCGATATCTGACCAGCGGTAGAAAATCCGCGGGCCAAATGCCCGAAACTGGGCACTTTAGCTTGTTTTTCCTGCATGAAGAGATCATTTTGCCCACGTGAGAGGCAGTTGCGCCTGGATTTCTCTGCTAACATGGGACGCGTATTGCTACCTCTCCAAGGGACCCCTCAGTGCCTTTCATTGCAATATCTGACCAGTGGTGGAAAATCCGCGGGCCAGACACCCGAAAGTGGGCACTTCAGATTATTTTGCCCGCGTGAGGGGCAGTTCCGCACTGAATTTTCTGCCAACATTGCATGTGCATTGCCACGCTCCTCAGGGACCCCTCAGTGTTTTTCATTGCAACATTTGACCAGCGGTAGAAAATCCGCGGGCCAAATAAACAAAACTGGGCACTTTAGCTTGTTTTTCCTGCATGAGGAGATTATTTTGCCCACGCAAGCTGCAATTCTGCACCGATTTTCCTGCCAACACACCACACGCCTTGTCACGCTTCCTAGGAACCCCTCAGTGTCCTTCATTTCGATATCTGACCGGCGGTAGAAAATCCGCGGGCCAGACACCCGAAAGTGGGCCCGCGCAAGCTGCAATTCTGCCCCAATTTTTCTGCCAACATTACACATGCATTGCTACGCTCCCCAGGGACCCCTCAGTGTCGCTCACCGCGATATCTGACCAGCGGTATCAAATCCGCGGGCCAGACACTCAAAAGTGGGCACTTCAGGCGGGTTTGCCCGTGCAAGCTGCAATTCTGCACCGATTTTTCTGCCAACATAGCAAACACATTGCTGTGCTTCCCAGGGACCCCTCAGTGTTGTTCATTGCAATATCTGACCAGCGGTGGAAAATCTGCGGATCAGACACCTGAAAGTGGGCACTTCAGGTAGGTTTGCCCCCGCAAGCTACAATTCTGCACCGAACTTTCTGCCAACATGGCATGCACATTACTATGCTCCCCAGAGACCCTTCAGTGACCTTCATTGCGATATCTGACCAGCGGCCAGACACCCGAAAGTGGGCACTTCAGATTATTTTGCAGGTCCCATCTTGGCAGAAGGCTTGCACGGGCAAACCCACCTGAAGTGCCCACTTGCGCGCGTCTGGCCCGCGAATTCTCCACCGCCGGGCAGATATTGCAAAGAAAGACACTGAAGGGTCCCTGGGGTGGATAGCAATCTGCATCCCATCTTGGCAGAAAAATCGTTGCAGAATCGCAGCTTGTACGGGCAAACCAATCCGCAGTGCCCTTTGGGTGTCTGACCCGTGGATTTTCTACCGCTGGTCAGATATTGCAATGAAAGACACTGCGGGGGCCCTGGGGAGCGTAGCAATGCGCCTGCCACGTTGGCAGAGAAATTGAGGTGCAACTGCCTCTCTCGTGGGCAAAATAATCTGAAGTGCCCACTTTCGGGTGTCTGGCCTGCGGATTTTCTACCGCTGGTCAGATATTGCAATAAGCGAACAGACACCTTGTTGAGCGGTTGAAGATCGTGCACAATATGCAATTTGCCATTCTTCTTCAGGACACAAAACCAGCGAGACCTGTATGATGATTGGCACATTTCGTATACTCCCGCCTCGATTTTTAGTTTTAGCAGATCAATGACTTTCTGCAAGATCCCCGGAGGAATTGGAATGTTCTTGTACTCCCAAGGCGTGTGAGGGATCGTAGCAATTTTGTAAGGAGAGAAATACTCATCCTTAAACGTACCACGTTCAAAGTCTTCAAAGGCCAACGCGTTCTGATTTAGTTCCATAACGCGTACAAATACTCGCTCCTCTTCTGCACTCAGGAACCCGTTTTTGTTGATATCAATTATTCTAAGCCGTTCTTTATTGAGACGCGCCGTTGCCCGAAAAGAGGGTGGGTTAGGTGTCAGCTTAGGCAAGGTCAACATCGGGTCTTCAGGGATTTGCCGAGTTACTGCGTAGTCTGGAGAAAAGGTTGTGGATACCGGGTTTATCTTCTTATCCACGCGCTTATACATTGTGTGAGCCTTGGCATCCGCTGAGGTACTGGTCGCCACTTCATCGGTCTGAGATTTCTCTTTGCCCAAGCGTTCCTCTGCAAAGTACACATCCTGCGCCTGAAGTTCCTGGTGTAATCACTGGAACATTGTAAAGGACTGATACTCTCTTCCCTGCTGGTCCCGCAAGCCGACCGGGCAAAATATGCACATATCATCGTCCTCAAGTTCAGGCCAATCCCTTTTCTTTAGCGAGACATCTTCCTCCCCGAGTTTCCCTACTAACTCGACAGTCTGACTGAAGGAAAAGCATTCCGGGGTCACCACGTCATCTTGCTGTTCACCCAAAAGGTAGGCCAGAATGATTGACAGTAGGTATGTGTACACTACGACAAGGTACTGATTACACAAGGTGGTGATACAGGATAAGCACTGCGCGATTCGTATCGAGAAAGAAACGTGAAGGTCGTGATAGCCAGAAATCAGCCCAGAGACTGCCGGCGTATAGTGGGTTACAACAGCGAACATCGTCGAGATGGCGGTAAAGTGCTGTGCGTGAGTCGAGGAAAGCAGTCGGAACATCTTGTGGATCCCGGCATAGGCCCGAGATGGTTTGCAAAGCGTGAGAATTCTGCGCGCCTTAAGTACAACCGCAGCGAACAGAATAGCATGATACCTGCCTTTAATCGAAGCTGAGTCCGAGTGCGTTGTGTCCGAGGACGATGAAGTTGTCGTCCGAACGATCCCCCGCATCCTCCTCACGGGCCTCGTAAGCGGAATCGCTGGGTTGGTGGGTACGTTGCTCGATGCCCGCGCGAACACAAGCGGCACGGAATGCCACAGGGTCATTGAAGTCGACATCGACTTGGCCGCGGGCTCTAAGGAACTCTGGGAGCGGCAAGGTGTTAGGGCCCGCGGGCTTGATGAAACGGGTGTCAGGGGAGGCGGCGGCAGGCTGGGTGGCCTGGGCATCGTGTTCGGCAAGTTCTTCGTCCGTGGGGTAGAAGAGGGGCCCTGGGGACGGCGAGGATCGGAGAAGGGCGGGGTCGATGACGCTGTTGTCGTCGAAGCCAGTCGGCGGGCGCTCGTCGTGGAGATATGGATACATGAGCGGCCGCTGCATGTCGACAGAGTCCGAACCGGCGTAAACGTAGTCGGTGGGGTCGGCGGCCGAGCCGTCAGACTCGAGGTCGGAGTCATCTTGAGATTGACGACGCGGGTTTTCTGGAAGACGGTAACGATCCTCCGGGTCCAGACGATCAGGTAACACACCCATGAGTTCCCAGTAACGAGAGGTTTCTTCAGGAAGATTATTGTCCAGATATCCTGCGTTGAGGAGATGAGAGACCGCGTATTCGTCGCGAAGCCGGACAGCGAGTATTTCGTAGAGTAGAGTGGCAGGCCCTTCACATCCTTGGCGCTGCAAAAGGTGCGCGAGCACTTGCAATTTGGCGGCCTCGAAATCGTGCAGAAGCGGGTGATGAGTAAAGAAAGCCGGAAACGAGCGCTGTTGGGCCCGAAAACACAAGTAAATCTGCGGCTCTGCTGCAATGTGAAAATACCAGCGTACCTCGTCAACTTCAAAACGATACAGAGCCATCTCTTCGATGCGGCGTATGGTCTCGAGGATTCCCAGGCGAACACCTCCAAACAGCTCGATGATCTGCGAGTCGGTGAGCCCTGTTGCCACCAAAGCTGCTCGCTCAACAATAAATCGCCGAAAAGAGTCGCCATGATACTTACGAAACTTCTTGCGACGCCTGAACCCTCCTTCCTCGTCCTCAGACCGCTTCCGCTTCAAACCGCTTGCATGCATGGGGGAGACGTCGAAGTTTACTGAGATGGCGTCAGTGGCGG